>CM033750.1:2602944-3077809 GCA_019671005.1 Hibiscus mutabilis
GAAAAGAGTCTATCCCAGTTTGTGGCATTGGTGAAGGCAATCCATCTAGGGATTACTTCATCTCCTTTGCATGTAAGATTTGAATCATGAGAGGCTTCAGTTTTTGGGTTTTGCATGCTCCTTGTTCCATATTCATTTCATTCTTTTGATTGGGTGCTTTCTTGTGTCTTGTGTGTTTCCTTTTTTTTTTCTTTTCAAAATATGAGTTTTTTTTGGTTATGGTGTGATAAGTTCATAACTTTGTGTTAGTATTCTTTGATTTGTATTGTTTTAGAAAGTTAAATTTTCACATGTACAGATAGTTGAGTATATAGAATAGCAAAGCAAGTCAGATGTATGGATGTTAAGACTTTAGTGATCATAAAAATTTCTGCAGCTTTTGATCAAAGTATTGTACTAAATGCTGCATGGAATCCAAATTTTTATGTGTGTATCGACAATGCGAGTATATCTTTAATGGTTCAAGTCTTGCGTTGCTTTCGATTATGTAGCTGTTCGTCTATCACTAACAAAGTACAAAGAGAAGGCCCAAGTCTCCTAAAATACTTGGTCCTATTTTTGACAAAAATATATATTTAGTCCTTTAAGTTTTAAGCAAATAACACTTCGAATAAAACATCACACGCTTAAAGGACGACATATCTCTTAAAAGCCGGCCAATAAGAGGTAAGAAGGCAAAGGCATGTGAATAGTACCACGATGGGATGCCATACAAATATAAGAGTTTAAATGTTATTTTGGTCCTTGAAATTGTACTTGCTTTTTTTTTAAAAAAAAAAAATTGAACTCAACGGGTAATCTCAGTAGAAAAGAAAATGATGTTTATCTGAGGTGATCCGAGTTTAAATACCTTTGTTTGTAAGGTGTATACCTTATCAAATGGCATTTAAGAAAAGTATAAACATATACTACTTCTTAATCATTTTAAGACTATTTAAAGGCTTAACTATAAAATAGATACCCAAATAATGTCTCTTTTTTGTAATAGGTATCTAACATTTTTCTTGGCTGAAATAAGTGTCTAACGTTTATAACGTTACCATTTTAGGTGTCTGGCCGTTCACTGCCGTTAAAAATCTATTAGCCAATTAGTACATGACATGTGGCAATATTTGAAATTACATTTATTGTTTTATATTAAAAAATTAAAAATAATTTTTAATTTCTTAATTACATTTTTGCCCTTCTTCTCCATCTATCATGTCACCTTCTTCTCAAAAGTCCCAGCCACCGTCACCATCAAACTCTGTTACGACCAATACCGTTGGATCATCAATAGGTCATCAACCTGAGGAGAATGCTGAGCTGGCAAAAGGCAGTGAGCTGAAATCGTCAAAACCCTAATGAAGTGGCGCTGCGATCCTTACTACTCCGAGAGTTCCATGAATCCAAAATAGGAGGCCATTCCGACATTAACAGAATCTATAGGCGACTGGTCGCACGTTTTTATTGGCAAACCATGAGGCAGGATGTCCAACACTATGTGCGTAATTGCCAAGTCTGTCGGAGAATGAAGAGCGAAAGTTTGCGGCCGGCTGGACTTCTTTAACCCTTACCGATTCCAACCCAGGTATTTGAGGATTTAACTCTGGATTTTATAGTTGGACTATCTAAGTCGAATTGTAAGGAATCTATTTTGCTGGTGGTCGATAGGCTTACTAAATACAGACATTTTTTTACCATTCCAAAGAATTTTGACAGTAAATTAGTGGCCAAAATTCTAGTCCAGGGAATTATTAAACGGCATGGAATTCCTAAGTCATTAGTGAGTGTCGTTTGGACAGAAATAGCTAAGTTGCAGGGCACTGAGCTGTGCATCAGTCCTGCTTATCATCCTCAAACGAAAGCTTTCAACCGCTGTCTGGAGATGTATTTACAGTGTGTATGGCGTATGAAGATCCGAGCAAATGAGAGCAATATTTGTCGTGGGCAGAATACTGATATAAAACGGTTTATCAAAATTCAGCAGACATGACTCTTTTTAAAGTTCTATACGACCGCGACCCTCTAGCCATGGTGGACTATCTTGAAGGCAGTGCTAAACATGACCAAGTCGATCGAGAACGAGATTCTTCGACTGTTGAAACATAACTTATGGCAAGCATAAGTGCGCATGAAGAACCAGGCGGATAAACACCGTAGAGAACTTGAATTGGAAGTCGGCAGTTGGACTTAACCATATGGACAGTTTTCTATTCGATTGAGGAAACAACAGAAATTGAGTCCACGTTTCTTTAGTCCTTACCAAGTGGAGCAAAGAGTAGGCGCTGTGGCTTATAAGCTGAAGTTGCCGGAAAATTTTCGGATTCACCCTGTCTTTCACATTTCGCATGCCGTGACCAACCTAGTCAGCAGATCACTCCCTTGCCACTGTTACAGGACAGTATTTCTGTGTCAACTACTATCGAGAATCTTGAGGACAAGGTTCGTTTGGAAGAAGGAAGTAATGTTACGATCTGGATCATCAATAGGTCATCAACTTGAGGAGAATGTTGAGCTGGCAGAAGGCAGTGAGCTGGAATAGTCTGTTTAGGAAGTTCAAGGATTACGCAGAGGAAGAAGGGAAAGGAGGGCCCCAAAGGCACAAATCGATTTTGTCCGGTTCTGAATGATGGCTAATAAAACGTTTGCCTTGTAAATAGCTTAGGCATGAAAAAACTCTGGAATGTTTTCCTTCCTCTGAATCTGAAATCCTGTCTCTTCATCCTTCAATTCTATTCTCTGCAATTTTCCTGTGAAGTTGCTGAACGCAACAAACTCATCACCGTCCATCCCTTTCCTTGCCGTACCACCGACACCTTCTCTCATTACCCATCCACGACAACCACCATTTCACCATCAAACATATAGTTAGTTTTTTTATTTTTAAGTCATAAAATTAAAATCAAATATATCTTCTGTTCATCTCCCAAAATTTCTCTGCAAACATTAAAAGAATCCAGCCATGGAAAATAACGAGAAGTTGATAATCCAGTAATTACTAATCATGCTTCTGTTTTTTCTAGCAGAGTGATGTAGTAAACAAATCAAAACAAAGAGAAAATTTTGACACAAGAGGGACTGGGTTTTCAAAGATGTGGGATTGAATGGAGTATACCATCAATGACGATGCAAGGACTTTTTAGTTCGTCGGATGACACGACGGAGAGTCGTTAGGTGTGGAACAGAGGTGTTGAAGATGGAGTTTTTTTTTTAATAAAAATGATTTATTTTTTATTTTAATATAAATTATTAATTACTTTTAAGTATTTATTGGCTAATAGATTTTTAACGGTCGTAAACTGTCATACACTTAAAATGATAACGTTATAAATGTTAAACACCTATTTCAGTCAAAAAAATATTAAACACCTACTATAAAAAATATACAGTTTGAGAAGCTATTTATAATTAAGCCTATTCAAAAAACAATTATTAAACTTTTCAGATTGTGACATGTTACTCTAACCTTTTTATGTAATACTCTTAGAACATGTTATTTAACCCATAATATAAATTAAATTCGAAAAATTTGGTGTAACACTTTATAAATGTGTAAATATAGTTTTCATACCCTAAAATTCTTTTCATATTAACAATTCCTATTAAATGTGACTTCTTAAAATATTAAACAAATAAAATAAGTTTTCATACACTAAACTTCTTTTCATATTAATAATCCTGATTGAATGTCATTTCCTTAAAAGATATTAAACAAATCGAATAAATTAACTACAAAATCTATATAAAGAAGAGTTTGCAAGCTAGCAAATACAATAGAAAGATTTGACATACAAAACAATTGCTGTCTAAATATTCCTAATCTCTTGTCAGCTTGTGTGGATTTATTTATGGTTAATGATTAGTAATAAAGAAAAAGGTTAGGCGAAGAGCCGCGGGGAATACTATCCAACAAATTGCTTCTCACCATATCCAATCATAGGGGTTGGTGGTGTCGTTTTGTGGTGCCTACTTACACTACTCCATCCCTACTCATGGGCTCACTTATTAAACAATTTATTATTTTTTCCACATTAAACAAGAATACAACCCAAACAAACTTTGTGAGGGTAAATGATATGCAAGCATTGCATTGCATTTCTTTATTAATACTTTTATATTTATTGCACGATGGATTTTTTCTAACATGATGATGATCAGAAATAAAGTCAGAGTTAGAGACTGAGTCAAAACATAAAATTTAAAAGTAAGGATAAATTCATAATTAATCCATTATATTTAACTTCTATTTTTAAATAAAAATGATTAATTATGTCACAACGTTCCAATTGAATCTTTAAAACATTAATAGTTATGAGAAAATATTTCATACAGTAGCGGTGGAAAATTTGTTTTCTACTAACGAGTTTAATTTAGAGTTATGGAGTTTAGTTTTAGATTTATAGTAGGGTTTTAAATTTAAGGTTCAATGTTAGAATTTAAAGTTTAGGGGTTATGGTTTTAGATTCAAGGTTAGGAATATAAACATTCTTAGAAACATTAATATTATATCAATTAGATCGTTTTGACTAACCGTTAGTTTTAGATGCATGTGATTATTTGATTGACAATTTAGATTTGATATGTTTAGAAAAAAAAATCATCATATTAAAATTTAATAGCGTTATCTATTTTTTAACACGTCATATCTAAATTGTCTAATGAAATAAGCACATATTTTATACATGACTAAAATTTAAGCCACATATTCCAAATATATTCAAGATCACGTCCAAACAAACAACTACAAGATTCGGGTTCAAACAGCTTTGTCTGTAATGTGTGTATATTTTCAAAGGGTTAAGAAAAAATATGAATAAATATCATCTTGTAACCAACTTAAGACCATTAAAAAAAAAAGTTGACAAAAAACCTATTTGATAATATATTAGTACTTTAAGGGCTTAATGTGCTATTAACCAAGAAAAGGGCAAAGAGCCAGATAGGCAGTAAAGTATGTTGATGACACTTGTCCCATAAGGTCTCTCTACTCATGAAAATTTGCTTGCATCTTGTTGTCTGATAGTGATATATGTGATGAAACTCTACAAGCAAAACCAAACATTAATAAATTAATAAATCCTCCCTTTTATCGCTCAACCACCATCTTTGCATGCAAATATATCATCAATCCCACCATCTCCTTTCATTAATTCATGTCAAATAACAAAGGGAGTCTCAGTTTCCTCTCTCCCTTTGATCTCCACCATTATAATATTTCTGTTTGATAATGGGGAACGCAGTGTCTTGTGCGCCATCAATTACTTCCAGCGGCGGAGCAGTGAAAGTGGTGTTCCCGGACGGGAGTTTGCAGATATACACGAAAACAGTCATAGCAGCTGATCTAATGGTGGAGAATCCAGGCCAGTTCGTGTGCGATTTGAGCAGTTTAAAAGTTGGTTCCAGGGTTCATGGATTGACGGCAGATGATGAACTAGAGCGACGCCAGGTTTATTTCCTTCTTCCCATGGACTTGCTTTACTCCGTGCTGACTCAAGAGGAGATGAGTTGCCTCAGTTGCAAAGCGACCAAGGCGTTGAAACATGCGGCCAGCTTTAACCTCGGGAGGATCTTTCCCGTCGTCCTTACGGAGTTTTGTATTTTTCCATCCGAGGCAACGAAGACGGCGCCGCGGAACTCGGTCGGCGATGTTGTGGAGGATTCTGTCGAGAGGTTTTCGAAGCAGAGATCGTGGAAGCCGGCGTTGGAGACCATTCTTGAAACACCCTCGTCGTAGGCAATGTCGACCAACCAATTTTTATATTATTATATATACATTTGCCTTTTGTATATATATTTTTTTCTTTCTAAATATTACATCTTATTTTTTTTTTCTAAATTACATCTTAAAAGTGATTAACTCCTTTCCTCTATGTAGTAGTTCTATTTGTTGATATATAGTTGAATGGAGATACAAAGTGTTTTTCTACTCTCTTTTTTAGTGTGTTTAGTAATCACACATATTCCTAGTGTGTTTATCGGGGTCGACTGATTTTTTTTGTTTATTTTCATTTATTTTTAGTCTCGAATAAAATTTTTTTCTATTCTTAAATTTATTTCGCATATTTTGTTGTATTTGTTCATATGCTCACGTGGCACAATTTTTGTCAGTATGGTTAGATCTCCAATTGTGGTAGTTTACCGATGCAATTAGAACCGTTAGCGAAGCAATGTACATGATTGATTTTCTCAATCATGTCTCCTGCATCAATACTATTGTGTCTAGTTGGATAGAAACATGAAAATTTTAATGAACACAATCTCCATATTCTTCGTATGATTAGGGTGTATTTTCTATCCTCATGAATTAAATTATACGATTAACAATATAGCAAGCACAACAAAAGTGAATCAATTTGTGCTAAAATAAAAAATAAAATTAATTACAATAAAAATACATGAATTATAAAATTTAGATAAAAATTTTCCTCTCTTTTTCAGTACGTTTTTCTAATGGAGAAATACATAAGTGTTTATTAACAATTTAAAATTAGTAGTCGAAAGGCACTGCAATGGGGCAAAAAAAATGAAAAGACAGTGTATGATAGGCCGGCCTCCCTGGTTCGATGATATAATATGGAGTATTGTTTACATAAATTAATGGCAGGTTTCACCTACTCAAACTTAGCACCTAACTTGTTTGATAATGGCATCGCCAGCTGTGGATTAAGGATTATCATTTCCCCATTTTTGATTCTATGGCCTGTTACAACATTTTACTACCATATAACATGTCAGTCCATCTTGGAATTATTGGGTCAAGTCCAATGTTTGATCGGGCCCTAATAGGGGAACTACCTTCCCCGCCCCAAATTTAAAAGTTTGAAATTGTAGTTTAGTACAATGGTAAATTATACTTTGACCCTAAAAAATAACAATTTGTAAAACTATTTTTGTTATGGTGACACACTGATTTTAACCCGGGTTAGCCGTTCTTTTTTCTTTCTTACACATCCTTTTTTATTTTTCTTTTTTTTTACACTATCAATAATGGCATTAATTTTATATTAGTTATCGATCTATGATGATCTTTCTTATTTTATTTATTTATTTTATCACAATAAGAATTCTTTTTATTTTGTAAAAAAAATTCTGCACATCTTGTTGCATTTTGTTTTATCCGTATTTATGGCACGATTTTTTATGTCTTGTGGCACATTTTTCGTCTATTTTATGACACGATTCTCGTCTATCTTTGTGATAGTCTGCGTTCATGTAACGATCATCACGACGTACATCCTGATCAGGGAAGGTTGACAATCTTATATGATTAGATCCTTTTTGTGACAGCTTGCTGATATTTACAGAACTATTTGTAGAGGAGTCTACAAAGATTAATTTTGTTGATTATCTTTCATACATTACTACTTAAGTGTCTAGTTGAATAAAGACAATAATTTATTTAAAATTACTATTTTTATATGTAAAAATATTTTCTTTCCATGTATGTATCATACGTAAAATCTCCTTATCATACACAAATTTTAGAAAACACGTACAAATGCAATCAAATCATGACAATTCACGCTTGTACGCACTTCATTTTGTTCTAATTACACCAAAAGAAATATTTTGAACCTTATAATTGCTACTACGAAAGATTGCAACTGGAAAGCGAGGCTACGTTCATTTGTTTCACACAATCAGACACATAATTTTCAAGACATGTTTTAATATCTTAGTATTTTAATGGACAGTAACCCTCAGCAATGTTTCAACACCATCCGTGACATGTTGACCAGGTGCTATAAGTGGTCGAACCTCCGCAATACCACAAGCATTCTTAAATTTCCCCGTTCCACTGGTCACCGGTACATGCGATAAAGTGCGTCCGACTTTGTACACCCCGTAGAAGTTGAGGTTGTCGTTGTATTCCCCGCCTTCGATCATAGCCGTGAACGCCATCATTTGGGTTGTTCCGTAAGCCGAGCTAGCCACATAAACTCCCTGAGCTCTCCCTATTACCTGTGAGCTCAATTCAGGACTAGCTGTGATTATGTCATCAATAACTGTGATCGTCCCGAAGCCTAGTCCCAATCCATCCGGTCCGAGAGGGACCCGAGGCTTACCGTTTGGGGTTGGATTGCCAGCAAAAGCTGTGCCGGCTAAACCGGTCCCCAACGGGAGACCAGTGATGCCACTAACAGTTGGAATAGCACCATTTGCATTGGGGATTGCAACACCACCATTAGGGGGTTGGAATCCAACTGGCTTAGCAAATGGTACCTGGCCACTATAGATGTTTCCAAGTAAGCCAGTTATTGGCCTTGCTGTGGGACTACTTCCCCCTAGGATATCATGCATGTAGAACTCCAGAATGGGTTCCTCTTCCACCGCTCCCGCTTCCGGGTTTACCGCCGCCAAGCAACGCCACATGTAGACCGTTGCGATTAGCAATGTAATAATGAAAATCGGAGACTGTTGCACAAACATTTTGTAGTTTTTGGTCCTGTAATTAATAACTGATGTTAGGGTTTGTGATTGGTACGCCAGACATTATGAAGCCTGCTCTTTAAATAGAGAGTATAACATCAGGCAATGTACTGTAGTTGTTGAAAGATTATTGGATGACGAAGTTGTTGGTGTTAACATTAGCTGAAGAAAGTGTTTCGGTGTTCCATTAAATATTGCCACTGCTCAATGGTGTTTACATTTGAAATTTGAATTTATTACATGGGATTGAGTTGCATTGCACATCGTTGGTGCATGGATTTGGTGGAAAGTCAAATTGTGACACAGTGTGGAGTTGTTGGCTGTCCATAAACCAGTGGAGTGAGAAGAAAATAGTCACAAACACTATGTGATAACCATTATTTGCATAAAATGATATTGTGTTATATTTTTTAATGTAACATATAAAATAAAAATTTCTTGTCTCTTTTTTTAGTGTCTTTATATATGTCTCACACTAAAAAGTTAGGTTTATATGTTTAGGATTAGGATTTAAGAAATTAAAGGTATTGTAATTTTTTTAGGGTTTAGAATTTAAAATTTAGAATAAGGCTTAAATTTTGATTTTGTAGTGTTGGAACATAGAAATAAACATAAAAAAGATGCAGGAGATTTTTGTTCGTAACATCTATGTAGTTTATAAATGTTATACATTTTAATATTTGGATTTGACACATGTGACATTAAACAATATGAAGAGTTTAAAGATTTAAAAGTTACGTGCAATTTATTAAAGTGAGTCTTGAAGGTAAATTTTTTTAAAATGTTTGTTAATTTGTTGTATGCATAGTAGACTGATTTTTAAATAAAAAATTAAATATAACATAACTTATAATCCATGAAGTAATAAAATATTTTATTTTACTCATGTAATTTATCACTAATTCATATTTAATCTTTCGTTTTTATTGTTTTAAATATTCAATTTAACTCATTTTAGACTCTTATTTGTTGGAGGCCTATTGTATATTTTCAAAACCAACTCTGCAACCGATTAAAGACGAGATATTTTTATCAAGCACTACAACTTCATTGATTGTAGAAGATGTGTAAATACTACATATTTATTAAATTTAGCAATAAGTTACACTTTAAGTTATATAAAAATTTATACAATTCTTTTTATTTAAACTATAAAAGTTAAAATCTAAATCTATGACGTTACACCCTAAATCTAAATCTTAAATTTTAAATATATATAAACTTATATAATCTCTTAAATTATATAAGGAAATAGTGATAACTCTTTCCTTTTTTTAGAAAAATAAAGCTAATGTATAAACAAAAATCATATGAAATATATTATGTGATAATGAAAAATTAAAAAGCATAATAATCTTATAATTTCTCAAACTTGTCATTGAAAAATGATTACAAGCTCAAACTTTCCAACAAGGCATAAATAATTAATGTATTAATATCTTACTTAAAGAGAAAGTAAAATAATAAATGGTAAAAATAAAGCCAGAGAAGAAAATTATTGAAATAAGTAATTAAAGCAGCGGATGCCAAATGAATGGTCTTCAAAGAAGATAAAAT
This sequence comes from Hibiscus mutabilis, assembly GCA_019671005.1. Lineage (NCBI taxonomy): Eukaryota > Viridiplantae > Streptophyta > Magnoliopsida > Malvales > Malvaceae > Hibiscus > Hibiscus mutabilis. The sequence goes on from CM033750.1 coordinate 2,612,914, forward strand.
TAAATTAGTAAATGGAGGAAGCGATGGATTAGTTTATAGACTATACACTGAGAAAAACAACAGAAAATGGAAGGGTGAGCAGAGGAGTCAAAAGGTGTACACTTTATCCAACGCCACCGCTACCGCTACCGCTACATATCCCCGTGAGCGACACCGGTAATCTACAAAGAGCCCCCGCCGTCGATGCCTTTTCATCTTCATCACCCGCCGACGCAGGAGGCAACACCCTCCCATCGGCAAACAACGACCGTCCATTCCTCGCCTCGTCATGCGCCGCCCCCATCACTCCCTCAAGCTCAACCGCCGCACCGTAAAACGCCCCGTCTCCGAACCTCCTCTCCACCTCAAGGAACTATCCGAGAGAAGCCGGCTTCGAATCCCCGTCCCTGCATATCTGCCACCACTTCCTCCGCCTCCTCCCTAAACGCTCCGCCCCGAACGCAGCCGTGAGCGCTCTCCTCTTCTTGGGTTTCGCTACCGCGGCCGAAGCCGAGCCGGCGTTCGCGGGTTGCGTCTCGCTGTGGTGACGGGAAGGAGCTCGGAAAGCAACAGCTGGAAAACCCACTCCCATTAAAGTACCCAATGTAGTGCTTCTATCATGGAAAAACGAACCTGTCGACTTCATTCACACACACACAAAAGGAATACTAATCGAACTAAGATTCAACCAAAATTATGGAAAATTTTGAAAACGGGTAATGAAAACTTACCTCAGTGTCGAGATCGGAGGAGGAGATGGCGGGAGAGGACGGCAGATCGGAGGCCGGATCTAGCATTTTGTTAATATGTTTTTTATGGGATTTGGATGTTCAAGAGAAAACAACGAGAGAGGAAGAAATGGTGATAAAGTGTTGTTTTTTTTTCCTTTAGCTTTTGGACTGGTGAATGACATCACATCATTATTGTCTTGCCTTTCTCCACCTATCTTATTCTTTCAATTTGCCTTAACAGATTCAATGACAACTTGTTAATCCAATAACCCAGACGTGTTTTTTCTTCAAATTAGATCCGGATCGAACCAAACCGTTCACTTCTAATGGTAACACGTAATTTATGTCCGTCAGCAATATCCAAGATCCATTCAATTATAATTGGGTGTACACATCCTCTGATTGAGATATAATGAACCAAAATCAAAACATAGAAAGGATTTTCACTCCTGGAAACATTATATTCCTTCCATTTGTTGTTATGAATCAGGTGAAAATTGCACAAGAATAATATATGATGAATTCAGTAGGTGAGCTGTGAATTCCGTCTCTATAAATAACGATGTCTGCAGAATTGGCGCAGAGGTAGCCCTCCCGTCAAGTGTGCCTATCAAAAAACTTCTCGATTGCAACTGAGAATGCAGCAAAGCCAACACAACCAGCGCATGCTGCTTTCGGACCGGCTATAAACACGCAACAGAAATGAGATATAAGATAAATCAAGGAACCAAAAACAGAATGGAATTGTGAACATCGTAATATGAGCTGGTAAACATGGGAGATTAACATTTGACAGTGAGATCGGAGATCATAGAGTAAGGGAAACAATGCAAAGCTAAGACATCGTCAATAAGTATTTGTTGGAACCACCACTCTTATGAGCAAAAAGCTTACTTAAAATAAAATACTTTGATTCGTGTGAGTTTACGATGCAATGAGATATTTCAATTCCTTAAAGTAAAAGGTTAATTCTTCTCCTTGCATGTATCAAAGACAACGGAAAGGTTAAACCTTATGAGCAAAAGACATTTTATGAGTACATCCAATTAGCATGCACTGATGTCGAACACTGGCTAGTCTTATATCTAAAATATCCCAAGAATAGCCTGTGTAAGAATTATTTTATGAACTCTTAAATTTCAATCTGCATGTTTAAGTATATTATAGAACAAGGACATTTTATGAGTACATCTGCTTCCATCTTGCTACATTCTCCCAGTTTTCCAGGAATTGTTTAATGAGGTGCTTTTGTTATTTTATTTGCATGAGAGCAGGTATGCAAGAATGAATTGTTAATAATCAGGCTCTTCCATTTCATATAATCCAAAGAAAGAATATGAACGGCTAAATGTAATCATACAACCACCTTTTTCACACAAGAACAAAGGAATCAGCTATTCAGAATCCACAACCGTGATACTATGCAAGAAAGCAATTGTAAACTATGAACATACTTTCTCACAAAATGAAAGGATTTTACTTTTAGCCCTCAGAAAAGGAAAATTAAGACATGCCCTACAAAGCAGTCAAGGATTCGGAAAAAAAAAATATGCAGAGACTGCGACAAACAATATCATCAGCAAATACAAACTGTTTCTGCATCCTTTAAACACACCAGCAAGCATAAATGGTAAATAAATTGTGCACTACATAGAAGTCACCTCATCACGAAGATCAATCCCATTCATCTAAAGTTTCAAGCTAAGAACAATAAAAATGTATCAGGAATTGAAAGAACAAAACTTTTCAAAGAATAAGCACATATCAAAACCGACTCTAAATTAAATTGCCACTGGTTTTTCTATGCTAACTAAGATATGAACACCAAATCTAACAAGCATCTACGGAGTGCAGAGAGACACTATAAGCAGTATCAAAGAACAGTAAGAAAGTAGATACCTTTCGCCGACATAGTTCCTCCGGTTACACAACCAGCAACAACAGTATTTGTAGTGTCATGTTTCGCCCGAGCCTTTAAAAAACCAACAAATACGCGTTCAGTTTCCAATTCTAGTTCAGGTTCAATGTGTATGGGTGTGCGTGTGAATATGCTAGTGTGTTTGAATTCTGATTTCTAATTTCTCTATACTACCTTCTCAACAACACATTCAACAGCAGAAAACACAACTCCCATAACTGCAAATGTTTTTGCAGAACTCCAGCTTCTTGTCCCCATTTGCTTTAAGTTATAAATTAACTGTTGCCTTCCGCTCATTTGTTCTTGCATAATAGGATTATCCAATGCACCCAAAAACATGCCCATCATGAATCCCAACCCACCTCCTGCAAATATCATCGCATATATTAAAACCCCTTTAAAACCCTAAAACCTTACTTAAACCTCCCACTAAATCAAAGAAAGATTAATGCAAAAGGTCGAGTTTTTACAGCTTTATTTCAATAATTCCACATAAAAACAAGTTGAAATTCATCAAATTCAAATATTTAATAAACCGGAATTCGGGACTTACCCATGACTCCACTGGCGACGCTACGAACAGCACAATTATTCCAAACTTCTTGAGCACGAATCTCCTCCATGCTTGGCATTCGAATAGCTTGAATCTGAGGCTGCTCTGCTTCATTTGAGCTTGGAATTTGGGTTTTCAAATCGTTTTCAGAGGTGGAAGCCGCCATTTTAAACAAAACTATCGAGTTGGATGGTGGGTTGAGCCGCCACAGAAGAATTCTGAAGCAAAAGAAATGGTGGTGGGTTGAGCCGCCGGACTTGGATGGAAATTCTCTTGCAATGGTTAAAAAAGGCAACTGCTAGGCTTGGGCTGGAATAACTGTATTACCAGAAACGTAATTTAGCACAATTAATTGGGCTGCCTCCTTTTCTTTTGGGCTGGCTAACTAAACTTTGGGTATTTCTCTTGTACGCGCTAGATGTGAACGTAAAACAAAACTGAATGTAAATATCTTTTTATTTTATAAAAAAACAAAGCTGATAATTCGGACCAACTCACGTTGCACATCTGAATTTCGTAAAAAAATCTCATAACATTTTTAAACATATATAAAGTCTTAAACCCGAGACATGTTTAAATGATACTAAATTGCTTATCACGCAGATTCATTGCTATAATCAGATTTTAAATGCAAGCAATTAAACCATTAACAGACTTTGGGTTAAGACGGGTACAAATGGCATGGGCTGGTACCACCAGTAGTCCAGTATCAATACAATATTGATTAATATATAAATTAATTTATTAACATTACTTCACATTTTTAATTATCGACTGTTATTGACTTTTTTGCCCACTAGGTCTTTTCCTTATTCCATTCATGCGACATTGATTCAGAACTTAGCTGGTTCACACTTGTCTCAAAGCTTGGTTGACCTAGTCCTCAATGAACATAAATAGTTATGGGTCTTTTTGACTCACTGAGTCTTGGTAAACCCTTTCACACGTTCTTATACTAACAAATTATACTAGTACGTTGTTACCGTTCTATTTCTTCTTCACACAGACATACATTGAAGTTCGAAAATGTAAAAGCTATGGGACAAAAGTCCATTGTGCCGGAAGTGCTTGTTGACATAAGTGATGATTACATGGTGGGAAAACTTTTCGATTTAGGCACTGTAATGGCCTTTAAAAAATGAACCGAATACTGATGGATGAGCATTGGTTTTTGAATTTACCTACCAATACCATGATATCAAACCTACTAAGTTGCTCTCTTTTCCTCTCTTGCATTCTTTGTATGCTGGATCATGTTGAATCCAGGACAAGGGACGAGACTGAAATACAAGCATTGTTTGCCATCAAGGCTAGGGATGTAAAAACAGGTAATTGGATGGGTTTCAGGTCGGGTCCTGTCAGGTCGAGTCAAATCTGATATAGGTCATTTCAGGTCGATTTGATGTTTCGACTCGATTCGGGTCGGGTGTGGGTCAGTTTCAGGTTGGGTTCATTTCAGGCAGGGTTCATTTCGAGCCGGGTTCATTTCAGGTTGGGTCAAAACGGTTCGGGTCTGAATCAGTTAATTGACTTGTTAATTCGGGCTCGGGTAGACTTCAAGTCGGGTTCATTTCAAGTCGGGTTCATTTCAGGTTGGGTAATTTCAAGTCGGTTTAATTTTGGGTCGGGTTAATTTGTGTTTCGAATTCGTATTAAGTTTGAGTTTGGTACAAATAGTCGATAGACTTTGGGTTAGGTCATTTCGAGTGAATTATTTAACGCCTTTCACGAACACGAACGAATCACATTGAAAAAAAATATTAGGCACTAGAATGAACAAAAATATCATCGTTGTTTAAAATATTAGAGTAAATTACAAAAATTATAAATAAATAAGGGTCAATTTTGGTGAAAAATAAAATTTTAGGGACTAACATGAACAAAAATATCATTATATTAAAAATATTAGACTAAATTAAAAAATATAAAAAATAGGGATTAATTTTGGTTAAAAAATAAAATTTTGGGGACTAACATGGACAAAAATATCATTATATTAAAAATATTAGACTAAATTACAAAAAAATGAATATGGGTCAATTTCAACTAAAAAATAAATTTTAGGTACTAGACTAGACAAAAATATTATTGGACTAAATTGCCAAAAATATAAATAAATACAGGGCAATTTTGACTAAAAATTAAATTGTAGGGACTAGAATAAACAAAAATATTATTCGACTAAATTACCAAAAATAAAAATATATATGGGTCAATTTTGGCTAAAAATAAAGTTTTAGGGACTAGAATGAACAAAAATATCATCATATTAAAAACATTGGACTATATTACAAAAATTTTAAATAAATAGGGGTCAATTTTAGTTAAAAAAAATTAGGGACTAATATGAACAAAAATATACCCTTAAATTGAATTAGGGATACTTCTGACTAAATTGAATTAAACTAAAACTTAAAAGTGAATATTATGACCAAAATGCAACATTTAAAACACAGCAGGAGTTAAAGGGTAATTAATCTCTAACCTAAATTATAGGTGCCTATTTCCCTCTAAAATTTTGTCATTTCCCTCTTTTTTACCAATTATCAATTTCCTTTTTTAATTAAAATGAAAGGTGGGAAGGAATCAGGGAAAAGTAGTCTCGCCTGGTTTTTTAGGTTAGGGATAATTATTTTTTAGCAGTTTTGACTTTAGATATTTTTTATTTAAGTCCTAAATTTTTAATTTTAGGTTTTAATTTAATTCAATTGAGTCCAAATTTAGATTAATTTAATTGAAATTCCACATTTAGTTTTGACTATATTCTTTTAATTGCTTATAGGTTTTAATTTAGCTCAATTAGATCCTGAGTTTAATAAGTTAATTCTATTCGGACATTATTATTATTATTATACCATATAAATTTTGATTTAATATAATTATACACAAATTTTGATTTGGATGTAAACATGTAATTTTACACATGAAAGTTGAAATTTTAATTTAGTTTAATTGTACACATGAAGCTTTGATTTCAAATTCAAATGCATAAATTAGAAAGTTGAATTCGAAATTAATCTCATAAATCAATAACCCTAAACTAAACCATAAATCGTTAATACTAAACCCCATACCATAAACCTTAAGGAATCGAAATTAATTTCATAAACCAATAACCATAAGCTAAACCATAAACCACTGATACTAAACAATAAATCATTGATACTAAACCCTAAACCTTAAGGAATCCAAATTAATCACATGAACCAATAACACCATCTTTACTTTATTAGACTAAATTATAAAAATTAGAAATAAAAATGAGTAAATTTTAGTTAAAAACAAATTTGTAGGGACTAAAATGAATAAAACTATCATCATGTTAAAATTTTGGACTAAATTACACAAATTAAAAAATAAATAAAGATTAGTTTCGGTTAAATAAAGATTTGTAGGGAATTAATTGAACACTAAACTACACCATAAACTCTAAAGCATTAACACTAACCCCTAAATCATAAACTATAAACTACAACATATACCCTAAACTACTCCCATAAACTCTAAAGCATTAACACTAGCCCTTAAATCATAAACCATAAACCTTAAGTCATAGAAATTCTAGGGACTAACATGAACAAAATATCATCATATTAAAAATATTAGAGTAAATTACAAAAATTAGAAATAAATAAGGGTCAATTTTGGTGAAAAATAAAATTTTAGGGACTAACATGAACAAAAATATCAGCATATTAAAAATATTGGACTAAATTACAAAAAAATGAATAGTGGTCAATTTGGACTAAAAATTAAATTTTATCTACTAGAATAAACAAAAATATTATTGGACTAAATAGCCAAAAATATAAATAAGTATGGGGCAATTTTGACTAAAAATTAAATTGTAAGGGCTAGAATAAACAAAAATATTATTCGACTAAATTACCAAAAATAGAAATATATATGGGTCAATTTCGGCTAAAAATAAACTTTTAGGGACTAATGTGAACAAAAATATACCCCAAATCCCTAAACCAATCTCATAACCCCAAACATTCAACTCGAAACATTTACTCCTAAACCAAAAACCTCAAACCCTAAATCTTATAATCACTAATAATTGAAGACCAAGCCAAATCCCTAAACTATTCCTATAACCCTGGACACTCAACTTGAAACATATATTATACCTCTAAATCTTATAAACACTAATAATTAAAGTGCAATCCTAATCCCTTAATCCCTTAATCCATAAATTAATCTCATAACCCCAAACACTCAACTTGAAACATGTATTAAACCCCTAAACCCCAAATATCAACCCCTAAATCATACAATCACTAATAATTGCTACTTGAACGCCTAATCCCTAACTAATCCCATAACCCCAAACACTCAACTTTGCACATTTACCCCTAAACCCCAAACCTAAACCCCTAAATCTTTCGATCACTAATAATTGCTACTTGCAAGACTAATCCCCTAATCCCTAAACTAATCACATAACCCCAAACACTAAGCTTAACACAATTACCCCTAAACCCCAAATCTCAACCCATAAATCTTACAAACACAAGTAATTTTAATTAAATACATTATAATTAAAATTATAATAATTTGAATATTAAATTAAATATTAATTAAAAATATTAGATTTATAATTTTTAATTAAATATTAATTTAAAGTTATAATTTAAATAAATTAAATATACACTAATAATTTAACTAAATACACTATAATTAAAATTACAAGAATTTAAATATTAATTTAAGGGTTATGATCTACTTACATGGTGTAAAACTCATTTAGTTTTACACTAATTTTAGACAGTTGGATGATGGTAATAAATGAGTGTAAAACTAAATGAGTTTTATACCATATAACTAGATCTCATCCCTTAATTTAAATATATTAACTTTATAATTTGTAATTAAATATTAATTTAAAGTTATAATTTAAATAAATTAAATATACACTAATAATTTTAATTAAATACATTATAATTAAAAATTAATTAAATACATTATAATTATTAATTAAAATTAAAATAGAATTATTAAAATAATATATTTACCCTAAGTATAAATGCACCTTAAAAGGGTCTGGCCGAAACCCTAGCCTCCTAAAAATATTATATATATATATATATATGATCCACTTACACATAATGTAAACAATTATAAGTGATCAAAACGTTATTTTTTTAAATTTAAAGAATAAAATGAAAAATTATAAAATATAAGTGACCAACCGTTTTGTTTACCCTATAAGAAAAAAATCAATGGCATTAGCGCCAAAATCCTAAAATCTTCTCGCCATTTATAATATTAAAATATATAATTATAATCCTAATTTTATTGAAATCAAAGGTATTCAAAAACTTTTTCCCGCCATTTATAACATTAAAAATATATAATTATACTCTCAAGTTTACTTTATTTTCATCAAAATTACTTATCAACAACTTTAATTTGTGTACAATAATTAAAAATTACGATATTATAATTACAACTTTGAATTTAAAACAATGGAAACAGTTAACCTTCTAATATTTGGATTTTATCAAATTAACAAAAAGTTTTCAATCTTCCCCAATAAAATTTGGTCAAATTAATCAATAAAATTTGGTTAAGTTAATATAAAAGACAAATGAATATCTATACTTAGTAGTGTCAAGTGTGATTTGATTAAAAGAAAACATAAATATATAGAAAACATAAATATGTTTTTTTTCTTTCATTTTTTTAAATTTTAATTGATTATATATAGGGACTAAAAATTGGAAGTAGAATAAAATAAAAAAATGAATAGGGGTTAGTTTGGAGTAAAAATTAAATTTTAGGGACTAGAATAAATTAGACTATTGTCAAAAATATAAATAAATATGAGGCAATTTTGACTAAAAATTAAATTGTAGGAACTAGAATAAACAAAAATATTATTAGACTAAATTACAAAAAATAGAAATTCCACTAATTCCCTCCAAAATTTTAGATGGCTTATTCCCCTAATTCCCTCCAAATTTTGGGTGGCTTTTATCCCTCTAAAATTTTTAGACTAAAAGTAAATTAATCTCAAACCTAAAAAATGGGTGGCTTATTTTCCTCCAAAATTTTGTCTTTTCCTCTTTTTTTAACCAATTGTTTTATTTTAATTCAATTGAGTCCCAACTCAGATTAATTTAATTGAAATTCTACATTTAATTTTAGAATTCTTTTAATTATGTCCGTGATTTATGCTTCTAGATTTTAGTTTAGCTCAATTAGATTCTAAGTTTAATGAGTTAATTCAATTCAAACATTATTATTATTATAACATATAATAAACTTTGATTAAATATAATTATACACAAAATTTTGATATGGATGTAATTGTACACATGATAACATCAACATAAAAGTTAAAACTTTAATTTAGTTCAAACTTAGTAGTTCAACCTTGACAAATAATTTATATTGAATTATTAACAAAATTTCAAACTTAATAGTGTCCAATAAATATCTAAATTCAATCTTTCATATTTTTGATATTTTTAATTGATTATATATGTATATATAACAAAAAGATTATTTAACACTTTAAATTGATTTAAAAAATAATAGTTTACATTTATCAACACTTTAAATTCATCAAATCATAGGCTTCCTCAATTACATGTTAGGTAAATCAAGCCAGGTCAATACTAGTTCAGGTTAACAACATGTCGGGTTCAAAACAAGTCAGGTCAATTAACAGATCAGGTAAAATCGGATCTCGCGTCGATTCAATCGGGTAACATCGGTTATCTGCCAGATTAATCTCGGGTTCGGGTTCGTTTCAATCGAGTGCAGGTCGGGTTTCAGGTCCACAGTAACTGGTTTAATTCGGGTTCGGGTCGTTCTCAGTCTGATGCAGGTCGGGTTCGATTACTACAGTAACAAGTCCAACTCTGGTTCAGGTCAACAACAGTCGATTACGGGTCAACGCATCCTCGGATCAAACTAGATTCTGACTCGAGCAGATTTCAGTCGAGTTTTCAAGTATAGTTAGCTTTTTACATCCCTAATCAAGGCCAATTGATCCTTACGGGGTGTTCAGCTCTTGGAATGGTTCTCAACATTTATGCAACTGGCGAGGTGTAACATGTGATTGCCGGCATCCAAGAGTGACCGCCCTGCATCTATCATCACTCAAATTGGCAGGTGACTTTCTCCTCACATAGCCAACCTTACGTTCCTTAGGGTGATCAACCTCGGGAACAATAGCTTCCGTGGCCTGATTCCCCTAGAAGTTACTCGATTGCATCGTCTAGAGGAATTGGTTCTCGCCAACAGATCCTTCCAGGGTGAACTTCCAAGAAACCTTAGTCGTTGTTCGAACCTAAAAGTCATCGAATTAGCAGGAAATGCGCTCGGAGGGGAAATACATGCCGAGTTCGGTTCTTTTTCCAGGCTCTTAACTCTTCAACTTCCCATGAACAACTTCATAGGGAAAATTCCCACTTCATTAGGGAACATCTCTTCTCTCATTTCTCTTTCTCTGATGCAGGACCAACTTGAAGGGAACATTCCTACGGAGCTCGGGCAGCTCTCCAACTTGAAATTTCTTCAGTTGGCTATGAACAAACTCTCTGGTACGGTTCCAAAACAACTATATAATATCTCTTCCATTAATTTCTTTTCTATAGCTGGTAACGAGTTGCGAGGCCAGATCCCTCCTTATATAGGCTTGAACTTTCCTAATCTTGAGTTCATTTATCTTGGGGAAACAAGTTTTCAGGGCCAATTCCAACATCAATACTCAATTCCTCAGGGCTCATACAGCTTGATATGGGTTTAAATGCTTTGTCAGGACCAATACCAAACAATTTGGGAAGCCTTCAAAATCTACAGTTAACTTTGAGGGCAACTTCCATGAGAGTTCCAATGATTTAAGTTTTCTCACTTCATTGAGTAATTGCACCCATCTTAGTACCTTAGCTTTATCCCAAAACAACCTCACAGGTGTCTTGCCTGATTCAATTGGGAATTTCTCTGCAAATCTCCATCAATTTTTGATTGGAACGAACTATATATCCGGTGCCATACCGAAAGAGATAGGAAACATTGTAGCCTTGGAGTCGCTTGGATTATATGAAAACATGCTCACAGGAAGTATCCCTGAATCTATTGGAAAACTTTCCACGTTGAAAAAATTGGTTGCTTCCACAAATAGATTCATAGGGGAAATTCCTCATTCTTTGGGAAATATGACCCAACTTATTGATCTCCGCCTATATGATAATTTGCTAGAAGGAGGAACACCTGCATCTTTGGGAAACTGCAGATACTTGAAAAGATTGGATCTTTCACAGAATCATCTAAATGGAACAATACCAAAGGAAGCTTTCGGTCTTTGTTCCCATTTGATAGCACTTCTCTTTACTTCAAATAGTTTAACGGGAACTTTACCACCAGAGGATGGAAACTGCAAAAACCTCAACATTTTGGATGCATCATGCAACAAACTTCATGGGGAAATTCCAAGCTCTCTTGAAAACTATGTGATGCTACAATCACTTTACCTGCAGGGAACTCTTTTGAAGGAACTATTCCTTCTTCATTCCAAAAATTAAGAAGCAGGCAAGATCTTGATGTTTCCCGCAATAATTTGTCAGGCTTAATACCAGAGTTTCTGGCTGTACTTCCTCTTTTCATCAATCTCAACCTGTCTTTCAATAGATTCGAAGGCAAAGTACTAACGAAAGGAGTGTTCGTCAACATCAGTGCATTCTCAGTTGTTGGAAACAACGAGTTATGTGGAGGGATAAAGCTACTTCGATTGCCTGCTTTTCCTAAAGAAATTGCAAAGAAAAGGAAAATCTTCCCTTGTAGAGTGATAATTGTGACCGGTATTGTCCTCTTTGTTGTTTTGTTCTTGATATGTCTCTTTGCAATCAAAAAACGGGTCAGGTTGTCGAAAAGTAGAGAGGGCATTGCCATCTCATTGGAGAAGAAACATGTGAAACTTTTCTTACGCTGAGCTCCTCCATGCGACCGATGATTTCTCTTCAGCCAACTTAATTGGTAAGGGAGGATATGGTTCAGTCCATAAAGGGATTCTAAGTTCTCATGATCAAACAACAGTTGCTGTGAAAGTATTTAATATTCAACAGCGGGTTGCCGATCGGACTCTCAAAGCTGAATGTGAAGCTCTTAAGAAGCTTAGGCATCGGAATCTCTGCAAGGTCATTACTTGTTGCTCAAGCATTGATTTTCAAGTCAAAGCCTTGGTGTTCGAGCTTATGCTGAATGAGAGGTTAGAAACTTGGTTACATCCAAGTTCAACCGAGGTATACAATTTACCAAGCTTAAATCTAATTCAGAGGCTAAACATTGCCATTGATGTAGCCTCTGCATTAGACATCTTCATTACCAATTCGACAGGCCGGTCGTCCATTGTGATCGAAAGCCGAGCAATGTTCTTCTTGATGCTGACCTTGCAGCCCACATTAGTGATTTTTGCCTAACAAGTTTTCTTTCGGAGACAACCTATCAATCCATTTCTGAGCAAAGCAGTTCCGTCGGAATAAGAGGAACCATGGGATATATTCCTCCAGGTAACTCCGGTCCAATATTTGTGTGTGATATAATGATATTGATCTTAATGATCTTGTCTTGAATTGCAGAATATGGAATGGGAAAGAAAATATCCACACATGGCGACGTGTACAACTATGGCATCGTTTTAATGGAGTTGTTTACAGGCAAAAGACCCACGGACAACACATTTACCGGAGAGTTGAGCCTGCGTGAATATGTAAAGATGGCCATGCCTGATCATGTGGTGGAGATAGTTGATCCTAGGCTCAATTTTGAAGATGAAGCAGCCTTCAATCAAAATGGCCAAAGTAGCAGAGGTGTTGGCAACATCGTGAAATGCTTGGGCTCGGTGCTTAGCATAGGGGTGTCATGCTCGGCTGATTCGCCAAGTGAACGAATGAATATCCGAGATGTGCTGAGAGAACTTTTCAAGGCTAGAAATATACTTCTTGGAGATCAAAGGAGAAGAGCGTTGCAAGCTTCGGTGCATCAAAGAAGACGTTAGAAATTTGTACCAAAAGTAAAAATGTTAGAAATATGATATTTGGATGCAATGCAGCTAAGCATTTACAGTCAGTATGTTCTCGAATTAGATTAAATAAAAGGGTTACATATGGCTTTAGTTCGAATGGAAAAGGCGTTGTCAAGATTTGGGATTCTTTTTGTTCGTTTTCATTGTTGGTTGGCTGAAGTTTCCCCTAACTATATCTTTGCAGGAATTTTTATATTTTAATTTGTGATCCGAATTTCATTTTGATCCGACTTGAAAAACTCGAGGTGCTACAACATTTGTTATTAGCAACAAAGCATTCAAGTAATCAGACAAATAAACCTCGATGATACAATAAAGTCTAATAATTATCTTGTTTTACTCTGGCAAAAACAATTTTCTATACAATTTTTAACAAGACTATTTATATTAAAAACTTCTGTAATAATTATTTATAAAATAATCTTTATTATATATCAGTAACAAGAGCATTTTTTCAGATCTGGTTCATGTGTTGAAAAAAATGAAATATCTAACATGTTAAATATAAGTTATATAATTAACAAGTATGAATATGTTTATAATTCTCAAGCACATGACATGGTGGTGGGTTGAGCCGCCCAACTTGGAAGTTTCTTGTAAATATTCAAAAAGGCAACATATATCCTATGAATAGAAAGTTGTCTATTAGCAGACAAATTATTTGAGTTATAAAGTTATGTCTATTAGCAGACAAATGCTTTATAGTATTAATTACATTTACAGCTATAATAGTAATTCTATTAAGAGTAAACCGTACGGTGGCCACTATATTTTTATAGAATTTTCATTTTTATCACCAAAATAAAAAAAAAACTTCAATTACAATTATTAAAATTTTAATTTATTTTTATTACCATCACTGTCGTTAAGAAATACTAACATGGCACATTAAAGTTTTCTTCTAAAACCAACAGGGGTTGGTCCAAGTGGTAAGGAGTTTGGTATCGCTTAAGCAAGTCTCGAGTTCGAGTCTTTGTGTACGCAAAAAATCCACGTTGAAACTCACGCACCAAAACCAGGTGTACAACGCGGGTCGGTCCAGATTAGTCAGGGCAAAACGATCTGATAAGGTGACTACACATTTTTTTTAGTCAAGAACTAATTTAAAGGCCAGTAATCCAACAAAAAGTCAACCGTGCCGTTGGTCATTGATCATGAAACTTGGCATTAGTTTAGTCTTATATAAGTTGAAGTTCGATGTTTTAATATGAACAACGCTTTACATCGGTCTGCAAAAATTCCTACAACGTATGACTTTGGTGGAGATTTTTGCCCACTAACACTACGATCGTAAAGCTGCTAAGCTTCTCTGTTTTCCTCTTTTGCATTCTTTGTAAGCCGGATCACATCGAAAGTGCAACACAAATTTCGCAGTCCGCAATTGAGACTGAAATACAAGCCTTGCTTGCCTTCAAGGCTGGAATACAAGTCGATCCTTACGGAGTCTTAACCTCTTGGAATGAATCTCAACATTTCTGCAACTGGCGAGGCGTAACATGCGGTCGACGGCATCGAAGAGTGACTGCCTTGCGTCTACCATCACTCAAGTTGGCAGGGGTCCTTTCTCCTCACATAGCCAACCTCACGTCCTTAGGGTGATCGATCTATGGAACAATAGCTTCCATGGTCAAATCCCTCGAGAAGTTACTCGGTTGCATCGTCTAGAGAAAGTGGTGCTGCGCAGCAACACCTTCCAAGGTGAACTTCCGAGAAACCTTTCACGTTGTTCAAACTTAAAGGTCATCGACTTAAAAGGAAATGCGGTCGGAGGGGAAATACATGCTGAGCTAGGTTCTTTGTCTAGGCTCCAAACACTTCACCTAGGTGCAAACAACTTCAATGGAGCAATTCCCCCTTCATTAGGGAATATCTCTTCTCTCCTATATCTTTCCCTGTACCAGAATCACCTCCAAGGAAACATTCCTACGGAGCTCGGAAGCTTGGAAACTCTTGATTTGTCATTAAACAATCTCTCCGGTACAGTTCCTAAGCAATTGTATAATATCTCATCCATTAATCTGTTTACTTTAGCTGATAACCAGTTACAAGGCCAGATCCCTCCTTACATAGGCTTGAGCCTTCCAAATCTCGAGTACTTTTCTCTTTGGCGAAACAAGTTTTCAGGACCAATTCCGACGTCCATAGTCAATTCCTCGGAGCTCATAGACCTTGATATGGCTTCGAATTCTTTGTCAGGGCCAATACCAAAGAATTTGGGAAGCCTTCAAAATCTACAATTCTTAAACTTTGACCACAACATCCTTGGGAGTTCCAACGATTTAAGTTTTCTCACTTCTTTGACTAATTGCACTCATCTTATCGAATTATCGTTATCTATAACAACCTCACTGGCATTTTACCAAATTCCATTGGTAATTTCTCTACAAATCTCTTTCAATTGCAGATAGATGACAATCATATATCCGGTACCATACCCAAGGAGATGGGCAACCTTGTAGGCTTGCAGTACCTTGATTTATATGATAACATGCTTATGAGCGGGATCCCTGATTCTATTGGAAAATTTTCCAAATTGAAATATTAGACGCTGCCAGAAACAGTATCTCAGGGGAAATTCCTCATTATTTGGGAAATATGACCCAACTAATTGAAATCCGCCTAGAAGAGAATCGGCTAGGAGGAGAAATACCTGCATCTTTAGGTAGCTGCAGTCGCTTGGAAGTATTGGATCTTCTAAGCCATTGCTATCCACATCACTATTATAATTATCTTCAACTACCGCACTAAAAATTAACACTTTCATACCCACGATGCCCAGGACCACCTTGTAGACTCATTTCCCTATAGATTGGGTAACGTGGGAACCTTATTTTTAGGGATTTAATTTAAGGTTTAGAGTTCAGGAATTTTAAGTATGAGATTTATAATTTAGGGTTTATAGTTAGAGTTTAAAAGTTATGGTTTAGTTTTAAGGTAATATGAGTAAGGATTTAGGTTTTAACTTATAAACCCTAAATTTTAACCCCTAAAACATAAATTCTAACAACACCCCTTAAATTAAAAACCCGTACACTTAAACATCTATACACTAGACCCTAAAAGAAATCTTTAAACCTTAAAATTGAAACACTTGTAAAAACTTTATTTCCACAAACGTTTATGTATGAAATAATTACCCATCATATTTTTATCCAACATTATTCTTTTAATAAAACATACCAATATCATATTTCTCGTAGCAGGCTTCAGTGCATCAGAGAAGATGTATAATAAATATGATATTATCGGGGATGCAACCCAATGCTAGACGTTTCCATAGTATTTTCTCAAATTAGATTAAGTAAAAGGGGTATATATGGCTTTAGTCCCTCTAGTATGATAATATTTGAGTTATAACTCCTCTGATTTGACACAACTTTATTACCAAATTTAGTGTTATTAATAAATCCAAATTGATAATAATAGTAGTTATTTTAGCAAAAATAGTTATGAGTAACTATTTTAAAGAAAAATGTTTTATGATTAACATTTAACTTTATAATTTTATTCAAAAAAACTTTATTATTTATTTATTTTGGGGGTGAATATCTATTATTCATGATTGTTTGAACATAATTAATAAAATTTTCATATAATACTAACCATAAAATCAAATAATAGTAAAAAAGTAATTACATGGCCATAAATTATTTAAAAAAATTATGTCGATCAGAGACGGATCTATAACTTGGTTTGGTGTTGTCTCTCTAATTTTTTACTAAAATTATAATAAGATTTTTTAAATATGGGTCCTAAATATACTTGTTTGGCTAGGTTTAGTCCATCTTCCACTGCCTTTGCAAAGCTTTAAAGAAAAATGTTAAATTGTTCTTACACCCCTATTTTATGTAATTTTTATTTTTGGCCATGAAAAAGAAAAAAAGATAAATTGTTTCCAAGCCTTGTAATTTTAAGTTTTTTGTGAAAAAAGACACATGGCAACATATGAGAGTGTCATGTGTCCCTACCACATCAACACTTAACGTCATTAGCCTCAGGGGCATTTTAAAACACGAAAGCAAAGTATAGGGGTACATTGCACAGTTAGAAAGTACAAACACCCAATCGACAAAAACATCAAAGTACATGTGGCATTTGTGCCATTATCCCTTTAAATAATTAAAGAGTACGAAGAGATACTATTATATATAGAGGTGGCAAATGGGTCATTTTGTTTCGGGTCATTTCGGGTCTGACTACATTCGTTTTAAGTTCAGTTCGGGTCTGGTTCGGTTTTAGTGGTGATTTCGGTTCGGGTATCGGGTTGAAATTTCGGGTCGGTTGATTTTTGTTTCGGTTGACATTTGGTTCAATTGATTTCAGGTCGGCTATTTTCAGTTCGATTGATTTTGGGTCGGGTCAATATCGGGTTAATGGGAGATCGATTGATTTTAGTCGGGTTTTCAGGCCGAGTTAGATTTTTCCACCCTATATATGACTTTATATAGCATGTATATTTGGCTTTTCAGTGAGTTGTACGATAGTTCATATCCCATCTTTATTTATTTATTTTAATATTTTTCTTTATTCTGGTTGTCTTTGGTTCGGGTCCATTCGGTTTAGGTGAATTTGGTTTGGGTCCATTCGGTTTGGTTTAAAATTGGATCGGGACCATTTTCAGTTCGGTTTATTTTGGGTTTGAATCAAATTCGGGTCGATTTCGAGTCTCAGTTTAGGTAAATCGGTTCAGTTCTCGGATTTCGAATCAAGTTTGTCAAGTCTATATAATCACACTAGCATATTAAAAAGAAGAAAATTTCTAGAATGGAATGTACATCGTTGCACACCAATAATGCAACACACCATTAAATTTTTAATGACTTTTAAATTATTATTATTATTATTAAAAATCTAAAAGATTGAACATGTAATTAAAATTACTTTAAAACAAAATTAGAATTTTAATTTAATAAACTATTAATTTTGTTTTATAGTATTTTTTAATTAAAATGTTAGAATTAAATCTTTAATTATCCATAAATCCTAGCTTCAACCTTAAACTTTTTTGTTCTAGCCTAAAATTTTTATTAATATTCATCAACTTAATAATGGACACGTAAAAGAGTTTGATAGACATAAACACTTCAGTATCGAACAATCAATATGATTAATGGGATAAATTCATCATATCTTTAACATTATCTACTAAGAAGCATCAGTTTTCTCTCACTGCACTCCGACATGTGACATCAAAGACATTAAATATATATCGTCTCTTTCTAAACAGAGAGGGAAGAAAGCGGAAGGATTTTTTTTTTTCTTGTCTGTTTTTTCGGCCAGTATAAATTTTATCTTTGATTTTTATTGTCCGTTCATAGTAGATGAGACGAACTGTGGCTGGTTGATCAATCCACCTTACTAAACATTATTTGTTAGAAGACCTATTAAATTTTTAAAAATAGAGTATATTTAAATTATATATTTGTTACATATTTTTAAGACCTATTTATTTTTCAATAAATTATATTTAAATAGAGTATATTTAAATTGGAATTAATATAATTTAGAGTAAGCTATACAAATACTCCCCCAGTTTAAATTAAAATATAATAATTTAAATTCAGCATCTCATTTCAAGACTTGATTTTCAACATTTAATTTGTTTTTGAATTTGTCAAACCCCAACTAAATTGAAATTATTAGAATTTAATGTGCAATACGCATCACGTTAGTCTCAAAATATCCTTGTAACTAAACCCGACAAACTTGATCCTAAACTCGAAATAACCTGAACACGATAATTCAAATTTAATTTGAAACCTAAAATAAACCGAAAAATTTAAGTTGGACTGAAAATATATCCGAACTAATTTTCAACTGAACTGAATAGGCACAAACCAATTTCACCCGAACCGAAGGCAACCAAAATAAAGAAAAAATATTAAAATAAAAAAGAAAGATGAGATGTAAACTGTTGCACAACTTACAAAAAAACAAAATATACAAGCTATATAAAGTCATATTAACCTAACTCGGCCTGAAAACCCAACTAAAACCAATCGATCTCCTATTAACCCGGTATTGACCTGAACCGAAATTAATAGATCCGACCCGATACACGAACCAAAATCACCATAAACCCGAACTTAAACCGAAATAGACCTGAACAGACTCAAAACGAATATAGTCAAACCCGAAATGACCCGAACCGAACAACCCATTGCCACCCCTACTTGTAATAACAAATTTGGCGCAGATTTTTAGTCTACCTTGTTAGACTTGGATAAACTGTAATCGTCTTTAAAAAGAAAACAAATACTGATGGGGGCATTGGTATTTGAATTTGCCTGCCTGCTAATACCATGCTCTCAAAGCTACTAAGTTGCTCTCTTTTCCTCGTTTGCACTCTTTGTGAGCTGGATCATGTTGAATCCAGGACAACAAGGAATGAGATTGAAATACAAGCATTGCTTGCCTTCGAGGCTCGAATACTAGTTGATCCTTACGGGGTGTTCACCTCCTGGAATGGCTCTCAACATTTCTGCAACTGGCGAGGAGTAACATGCGGTCGACGGCATCCAAGAGTGACTGCCTTGCGTCTACCATCTCTCAAGTTGGCAGGTGACCTTTCTCCTCACATAATCAACCTCACGTTCCTTAGGGTGATCGATCTCGGGAGCAACAACTTCCGCGGTCCGATTCCCCAATACATTACTCACTTGCATCGTCTAGAGAAATTGGTTCTGGCCAACAACTCCTTCCAAGGTGAGCTTCCGAGAAACCTTACTCGTTGGTCGAATCTGAAAGTTGTCGACTTAAACAGAAATATGCTTGGAGGGGAAATAAATGCCGAATTCAGTTCATTGTCCAGGCTTCAAGTGCTTCAATTAGCCGGCAACAACTTCATAGGAACAATTCCCCCTTCATTAGGGAACATCTCTTCTCTCCTGTATCTTTCCCTGGCGCAGAATCACCTTACAGGAAACATTCCTACCGAGCTCGCCCAGCTCTCCAACTTGAAGTTTTTTCAGTTGGCTTTAAACAAGTTATCTGGTACTGTTCCTCAACAGCTGTATAATATCTCCTCCATTTATCTCTTTTCTTTAGCTGATAACCAGTTACATGGTCAGATCCCTCCTTACTTGGGTTTAAGCCTTCCTAATCTTATGTTCATCTCTCTTGCAATGAACAAGTTTTCAGGCCCGATTCCAACATCCATAGTCAATTCCTCGGGGCTCGGGGCACTTGATATGAGTGTAAATTTTTTGACAGGACCAATACCAAATAATTTGGGAAGCCTTCAAAATCTACAAACCTTGAACTTCGGCAACAACCTCCTTGAGAGTTCCAATGATTTAAGTTTTCTCACTTCATTGACTAACTGCACCATGCTTACTTCTTTATTGTTATACCGAAACAACCTCACAGGTGTTTTGCCTGATTCAATTGGGAATCTCTCTGCAAATCTCGATCAATTGTGGATTGGAACCAACTCCATATCCGGTACCATACCGAAAGATATTGGAAACCTTGTAGGCTTGCAGGACCTTAGATTATTTGAAAATATGCTCACCGGCAGTATTCCTGATTCTATAGGAAAACTGTCCGAGTTGAAATATTTCTATGTTTTTACAAATAGAATTACTGGGAAAATTCCTCATTCTTTGGGAAATTTAACCGAGTTAATTGCTCTCGGCATGCCTGATAACTTGCTTGAAGGAGACATACCTACATCATTGGGTAACTGTAGTTACTTGGAAGTATTGGATCTTTCATGGAATCGTCTTAATGGCACGATACCGAAGGAAGTTATCGGTCTCTGTTCCTTCTTGATAGAACTCGATTTCGATTCAAATAGTTTAACGGGAACTTTGCCACCAGAGGTTGGAAACTGCAAAAAGCTCATCCGGTTGGGTGTATCAAGCAACAAGCTTCATAGGGAAATTCCAAGCTCTCTTGAAAACTGTGTGATGCTAGAATTTCTTTTCCTGCAGGGGAACTCTTTTGAAGGAACCATTCCTTCTTCGTTCCGAAAATTAAAAAGCCTGCATATTCTTGATGTTTCCCACAATAATTTGTCAGGCCAAATCCCAAAGTTTCTAGGTGAACTTCCTCTTTTAACCAATCTCAACCTGTCATTCAATAGCTTTAGAGGCAAAGTACCGATGAGTGGAGTGTTTGAAAACTTCAGTGCATTCTCAGTCATTGGAAACAATGAGTTATGTGGAGGAATTAAGCCACTCCGATTGCCTGCTTGTCCTACAAAAATTGCAAAGAAAAGAAGGAACTTTCGACGTAGAGTGATAATTGCGACTAGTGTACTTGTCCCCTTTCTTGTGTTGTTCTTGATATGTCTCTTTGCAATCAAACAACGGGTCAGCCCGTCCGAAAAGAAAGAAAGTGATGTCACGCAATTGGAAAAGAAACATTTGAAACTTTCCTATGCCGAGCTCTTCCATGCAACCGACGGTTTCTCTTCAGCCAACTTAATTGGTAAGGGAATATATGGTTCAGTCTACAAAGGGATTCTAAGTTCTGATGATCAAACAACAATTGCTGTGAAAGTATTTAATCTTCAACAGCGCGGTGCCGACCGGACTTTCAAGTCTGAATGTGAAGTCCTCAGCAAGCTTAGGCATCGGAATCTTGTCAAGGTCATTACTTCTTGCTCAAGCATTGATTTTCAAGGCAACAATTTCAAAGCCTTGGTGTTCGAGCTCATGCCAAATGGGACCTTAGAAACTTGGTTACATCCGAGTTCAACCGAGCCACATGATTCACCTAGCTTAAATGTAATTCAAAGGCTCAACGTAGCTATTGATGTAGCCTCAGCGTTGGATTATCTTCACTCCCAATTCGACAGGTCGGTCGTCCATTGTGATATAAAGCCAAGCAACATTCTTCTCAGCGCTGACCTTACAGCACACGTTAGTGATTTCGGCCTAACAAGATTTCTTTCAGCGACAACAGACCAACCCATTACCGAGCAAAGCAGTTTGATTGGAATAAGAGGAACCGTGGGATATATTCCTCCAGGTAACTCCGGTCCACATTAGTAAAGTAGACGATATTTGTGTTTCATACAATGACATTCATCTTAATGATCAAGTTTGGAATTGCAGAATATGGAATGGGACAGGAAATATCCACACATGGCGATGTGTACAGCTTTGGCATCGTTTTAATGGAGTTGTTTACAGGCAAAAGACCCACCGACAGCATGTTTACGGCAGAGTTGAGCCTACGTGAGTATGTTAAGACGGCCATGCCTAATCATGTGGTGAGGATTATTGATCCTTCGCTCAAATTTGAAGATGAAGAAGACTTCAATCAAAATATCCAAAGCAGTAGAGGCATCGACAACATCTGGGAATGCTTGGGGTCAGTCCTCAGCATCGGAGTATCATGCTCCGCTGATTCGCCAAGTGAACGAATGAACATTCGAGATGTGCTGAGAGAGCTTCATGATGTTAGAAATATGGCAGGCTTCAATGCATCAAAGAAGACGTATAGTAAATACGCTATCGGTGATGCAATCCAATGCTAGGAACAGAAATCTTCTTCCTCTTTTTAATATTTTCTTTATATCCCAACATTAAAAATTTTATTTAGACTTTAGAATTGTAACAGGCTTCAGCGCATCAAACAAGACGTACAATCAATACGAGATAAGGACGCAATCCAATGCTTAGACGTTTCTATAGTATGTTTCAGTATATCGTTTTGAGTTGTGGCTTTCTAAGAGGCAACTTTTCTATTTTAAATTGTTCTATTCATAATGTCGGGATTGAAACTTTAACTTTGTTTAAAAGATTTAGTGTTTAATCTTATTAGATCAACTAATTGTTGGTATTACTTGCTTACATCTATATATATAGTATTTACAGTGAAAATGGTAGTATACATAATGTTATTAATAGCTATCATAGAAGGAAAAAAAATCATTTGTCCCTTTTTGTGCCCTTGTCTATGTCTTACACTAAAAATTTAAGTTTAGGGTTTAGAGTTAAGATTACAGTTTAGGTTTAGAGTTTAAGAAATTTGGGGTAAGATATATTTTTAGAGCGTAGGGTTTAAGATTTATGATTTAGAATTTAAGGTTAAGATTTAGAATTTGATTTTTCTTTTTTAGTGTTGGGGCGTAGAGAGAAACTAAAGAGAGAGAATTTTTGTTCAAGATCTTTTTCTTAATAGCTTACCGGGAAAGAAATGCGGTTCTAGCTTTTTTTTCTCCTGCCTTTTGTATTGGTGAAGAACATGGCAGCGTCGGAATTGAACCATGAGCGGTTAAGTAGTTTAATTTTAAAATGAATAAAATTTTGAAAAGAAATTAAATTATAAAAGTAAGAGTGTTATAGTTTAGTTTTATTAATTTTAAAATTAAAAGGTTTTAAGAAATGATTAAATCAAAAAATGGGGCAATACTAATTTTATTATTTTTAAAATTGATAGAATTTTAAAAACAATTAATCTTAAAATATTTAAAAGTATAAAACTTAATTTTTAAAATTTTAAAACTATCAATAACATAAAATACAATTAAATCATTAAAACTGGGCCTTATGGGATGGTGAAGAAAGTACTTTGTGTATAGTGTAGACCACTTTTACGATTTAAATACTTTGTGTCAGCGATTACACTGTAGTTAACAGTAATTTTAACGGTTTTGTTAACGAAGTGATCTGATTAGTATATACAAATAATTTGGGATTAAATTTGAATACTTTAAAATTTGAGGATTAATTTAAAATTAAAATCATAATCTAAGGACATTTTATGTCGTAAAAATCTTAAAACTTCCAAATTAGAAAAGTACGACTTAGTCAACATCAAATAAGCTTTCTTTCCTTTAATTTTTGTAGTAAATCTTTTCTTTAAGTTCTGTTAACATGTCTTTGTTTTTTGGTAAATCAGAAGAATATCATTACTGAAAACAGAACCAAAATCCATACGAAAACTAACAAATACATAAAACACAGTCCACAACATTCAAAATGGAATGTAAAAAACTTATTACAAGTTAAATAGATAAATACCTAATTATGCCAATATCTATTTTGATAGATTGTTATATATTGATTATATAATAAGTAAACTCATCAGTATTTTTTTGAGAAAATAAATTAATGTTGAAATTGGGAGAATTTAAGACGTGGAACCAAGATTTATAGTCTATCTTGAAATATTTGGAGGTACTGTAATGGCCTTTAAAAAGGAACCAGATACAGATGGATGGGCATTGGTATTTGAATTTGCATACTAATACCATGATCTCAAAGCTACCAAGTTGCTCTCTTTTCCTCTTTTGCATTCTTTGTAAGCTGGATCATGTTGAATCCAGGACAACAAGGAATGAGACTGAAATACAGGCATTGCTTGCCTTCAAGGCTCGAATACCGGTTGATCCTTACGGGGTGTTCAGCTCTTGGAATGGCTCTCAACACTTCTGCAACTGGCGAGGAGTAATATGTGGTCGCCGACATCGAAGAGTGACCTCCCTGCATCTATCATCACTCAAGTTGGCAGGTGATCTTTCTCCTCACATAGCCAACCTCACGTTCCTTAGGGTGATCCATCTCTGGAACAATAACATCCGTGGTCAAATTCCTCGAGAAGTTACTCGCTTGCATCGTCTGGAGGAATTGATTCTCGCCAACAACTCCTTCCAAGGTGAACTTCCAAGAAACCTTTCACGTTGTTCAAACTTAAAGGTCATCGACTTAAATGGAAATGCGGTCAGAGGGGAAATACATGCGGAGCTTGGTTCTTTGTCTAGGCTCCAAAGACTTTACCTACCCAGGAACAACTTCATAGGAGCAATTCCCCCTTCATTAGGGAACATCTCTTCTCTCCTCGGTCTTTCCCTGATGCGGAACCACCTAGAAGGAAACATTCCTACGGAGCTCGGGCAGCTCTCCAACCTAGAATTTCTTCAGTTGGCTTTAAACAAGCTCTCTGGTACAGTTCCTAAGCAACTGTATAACATCTCATCCATTCAGATCTTGTCTTTAGCTGGTAACCAGTTACGAGGCCGGATTCCTCCTTACTTAGGCTTGTGCCTTCCTAATCTTGAGGGCATTTTCTTGGGGAAAATAAGTTTTCAGGGCCAATTCCAACATCAATATGTTAGAAACCAAAATATATATTCGATACGAATATAAACCCAAGATTTATATATATGTCAAATCATTAAGAATAAAAACTAGATTTGCGGAAGCGTACCTGAATCCATTGATGGAGATTTTTCAGAGGGTTTGATCTTCCAAGATGATAGATTACCTCTTGACACACAACTCTCATATGGGGAAAAGAGATATGCAAGTTAACCTATATCTCGGGGACCACTACCCTTTATATAAACTGAACTAAAACAGTTTATTAATATTTACAACTCTGCCCCTCATTGAGTTATAAATCTAACTTATGGTATCTGCACTTTTAATTCCATGACAATTTAGTACCTATAACACGTGTAACATAATTGGTCACTTAATTACGTGTTAAACTTTATAATAACAACGTACATTATACATATGTGCCCACTATTATTGAATTTTAATCCAACAATCTCCCACTTGGGCAACATATGTTACCTGACAAATGTACGACCTTATGAGCTCAAAAATTTGCTATCATGTAATAGGTATTCTATAACAATCTCGTCCATCAATTATATCCATATAGGATCAAAGCGGTCTTTGCCATATCAATCATGACTGGACCCATCAATGGTCACGTATACAAACATAATCAAATGACATAGATCAATCATGGATGCGTAGCATGGAAATTACATGTAAATGTGAACCGAACATGCCTATTTCCAACTGGTCCTCTTTAAACATAAGTGAGGTCCTTATCCAAATAAGAAAAGAGTGAATTAACTGAATACTTTATTTCTGATCAGAAAATAACCAAATACATAAATGTCTGAAAATAAACATAAACATAAAGTGAACAAATAACAAACTCCCACTCAAACAATAATATCCTTAAATGATGTAACACCCATATGAGCAGTGTGCTCATGAAAGACCTTGGGTGGTAAACCTTTTGTGAGCGGATCCGCTATCATAGAGTTTGTCCCAATGTGTTCTATGGATATTTGTCCACTTTGCACTCTTTCTTTCACAACTAGGAACTTTATGTAATGTGCTTTGACTTAGACGAGCTCCTATTGTTGTTGGAATATAACACTGCTGATTTATTGTCACAAAATAATTTAAGTGGTCTTTCTATATTCTCCAAAATACGCCTTTGGTGACAAAATTTTCGCAGCCATATTCCATGATTAGATGCCTCGTAGCATGCTACAAACTCTGCTGCCATAGTGGAAGAAGCTACAAGTGTCTGTTTGGCACTTTTTTCAGGATATAGCTCCACCAGCTAACAGATAAATATAGCCTGATGTAGATTTTCTGCTATCTTGGCACCCAGCAAAATTAGAATCCGTATACCTTACGACCTCCAAATGATCTGATTTCCTGTATGTGAGCATATAATCTTTTGTTCTCTGAAGATACCTCATAACCCTCTTGGCTGCTTTCCAATGGTCCATACCGGGTTGCTTGAGTATCGCCTAACATCCCAACAATGTACGCAATATCCGGACGCGTACATACGAGCATACATTAGACTCCCAATAGCTGATGTATAAGGAATCTTATGCATTTCTTGAATTTCAAGATTACTTTTAGGGCATTGGGCAAGACAAAACTTGTCTCCTTTAGTGGTAGGGGTGTCTATTGGTTTACTATTTTGCATGCCAAACCTTTTAAGTACTTTATCGATATAGTTCTTTTGTGACAATCCAAGAATACCCGAGATCGATCTCGATGTATCTGAATTCCTAAAAAAAAAGCGTCCCCAAGATCTTTCATTTCAAAATGCTTAGATAGAAATCTCTTGGTTTTCGGCAAAGAAGCCTATATCATTTGTGGCAAGCAAAATGTCATCGACATATAAAACCAAAAATATGTACTTACTCCCATTAAACTTGTGATACACGCAATCATCAACAATATTCATCTCAAAACCGAACGAGACAATTACTTGATGAAATTTGTGATACCATTGACGAGAAGCCTGTTTGAGTCCATAGATGGATTTTGTTAATTTGCAAACTATATTCATTGGGTCTCCCGACTCAAAGTTTTCTGGTTGCACCATATAAATTGTTTCTTCAATTTCTCCATTGAGAAACGCAGTCTTAACATCCATCTGATGTAACTCAAGATCAAAATGAGCTACAAGTGCCATGATTGTCCTAAATGAGTCTTTCGATGAAACTGGAGAGAAAGTCTATAAAAAGTCAATGCCTTCTTTTTGAGTATAACCTTTAGCTACAAGACGTGCCTTATACCTCTAATTCATAAGTAAACAAATAAATTCAAAATAATGACTAATTCCCCTCAAGATACCAAACACAACATTAATATCAAGTCTTTGGACAGTAATATTAACTGTAAGCGGTACTCTTGTTGTAGCAATCAAACATTGACAATAAACTATGTTGAACAACAGGTTAATCTTTGGACTAACGTATTGCACACATAAATTACCTTATAATTGTCACACATTTATCACCACAGGTGTTATTTGAAATTCGGCCAAATATTAATTTTCCTTTGGGCCAATTAATAAACGCATGAATTACAAAACACAAACATCTTAATATTTTAAATAAGTTAATCTACGCAGAAGCGGTCACTTTGGTGACATTGTGTTTCAATTAACCCACTAAAATATTAGACATAGCCAAAGCATGAATTTATATGTTTCTAATATTTATCTTAATACCTAATGATCAAAACTAAATTTTTGATCCAACCGACTTAAATATATATTGTAAATCAAATATATATCATAACAGTAAACTAAATATGGCATTATTCAAGAAGAAAAGACAATACAAATATTAAGTGCAGATTCATATTCTAAAAAATAGTTTACTGCTATTGAATCCCATAACTAAAACATAATATACCAACATTCAGAATTCCAGAACGTATGATAACCAAACCCTAATTAATGGAGACTAAAAAAAAACATTAGATTCCGAATGAGAAAACAATTTTCAATTGTCGATTAACAGCAATAAACTAAAAACCTAATTTACAATTCACCAAACAATCATGTGATTGTAAATTCCCATTATTAACGCGACAAAACGTTACCGCACAATAGAAAAAGAACTTTTGAAATATCAAACCCTGAATTCATAATCGATTTTTAATGATTTAACATAACCTGGCTTGATGCCACTTGTTAGAAACCAAAATATATATTCGATACGAATATAAACCCAAGATTTATATATATGTCAAATCATTAAGAATAAAAACTAGATTTGCGGAAGCGTACCTAAATCCATTGATGGAGATTTTTCTGAGGGTTTGATCTTCCAAGATGATAGATTACCTCTTGACACACAACTCTCAGACGGGAAAAAGAGATATGCAAGTTAACCTATATCTCGGGGACCACTACCCTTTATATAAACTAAACTAAAACAGTTTATTAATATTTACAACTCTGCCCCTCATTGAGTTATAAATCTAACTTATGGTATCTGCACTTTTAATTCCATGACAATTTAGTACCTATAACACGTGTAACATAATTGGTCACTTAATTACGTGTTAAACTTTATAATAACAACGTACATTATACATATGTGCCCACTATTATTGAATTTTAATCCAACACAATAGTCAATTCCTCCCGGCTCATAATGCTTGATATGTCTTATAATACTTTATCGGGACTAATACCAAAGAATTTGGGAAGCCTTCAAAATCTACAACTCTTAAAATTTGGCGTCAACTTTCTTGAGATTCCAATGATTTAAGCTTTCTCTCTTCATTGACTAATTGCACCCATCTTAGAATCTTATCCTTGTCCGAAAACAACCTCACAGGCGTTTTGCCTGGTTCAATTGGGAATCTCTCTGCAAATCTCATTGAATTGCGGATAGATTACAATTATGTATTCGGTACCATACCGAAAGAGATAGAAAACCTTATAGGCTTGGAGTTCCTTGCATTACACGAAAACCTGCTTACAGGCAGTATCCCTGGTTCTATTGGAAAATTTTCCAAGTTGAAATATTTCTATGCTTACACAAATAGAATCATAGGGGGAAATTCCTAATTCTTTGGGAAATATAACCCAACTAATTGTTCTCAACCTATTTGATAATTTGTTAGGAGGACAAGTACCTGCAGCATTGGAAAACTGCAGTTACTTGGAAGCATTGGATCTTTCGTGGAATCGTCTGAATGGAACCATACCAAAGGAAGCTATCGGTCTCTATTCCTTCTCAAGAATCCTTTCCTTTGGTTCAAATGGTTTAACGGGAACTTTACCATCAGAGGTTGGAAACTGCAAAAATCTTAACTTCTTGGATGTATCAAGCAACAGACTTCATGGGGAAGTTCCAAGCTCTCTTGAAAACTGTGTGATGCTACAATCACTTTACCTGCAGGGGAACTCTTTTGAAGGAACTATTCCTTCTTCGTTCCAAAAATTAAGAAGCTTGCAAGTTCTTGATGTTTCCCACAATAATCTGTCAGGCCTAATACCAGACTATCTGAGTGAACTTCCTCTTTTCACCAATCTCAACCTGTCTTTTAATAGCTTTGAAGGTACAGTGCCGACGAAAGGAGTGTTTGACAACATCAGTGCATTTCAATATTTGGAAACGAGTTATGTGGAGGGATTAAGCCACTTCGATTGCCTACTTGTCCTACAGAAATTGCAAAGAAAAGGAAAAACTTCCCACGTAGAGCGGTAATTGTGACCGGTATTGTCCTCTTTGTTGTTTTGTTCTTGATGTGTATCTATGCAATCAAGCGAAGGATCAGCTTGTCAAGAAAGAGAGAGGGCATTGCCAGCCCATTGCAGAAGAAGCATCTGAAACTTTCCTACGCTGAGCTCCTCCATGCTACCGACAATTTCTCTTCAGCCAATTTAATTGGTAAGGGAAGATATGGTTCAGTCTATAAAGGGATTCTAAGTTCTGATAATCAAACTACAGTTTCTGTAAAAGTACTTAATCTTCAACAGCAGGGTGCCGGTTGGACTTTCAAGGCTGAATGTGAAGCCCTTAAGAAGCTTAGGCATTGAAATCTTGTCAAGGTCATTACTTCGTGCTCAAGCATTGATTTTCAAGGTAACGACTTCAAAGCCTTGGTGTTTGAGCTCATGCCGAATGGGAGCTTAGAAACTTGGTTACATCCAAGTTCAACTGAGTTACACAATTCACCAAGCTTAAATCTATTTCAGAGGCTAAGCATAGCCATTGATGTAGCCTCGGCATTAGATTATCTTCATTCCCAATTTGACAAGCCGGTCATCCATTGTGATCTAAAGCCGAGCAATGTTCTTCTCAATGTTGACCTTACAGCCCATATTAGTGATTTCGGCCTAACAAGATTTGTTTCGGAGACAACAGAGGAATCCATTACCGGCCAAAGCAGTTCGATGGGAATAAGAGGAACCATGGGATATATTCCTCCAGGTAATTCCGTTCCTCATTAGTAAGCTTGATGCATTTTTGTATTTGATATAATGATCATCATCCTAATGAGTAATGACCAATGTTTGGAATTGCAGAATACGGAATGGGAAAGGAAATATCGACACGTGGTGATGTGTATTGCTACGGCATCCTTTTAATGGAGCTGTTTACAGGCAAAAGACCCACCGATAGCATATTTACAGGAGAGTTGAGCCTACGTGAGTATGTTAAGACGGCCATGCCTGACCATGTGGCGGAGATAGTTGATACTTGGCTCACTTTTGAAGATGAAGCAGTCGTCAATCAAAACGGCCAAAGAAGCAGAGGCATCGGCAACATCTGGAAATGCTTGGGTTCGGTGCTTAGCATAGGAGTGTCATGTTCGGCTGATTCGCCGAGTGAACGAATGAACATCGGAGATGTGCTGAGAGAACTTCACAAGGCTAGAAATATGCTTCTTGGAGATCAAAGGAGATGACCGTTGCAAGCTTCAGTGCATCAAAGAAGATGTTAGAAATATGATATTTGGGATGCAAGGTTGCTAGGCATTTACATAGTATTTTCTCAAATTAGATTAAATAAAAGGGCTACATGTGGTTCTAGTCCCTCTACTATGGTAAAATTTGAAATACCGTCCCTTTAATTTGACAAAATTTGATCATCTATTTCTCAAAAATCATGAAAAGGATAAAGCCTCAGCCTACCAAGTTGATATCCGATATTTACTTTGCACACTTTGGAAACTGATACTAACTATTATCACATGCCTTGAAAATGTTATAAAAATATACATATAAATCTGAGG
The DNA here is from genome assembly GCA_019671005.1 of Hibiscus mutabilis. Classification (NCBI taxonomy): domain Eukaryota; kingdom Viridiplantae; phylum Streptophyta; class Magnoliopsida; order Malvales; family Malvaceae; genus Hibiscus; species Hibiscus mutabilis. The sequence goes on from CM033750.1 coordinate 2,644,397, forward strand.
AGTGATCCAACTAAAAAAATGTCCTCTTTGTATATTCGGATTTGAATAACTTATCTGCACAAATATTATCACCAGACAGTTAGAAAATTAGTACAAAGAATTGTCAATTCACACTACTTTTTACTTGCTGCTACTAATCCTACGCTACCACAGCACGGACTTGGAAGTCCACCGCCACTACTGGCCATTACCCAGCCAGTTCCACCATCTACTTCTAGAGTATATCAGTGATCGTCTCAGATTTGTTTTTTCTATATGGGGTTTACATATCGACTCGAAGTTTGGCTTCTCTATATGAGGATAGCAGCATATGTGCCATTTGTGTATCAAGGACAGGTTATCATCTTCGATTTAGACTCATAATCTTGATCAAACATTAGATCAACTGGTATTTAGTAAATTGGATTTCATTTTTAAGCCGAACTCAAATAATTTATAAATATATTATATTATTATTTTTTAAAAAAAACATATAAATTTTATTAATCACCATAAAAATTATTACAAATACAATGCATTAAAACGAGAAAAAAAAAGAGACTAGTCCACTAAAAATCTCATATAAAGGTGCAAAAAAAAACAAACCCTTCCATAGAGATTAACATACTATCAAAACCCAAATACCTTCATGAATCTCCTTGTCTCTAGCTAAATGAGACATTTTACAGGATAAAAAAAGAGTGGTGAGAGAACTAAACTATCAGGCAGATTGTCTTGCTACACAGTTCTGATTACATCGGCTATCAAACCATCAAACGAATGGGGATCAATCTTTTCTATGACCACCAACTGAATTAAATCAGAAAGCTAGTGCCTAAGGATCTCTATACGATCATCAAACGAATGCTATGGTATGCTAAAATCGTGTCAAACGACAGATGAAACGAACTACAAAAGTTAATGAAAAATGTGCCACAAAGGTAGAGGAGACGCGTGCCACAAGAGCGGAGATTTTTATTAAAATCGAAAAAACAAAACATGAAAGAGCAAGAAAAATAATGAACACCGATGGTCAATAACCAGTACTAAGAATGATTGCCGTCATTGTTAAGCAAAAAAAGAGATAAAAAAACTTGTGGCGACTATAAAATTATATTATTTTTAATAAAATTAATATTACCTAACCATACTAATTTATTGTCATACTCACATATTAAACACATAAAATTCTTACTACTTTGAATAATAAACTAATTTTTTGAACAAATTTTACCTAGAGAAAGCGGAATGAAAATTTTTACTCTTAGTGGTTTTGAACTCACGACTTAAGGGAATGAAATAATATTAACCGAAAGCTTTAACCATTTACTCTAGGAATTGTTGAGAATAATAAATTAAATTTTATGTTCCAAAAATTTCTTTGTTTACATGATCCATCAACATTACATGTGTAATAATTTAACTATAGATTAGTTAATTAATTAATTATATGGTTGACTTTTATATTTAGAGGAGAGAGATTTAACCGTTCATTCAATCCATCATCCACGTAAATAGAGAAATTATATTATGGGTCATTCCTGCCACGTCATTTATGAGACCAACTAATAAAAATTACTTATCTCATTATTTTTTTCCATGTCATATTTTTACCAAGTGAATCTTCACTCATATTTATTGTAAATCAATTTTAAAAACAATTTTTACCAAGAAAAAAATTAACTAGATAAAAATATGACATAAAAAATGAGATAAATAATTTTTATTAATTGATCCTATAAATGACGCAATGAGAATGACCCGTAATATAATTTCTCGACATAAACATGCCGTATTTTACTCAAATTCCCCCTACTAATATACAACGACGACCGATTCCCGTCCAGTAGTTTCTCATACCGAGTACCGGATTTCCCGGTCACTCTCCTATGATATTTACCCCTATCCCCTGGGCCCCACCATCTCCCCCGCTTCCTCCAAATATACTTTCTAATAACCTTGGAAGGAAAACTCCCCAAATATCAACAAAAGACAGGTCAGGTTCGTCCCTTTCATGTTATTAGTTAAACACAATAAAATTTTTAAAAACATCACTATTAAATTAATTAGATATTTTCGAGTTAATCTAAAACATATGTAAATCACATAAGTTTTTGTTTTTTTATAATTAAAATGATTATCGTACATACGTATTTAAAATTTTATCTATATTTTGATTATCTTTGATGCAATTAGGATTGGAAATAAAATAATACTAAATAAAAGTTAAAAAAAACTCCTTTGGGAATTTATTTATTTATTTATTTTGAATTTTGATTTGTGGTAAAGTTGAAAAAACTAAGGAGAACTTTTTTCTTTGGAGGTATAAAACGAAGTGAGACCGGAAAGAAATGGCAGAATCTCCAAAAGAATCGAATAGCTCATCGTTGATGGACAGTTTGTTGGGTCTGCTACGGATTCGGGTCAAACGGGGCGTCAACCTTGCCGTTCGTGATGTCCGAAGCAGCGACCCTTACGTTGTTGTTAAGATGGGAAAACAGGCCTGTCTCCGTCTCTGTTCTCGTCTCTCTTGCTTTTTTTTCTCTGTTCCTTTTTTTAAACGTTCACGGTGATCAGTTTACAATTTTCCAGGAAATTTGTTTTTTTTGGGTAAAATTCTATGTTTAATTATGAATACCACTTCGATGTAATGTACTTACATCCTAAAAAGCTTTCAAATTCTAGGTTCTTATCAAAATTTAGAATTCGGGACTCAAAAGCAATTGTTATATCTTTGGTAGAATTTATAACTGGTTGTATGGAAATCAATAACGTGAAGATGTTAACCAAAATACTACAACGGTTAACTTATAAATTATGTTTTAGTGCAAAAGTTATATTGTTCTTAGTGCAATTAGAGGGGAAATGCATAGAAAATGTACCTAAGGATGTATAGAAAATTAGTGACTCTTTCTTAATGGTTAACCGTTGGTTAACCATGAACACCCCTAAATAGGGTTCCTTTTGATTGATGGATCTCAAAGTATGCGCTCCTGTTTTATCCTAGTTGACTTTCAAATTGAATAACTCCATTGATTAATGGGTTGGAAATCACTGATTAAATCCGATGTTACTAAGTAGTTTGAAGGTAACTATTTATGTTCTTTTTACCATGTAAATTTATAAATTTGACATTACTATTGCCATAGCATGAATGTTCTCTGGAGTCGGGTTTTTGAGAAACTTGCTTGTTGTCCTAATTTTGTATGTAACTATTCTATTTCTTTTGCAGAAACTGAAGACTCGTGTAATAAAGAAGGATGTTAATCCTGAATGGAATGAGGATTTGACTCTTTCCGTGATGGATCCTAGTGTTCCAATAAAAATGGTAAGTTTTTTGTTACAATATCAATGGAGTGCGAAACCGAAAGACAGTTCAAAACCAGAACTTGCATTGCATATAGGAGAACATTTGGCGCTTAGCTTCTGAGTTTACATTGATCCTAGACAACCATTCCCACAATGTTTTACAGCTTCTAGATTTAGTTGGAAAACGTGTATAAATTGCAAGAAGTTTTCAACCAGCTAGTTGTTTATATGCTTACATTGTCGTTTGTCTTCTCAATGATGCTAATGATGTTCATTCTTTCTTACCTTTTTTAATTCCTTGAGTTGGGTTAACATGTGTTCTTTGTAAAGTGTGAGAACTGGTTAACATGTGTTCTTTGTGAAGTGTGAGAACTGCTGAACAGTATTCAGTGTCAACATATGCAGATCCCGAATTTATATTATTAGTTGTTTAACCATCAAGGAACTACATGCGTTTTTCCAGGAGTTTAGTCCAAAGCAATTTTCTGTTTTAGTGGTCAGTCTCTTGTGTAGGCAACCTTCTGCAGTTTTCTGAATTGCTGATAGACAGCAAAACATGATCAAACAATAGAATATTTGCATGCATATATGTTTGAGTGACGTAGCATCGAATCAAAGAACAAAACAAAAGAGGTGTGGAACACAGGGTGTTTCCATGTTTCATTATTAGATAGCAAACCCCATGTCCGAGTTTGAATGTCTTAAGATTTAAGAAACTTACAAAGATATTATTAAATCTTTACACAAAAATGCATTAGCTTCAATGTGAAGAAACTACGAGGTCGGTAATCATGTTTTGTTCCTTTGGCATTTTAATGGACAAGATCATTTCTGCTATTAGTTCGTTTATGGTATTTTCTGCCTGCACGACTCTCCAGACAGTGTATGACCATGACACTTTTACCAAGGATGACAAAATGGGAGATGCTGAGTTTGACATCAGGGCTTTCGTAGAAGTCTTGAAACAGGATTTGGAAGACATCCCGAGTGGAACCACGATATCGAGAGTGCAACCGTGCAGGACCAACTGCCTGTCTGAAGAGAGCACCATTAAGTGGATCGACGGGAAGGTCGTGCAGGACATGTGCCTCCGATTGAGAAATGTAGAGTGCGGTGAACTGGAAATCGAACTTAACTGGATTGAGCTTCCTGGGTCTAAAGGTGTAGGAAGTCCATAAATGCCGTTATGTTTTAGCTTGTCTCGTTACATTCCGCTGCAGGTTCCGGTGCTGCCAGTTCTGGATGCCTTTTCAGTTTTGTGCTGAGGTTGGTTGGTTTGTTCTTTGAATAGTTTGAATATGTTGTCAGATCTTTCTATAGTAGCAGCTGAACCTGGCTCATATATAGGATTGAACAAATTTTGGTAATTATCTCGTCATTGATACCCAATGAAGTAATTGCCTTTTGTACAATTTAATTTTCTGAGCTGATGTCTTTGTGAGAAGCTTTTCCTTGTTAAACATGCTTCGATACATATTTATCGTGCTTTTTTTTTCATCCCCGTTTTTTGCTCAATATTATTTACATTCTTTTTTTCCACTGCTATTTGCATGAAATCTTAATGACAAAATGAAAAACAAAAATTGTCCGAGACCCTCGATATCTAGTAGCCGCAGGGAGGGACGAAACCACGATACAACATTGAAAGGGTCAAAATATTAAATTTCAAATTACAAGGGTCTGTTAAGTAATTAGACTTAAAATTCAGAGTCTAATTTGTCTAAAATTTATAGGTCTTAGACTAAAAAATTTGAGGTCACAAGTCCATCTTTTTTAGCTGAGTCCTTACTTGATTGAATATTTTAACAAATCATCTCATTTTTTAATTTAAATATTAATGTTTACATCGATCAATTACTATTAAACTAAAATTTATGAAAAATTTAAAATTTATAGTAAGAGTCTGGACCCGTTTAGGCACCAAGACCACTCTGTACGTGGTTATGTGAGTTCTGACTATATTCAAAATCAAATTAGATTGAACTCTGTACAAGAACAAAGTTCTAATGTTAGATTTTTTAATCTATAAGTCCCAATCTTAATAACTATCGAATTCTTTACAACTTGTCCTAACAGATGTCGGTATGTAAAACTTAATAATAAAAAATTTTCATATCCCACAATCATCAAATGGAAAGAAAAAAATAGACATGTGTATTATTTTTCTTTTAGATAGTAGTTTTAATACCTATTAAGAATAAATTTTTCTTTCTCTTACCCCTGAATAAAGATTATTAAAAAAACCATTTGTCAATATTTGAAAATGACACATCAACAATAGATAATATTATTTTTATACAGTATCTAAATCATCTAAATTATTTGTATTCTTAAATTAAAAGATATTAAATGTTTGAATAAATTTAATTTTGTATTTTTTATTGTACCGATAATAACGTCAATTAATATAATTAAATTCAATATACGTAATAAATTTATTTTTATATATATAAATTTTAATCTGAACCCAAACGTGTAATTTAATTTAAAAAGTTAGATACCTCTTGTTTAATTAAAACAAGTAAAAAATTATCAACAAAGAACTAAAATTCAATAATCGGTGATTAAAATTTTTAGTTGATATTTTTTTCTTTTAAATTACGAGTTCAAAACCCAACAAAAATAAAAAAAAAAATTCTCCGCCTCTGGATTGAAATTATTCAAAAAAAAAATGTGGTCTATACTGCAGAATTGATGATTCTTATAATGCTTGAGTCTTAAATAAATTATTATGAAAATTGTTGCATCCCAATGAAAACTATTCGAAAATGACAAAAATCCTGAAAATAAACGACGAGGTGTTGTCCACTCTTTTGTTGTTTGTGCGCACCGCTCAAATTTATATATTTCCCTCGAAAGCCACTACACCGATTCAAAAGCCAAGTAATGATTAAAGAAAGTTTATTAAAAAATGTCTTAACAATCGGAAAGATTTCCGAATTATATTTATGCAGTTAGGTGCTAAATTTTATTTCGGATTAAATTAATACTTAACGTTTATTTTCGTAGTTTATATTAATTTTTTTTGTTAAAAATCGTTAAAAATGATAGAGCTTTTAGATGACAGACCAATTGGCCTTTTTTTTGTTGTTGGATATTCGACGACGAATTAATCGACAGTTTATTCGTTGATTTTTTACTACAAAATAATAGAGTTTTTAGATGTGAAGGTCTGACAAGTGACCAGTGGTAATTGAATCGATGGCGGGAGGGGAAGGATTTAGGGTTAAGGTTTGGCTTTTTAGAGAAATAAAAGATTTTGGTTTTTTAAAAAAAATTAAAAATTTTCTAATATTTTTAAAAAAATAAAGAAAATAATAGAACTATGCCACGTTTTGAATTTTATTGAATAATAAAAAAAATAACGTATGTCATAAAAACCTCTTATTTCGATTACGGTATAAAAGTTATGCACCAACTTGATTCGAAAATAAAGTTTAGACATATAATTGAAAAATATATAGTTTGGTTTAACCATTTTCAATTTTTACACTCTTTAAATTTTATAATTTCAATTTTAACCTAAATAAGCTATGTAATTGTAAAGTTGTTTCTAATGTTTGTTCATGTATTATATATTACTCATAGCAGGATTGTCTCGGGTGGTGAACAACATGAGAGTATGCTTAAAGTCTCACATTCTACTTTTACATTTATTATTAAGTGGTAATTTTATAAGTTATTGATTGTTTTTTATTGTTTTAATTATATTTAATGTGTTTATAACAAAATAATAAAAATAATAATTTGTTAACAAAATATTAAATTTATTATTTAAAATAATAAAATATACTTTTGTTCTACAAAAAATCATTTTTTAGTTTTTGCTCAGTGTCTCGAAAATATATAGAATGACTACGACTCATCGATTTAATTTTTATTTCTTGATCTAATTATTATTATTTATATTATTTTAGATCAATATTAAAATTTCAAAATATAAAGATTAAAATTAATGTATAAAGACTAAACACACAAACACAATTTATATATTATTTGATTTCTTTTTAAACTCGAATATTCTCTGTCACAAATTAAAAATATCCGGACTTCAAAAATAATGTTCATACATTTGTTTTCTTTTAAAGCCAGTCCAATTGAAAGATTGACAAGTGTCAATACCATTTACAAATAAATAATGATTTCACCTTCTTTTCTTTTTGATTGATCATTTTCAACTTTTTCTTTTTAATTTGTTTCTAACGTTAAAAGGTTAAGTGTACAAACAATTAAAATTTAGACCTCCATGAACATGAACACTAACACTAACACTTTTAAATTCATAAATAATATATATTGGGTTGCTTTTTAGATGAAATAAATAAAGAAGTATTTAATTTATGTACTAAATATTGCTACAATTTTTATTTTTAAACTTAATTATTATAAAAAAAATATTTTATTAATATTTATATTTAGTCCTCAAAGATTTCATCCGACTAACTTATTTGGATTTCATTCATCGTCCCTGATCCGGTTAGGCGTTGCTCTTTACATTGAGATGCGCAATAATAGTAAAATAATAATAATCATAGAAAATGACGATAATGTCCTTCGTTGGCTCTATAAAGTGCGAGTAAGGCGCCTTAAGCCACTACAACAGAATACAATTTGTAGCAGTAGCAGTAGCAGTTAGCTCAATCATTTTGCATGCTTTTGTGTGTGATGCAGCAGCGAGGAAGACTCGACAACAGCAGATCAAGGTCATTTTCGAGATCTCGTCTTGCTATTGAGGGATTCTAAATCTTTTCTTTTTCTTTCTAAAGAAGAGAAAAAAAATTCAAAAAAAAAAAGTCCGTCCGAAAAGCTAGCTACCGATCTTTCTCCATTAACCATGGCGGCTAACGGTGAGATCTCTAGCTCCATCCGGAAACTTTACTGGACTCTTATTGGAATTGAACAGATGAAAATTGAATTTGATTGACAAAATTTAACAAATACTTGCAAGAGCATGGATATCTGATTGACTTTTAAGTAAAAATTCAGAAAAATAAATAAATAGGAAAATTGAAATGATTCTTTGAAAAATGATAGGAGGTGAACGAGCGATTCAAAAGAACTACTGGATGGAGAACTCCATTGATTCGGCAGAGGATGTCTCCAACGTCGCAGATCTTGACAAAGAAGATAAACTCGAAGTAATATTTTTTTTCTTTTCCACTTTTTTATTCACCGTTTATTTATTCATTTATCTATATTTTAATTCGTTAAGTCTATGCTGGTTAACATTTTTTATTCTGTACATAAACTTAAATAGTTCATTTCTTAATTATAATTTTTTTCTGGTTCTTGCTAAGCAGAAACGCGTGGCACTCAAAGATTGAATATTATATAATTTGTTTAAAAATTAATTATTCCTATATAATTGTAAAGATATAGTCAAAGGATTAATTTCATTTTCTGTTGATCTTTGTAACTTGGAGGAGCTTAGATCAAGTAATATTAGACAAGATAGATTAAAAGAAATTAAAATTCGATTTAGAATAGAGGATGATATAAAAAAAATTAACATGAACACAGGACGAATACATAAATTCTCAAATATTTACATTATGAATATATTTAAAAAAATTGTTCAGAAAAGAGAATATATTAAAAAACATATAAACATAAAATATTTTATGTCATGAAAATGTACATAAGCCTAACACAAATCCATGAATAATCAAATTCCAAAGCTTTCATGCCTAAATGTACGATCAGAAATCCCAAAAAAAATTTACAGTTAGCATTAGGAAAAATAAAAAGGAATAAGAAAAGCAATTTGTACAAGCTGCTAATAGTCTTAATATTTGTGTGGAACGATGATGACTCTGTAATTATGCTAATGATTTTGTTTCTCTTCAGTTTCGGTGGCATAACTTTATCTAACAGCCAATAACTTTAGGTAATGCTTGATAGTGGAAATGATTTGGTCTTAATTTTTTAAAAGATGCGCCCTAACTTTTAGGTAATGCTTAATGTAAAAGCAGAAAAATAAGTTGTGCTATTTGATATGCTTGAGATTCTGCTTTTGTCAAAAGCTGTTCAAAGAAATTGACGCTTTTTGTTTATATGATTTGCTCAACGTCAACTTTTTCACTGTTTTTTTTAGATTCCTAATTGTTGCTGATATAAGCAGGTGCTCTACCTGCTCCCACCGTATGAAGGGAAATCTATTTTGGAGCTAGGTGCTGGCACTGGTCGATTTACCGGTGATTTAGCTCAGAAGGCTGATCAGGTTATAGCTTTAGACTTCGTCGAGGACCTTATAAATAAGGTAATTGAGTGCTCAATAATCTGACAGAAATTGTTTAGATTGCTATTTCATGAGGGACTTGATTTTCTCTTTGGATTTCCTTAATTGCAGAATGAAAGCATCAATGGACATTATAAGAATATCAAATTCCTCTGTGCCGATGCGACTTCCCCAGATTTGGATATTTCAGAAGGATCAGTGGACTTGATATTTTCAAATTTGCTGCTGATGTATCTCTCAGATGAAGAGGTAATTTTATTAAAAGAACTCAGTTATCTCCTTAATATTCTTTCATCACACAAACAGGTTTAGGCGAGATTCTTTAGAGAAAACACCTTAAGCTAAGTTTTTATGGTTTTAATGAATGTTAATTTGGATCTGGATGTCATGCATGTATATGATCTCTTGAATATAGTTCATGGCATATTCTCCTATAAAAGGGAAAAAAAGGAGTTTGGAGAGGCATGTTAGCCGTTGACTGTGATTTGGTTCCCCTCTGGCTTTAGATTTGCAAGTTAACCATATTTTTTAGTATATTTCTGTCTAAAAGCATCATTAAATACAGGTTAAGGAGTTAGCCCAACGGATGGTGAAGTGGTTGACAGTTGGAGGACATATTTTCTTCAGGGAGACTTGTTTTCATCCCTCTGGTGGAAGCAAGCAAAAGCTCGACCCAGCTCACTACCGTGAGCCCACATTTTACTCGGAGGTTTTCCTCGAATATATCTTTAATTTCATGTATGAAACAGTGTGAGCCATCTTTCGTATCCTTTTTCTGAACGGATGTTGGCTATGTATTTTAATGCAGGTCTTTAAAGAATGCCAAGCAACTGATGGTTCAGGAAACTCGTTTAAGCTTTCTTTAGTTGGCTTCAAGTGCATCAGTGCTTATGTTAAGTACAAAAAGGATCAGAATCAGGCAAAACAAAACGTGAAGTCTTTGATTTTATTATAGTTTTTCGTTGTTTTAAATTGCATTCACTGACAAGATTCAACATATTGTCTACCTATGCAGATTTGTTGGATCTGGGAAAAGGTGAATGTGGATTATGATGGGGGATTCCAGCGCTTCTTGGATACTGTTCAGTACAAATCTAATAGCATACTTCGTTATGAACGTACCTTTGGTCCGGGATTTGTGAGCACAGGAGGAATCGGTACCCCTCTTCAACAAAACCTCTAATTTTGCATATCCGTCTTAAATTTGATTACTATTAACTTGAAGCTTTTGTCTGGGATTTGTGTGTTGTATCTAGTAGCAAAAATGGTTTTGGAGTAGAATTTTTATCACTAATGTCTGAACCTCTCAAAACATCAGTTCTGGCTGGCTATAATCAATACTTTTTGAAAGTTATCAACGTATCTAATGAAAATAAAATGAAACTTGCTTTTGAGCAGACACAACCAAAGAGTTTGTGGCAAAGTTGGATCTTAAGCCTGGCCAAAAGGTTCTGGATGTTGGCTGTGGCATTGGTGGAGGTGACTTTTATATGGCACAAGAATTTGGTGTCTATGTTGTGGGCATTGATCTGTCCATAAATATGATAGCTATTGCTCTTGAACGAGCAAATGGACTCAATTGCGCGGTTGAATTCGAAGTTGCTGATTGCACTACAATAACTTACCCGGACAACACTTTTGATGTTATTTACAGCCGTGACACCATTCTGCACATTCAAGTAAGAGGACCATATGAGACTTGTGTTTGTTTTTTAGTATTTTGATAAGTTTCTTTTTTGTCCCTAATTAAATATGTTTTCCCTTTGTAAAGATTTTGATTTAGCATAAGCATCAACATGAGAATTTCTATAGGGAAAGCTGCTATGTAATGGACAAGTAAACAGAGTTGATAATCACTTTCTGTATCTAAAATTGACTTTCAGGACAAGGATGCACTGTTTAGATCTTTCTACAAATGGTTGAAGCCAGGGGGCAAAGTTCTTATTAGTGATTACTGCAAAAGTGCCGGAGAATCATCGCCAGAATTTGCCGCATATATCAAGCAGAGAGGCTATGATCTCCATGATGTAAAAGCTTATGGCCAGGTATGTATCATTCAAATTAATAACAACCTGTTGAACAGATTTCATGTTATATTATTGTTTTTATTACAATTTCTAGCTCAACAATTTATGGTTTTTTTGCTTTGTTGTATGCAGATGCTTACGGATGCTGGTTTTGTTGAGGTCGTTGCAGAGGATCGAACTGACCAGGTTCAAATAATACAACCCATTTCTTTATAATTTTTCGTATGATTGTGAAATTATGAGCTTGTCAATCTGATGCGAAGAATGAAGAACGTATATTGCTCTACTTATATGAAATTAAATTCGTTAGTGTAGTCCTTTTGGGTAAGATTTATTGAATGGTAAATGTTTTCTAGGACTTGCATACATAGTTTTATTTTTGTGTCTATATCCTAATAGGAATTTTAGTCTTACTGAATTGTATTACAACCATTCCCTTATTGAAATTATGCGAACCAGTTCAAAAAAAGCCGGAGAACGCGATTTTTGATAACCGAGTTGAAACAAATGGTTTTTTTGAGCTAATAAACGAATGGTTTTGGTTATTGTTTCAGTTCATACAAGTTCTGCAGCGTGAATTAGACAAAGTTGAGAAGGAGAAGGATGCATTTGTCTCCGACTTTTCTCAAGTGAGATTTCTTTTATCGTCCTTCTGATAATCTATGTGCCTCAATAATGGTGTGTACTTAAATTCTTTCTTTTTTTTTTTGTTATATTCAGGCGGACTATGACGATATTGTCGGGGGATGGAAGGCAAAACTGATAAGGACCAAAGCTGGGGAGCAGAGATGGGGCCTTTTCATTGCCAAGAAAAACTAATAAGTCTTGTTTCTCTTCTCTAATGTTAGTTTTCATTTCTCTAATGAATAATTTCCTTTCCATAATAATAAGAGAAATGTATTCACAATTAAACGTTTCTATTCGATGCCTGTTATTATGTACTTAACGTCCTTTTGTGTTGAATAAATCACCATGGTGGCTACCCTCAGCTACTTAGTTTCCCATATGATGTTTTTCTAGTTAACATTAAAAACCAGAACTCTAAAAACAACCAATGAGACCATTTGTTTTTCATGGAACACTATGATTGATGCTGAACAACCCAGAAAAGGGATTAAAGGGTTGGCTTCAATGGAGAGGACTGTGAAGAGAGTAAAGTCCATTAAGATATGACACGGATGATTTACATGAAATGTAATGGTGATGCCATACAGGCTTGGCAAAATAATTGGGCTTCATCTGACGAGGGTTTTATTGTTGGAACTTTGGACTTAGTGAAAATAGAGTTTACTCGTAAATTGGGGGCTATTTTTAAAAAAATCGTAAATAGGAGGTAAAGTGGGTTTTGTTTGGGGTTTTGAATAGTTTGTCAACAAAAAGCATGTTATTGGCGCACATTGACTCTTTGTGAAGCAGAGTAAAAAAAAAATCACTTGTTTAATGGTTGTACATTTTCAATTCAAAATTGAGAGAAAATATTACAGTCGTTTTAATTTCAAACTTCTCATAATAATTAGATGAAAATTTTATATTTGGAAGCTCAAATCTGATACGTAATAATTCTTACAAACTACAATCATTCGATTGGTTTAATGTAATTTTAATTCTTATATTTGATAAGAGAGAGTATGGTAAAACTCCAAGACATATGTAAATATTCTTTTACACATAAAACATGGTGTATGTTGTTAGATTTTTAAATGGTAACAAAACTGTTTAATGATTTAACCTTTCTGTTTTAATTTTAAAAGTTTAAGAATTAAATTGTTTTGTTTTCAATACAACTAATTTGTTTGTTTTTATAATATAATGCATAAAATGATATTTTAATGAAACTACTGTGTTGGAGGAAAGACTGTTTTCCATTTAAAAATCGCATTCGCAGTAATGGTTTCATTGATATGTAAATAATGAATTTGTCAGCAAATTTTGCGTTGAAACTGTGTTCTCATACGGAGAAGAGAGTCAATAAAGTAGAAACTGACAACGACGCTTCGAGGCCTTAAAATCTGCGTATCTTCTTAACTTTTTCCTTTGGGAAGCTCATAATATGATCCAAAACCAATATATATATATAAGACTTTGGATTTGATTACTGAAAATTAAATTATTTGAGAGATAAAATTACTACCATTTTTATTGAAAAATGTGTACTAATATTTTTTATATAAAAAATATTTGATATATTGACATTATAATTTTAAACAATCATGAATTAATATTTGATACACAGGTAATTATATACACTATCATTTAATCAGATGATAATATATATGTCATAATGAAAGTTTAAAACATTTTTTTAAAATCTATTTATGGTGATATGTTATCATTTGATTCACTCCGTCAATACATCAAGTACTCACTCATTTAACATTATAAAAGTACAAATTAACCGGAACTTAACAGAGTTAATAAAGGTTGAACTCTGAAATTTTAAGCACATAGGTTTGACTGCATAAGTTCTACCCAATTTTATTTAATTATTATAATATTAAGCTAATATCTTTAATATACTCATAACTATACTAAAATAAATCTACATAAAACCAACACATAATTTACACAATTTAGAACCATGCCTCAATTTTGTCATGAAATGCATAATTGTTATTTTTTGTGAGCATATATTGATTAATGTATTTTGAAGATGTCAGGCAGCCAATCTCCTAGTTTGGATTTTTTTTAATATTTTATTTATTTATCTATTGAAACAAAATATACTAAAAATAATTCCTAATTACAGTATAATGGGGAAACCTAATCATATACAAAAAGATTATACTTAATTACAAAGGAAGATAGAATTTTCTAAGTCACTATCGTACAGAAACTAATAATTAATCAATAATGAAGAAATTCCGTGGATTTATAAAGGCAGGGACAGTAGGGTACCCCCCCCCCAAATAACTGGAGAAATTCAAATCATTTCATCATAATGACCAATGGGCTATGCCCTTATATCTTATAAAGAAAATATATAAGATATGATGGAATTTTGCTTAAAAAAAGTAAAGGAAGATTCCAAAAACCACTTTCAATGCTGTAAAAATCCCATGCAATGTATGGAGTGTAAAACAATGCCTTTAAGTGACACCACATGCACATGCTAAAGACAACTATGATACATCATACTCCATGGATATATGTACAGTATATGTATAGTTTTCAATGAAAACAGATAAAGGAACAAATATATATATATATATTTGAATTTGTATGCATATGTATAACATTTCAATTTTCAAACCACAATTTTGTGTTCATGTGTTGCTTGCATGTCGCACAGTGCAGTTTTTAATGCCTTGTTTTGTTTTACTAATGCGCACAGCACATTTCCTCTCTTTTTTTGCTTCAAAAATTGACCAAAATATGAGTAAAATCAAACATCGCTCAACGTGCAAGAGTAACATGACAAAACCTATGTTTTTTTATTATTCTACATGACCATTTACGGATTATGTCAAAGTTTCGTGATTGTTCCTCACAACATCATTATCTTCAAGGTTTGACCTAAACCCAATTAGTATAAGTGGTGACACCGAGCTTTATTTTTTGTCCCTCATATAATGTTTTGGTGAGAGGGGCTTACTCTAATTCAGGATCAATGTATGTCATAGAGAGTTGAAAGTAATACTTACATATCACCTCCTAACAAAATGATCGGATTATCGATGAGACTTAAACCCTGATACTACTAGCATGTGAGAGCATGAATCAAACCATGTTGGGGACATTTTAAAACTTAATTTAATGCTTAAAACAAGAATGCTATACATGTTACATATATGTATGTATGTAGGCATGCAAATGCACGGTAAGAGAGAGAAAGCAGATGCATGGGGAAGAGAGGGGATATAGACAAAGAAAAGGGTAAGGAAGCAGAAGGAAGAGAGGGGCAGTTCGGATTGAGAATATGTATGAAAGGCACAGGACATGATGCCAAACAATAAATGAAAGAGAGGTGTGATAAGGCTTATGATAACCCTCATCATCGTCACGTCGTTTTTCCTTCACCACTCCCCAAATCCTATTCCACCCCCTGAATTCCACGCTCCTCTCCCCCTCCCTTTCCCACAACACAGCCTGCCTGTGTGCCTCAGCATGAATCCTGCTCATTAGTCAACCTTTCTCCCCTCTCTTTCCTCTTTCCCTTTCTCTTAAAGTCCTCAAACTCCACCTCCTTCTCCCTTTTCTTTTCGTTTCATTTCATGTTATATATATGATATCACTCGTATGAACACCGAGTCTATGTTTCAAAACTAGGGGTTTTCTTCTACTTTTTATTGTTCTTCTGGTCTAGTTTCATTGCTGGCCAAGATGTGGATGATAGGCTACAACGATGGTGCCGAGTTCAACGTGCCTGATTCCTTCAATGGTAGGAAGCTCAGGCCTTTGATTCCCAGGCCTATATCTTCTCCCAACACCTCTCCTTGTCTTGGCCGTATCAATGGCTCCGACTTTTTTGCACTAAATCATCACCTAGGTACGTTTCTTCTTCTTCTTCTTCTTCTTCTTCATTTTGTTATATGTGCATGCGTGTCGTGCCAAATGTCCTTTCATTGTTTTGTCTGCATTTTTAAAGCAGGCGTGGGAGACCAAAACAAGAGGGAGTTCAATACACAACCAGCTGTTGTGGTGAGCTCGAGGTGGAACCCGACGCCCGAGCAGCTAAGAACACTTGAAGAGCTTTACAGACGAGGCACTCGAACCCCATCGGCCGATCAGATTCAACACATAACAGCACAGCTGCGTAGATATGGCAAGATCGAAGGCAAGAATGTGTTCTATTGGTTTCAAAACCACAAGGCAAGGGAACGCCAAAAGCTACGCCAGCAAATGGAATCGGCTCAAGATGAACACATACGCGAACCCGACATCTTCGAAAGAAAGGATTCGGGTATATTAGAAATAGAAAAAGCACATAAAATAATGTTCATCTTTTGCATTGCATATGTAGCATGTATGTGAACCGACTTTTTCTGCAAGAATTTGTTTTCTTTTGAGAAGTTAGGTTTGCCTTTTTCCCTGCCTTGCATTAATATTCCATTTGTTGTTAGAGAATAAACATTTGCTTTTTTCTGGTTTTCACCGTTGGATTTGTTTGTTAGAGAGAGTAAAGTTGCATTCTTTTTTGTTTTTATTTATGTCTCTCTGCAGAAACGAATAGGACAGCTTATGAAGTTGAACAGACCAAAAACTGGGCACTCCCTACAAACTGCAGTACACTAGCAGAGGTCTATATCTCTCTCTCCAATTCCTCTCTTCTCTTTACCTTTCGCTTCCATAGTCAGTACAGACATGTCCATGCAACATTTTCATTACACTAATCCAACAATCCTACGTATAATTACGTAAACACGACATCTAATCAAGGTTCGAGTCTCACCAACAATTCTTAAACCGGATTACATTTAAATGAGTAAGGATTAGAGTCAAGGCATTATATGAATATTAAAAAGCATTGAATTGTTGGGAAATAAAAAAGGGCTTAAAGGCTGCATTCCTTCCTGTCTGTCGGGGCTGCGGTAATGAAACGAGCTGGGTTTTCTTTGGGTGTTGTGCTCGATATGCATTCATGGCATTCAGGCTAGGTATTGATTTGAGCACCACTCCCTCCCATTTCAAATATATATATACATATACTTACACACATGTGTATATATATATACATATATATATATGCGCTACGAAAATTTGGCCAGTCTGACAGTGAAAAGACTTGGGCTCATCCCGATAGTACAATTTGTCATCCCAGACAGCCTATCAGCTTTGGACCATCTGTTATTTGATTTGAATGGAATGTAAAAACACGTCTTCCTAATAAAAACAAGACAGTTTGTATTGTTTGTTTTCTGGGAAAATAATTTATTTACTTTCTGTTTAAAATGTATTTATTATGTTTATTTGTATGCAAATTATTTAGTGATGATTTGTCTGTGTTATTATTTTATATTATTTACTATCATTAGGAATCTGTTTCAATACAAATGGCAGCAAGAACAGTAGCGTCAGAACGTAGGGCAGATGGATGGATCCAATTCGAAGAAGAGGAATTACACCAGAGGAGGAACTTTGTTGAAAGGAATTACACGTGGCAGCACCACAAGATGCAATTCCCTTGCTCCTCTTCGTGCCTGTCTCCTAGTCCCAGCACTAGTCTTACCTCTACTACGCCCACAGCAGCGATTAGAACCGCCACCACCGCTGCGGCGACCGCCATCGCCCCATCGCTGGTGCCGACACCGAAGCAGCACCAGCACCACTTCTTTAAAACGCATGATCTCAACATCTTTAAATCCCCTTGCAGGCACAATGCCAACGTGCTTGACCACTTCAACTTTGCTAGAAACCATGAAGCCGTTGCCTCCGGGGATGACTCTCAAACCATACAACTCTTCCCTCTCCGTCCCGATAACTTGAACGACAAGGAGAAAAACGAGATATCGGTTGCCACGGCACCCGCAACCGTCAAGCTCGGTCCGAATTACCAGTTTTTCGAATTCCTTCCTTTGAAAAACTAAAAACCAACGAGCACTTATGTTTTTTTACTTAATTTGCTATGTAGGTAAATTTAGATAAGTAGGGTAATGTTTAGGTTATTGTAGTTTCTTTTTGTTGGAAATTGGGAACTGTGTTTTTTTTTTGGGTTAGTGTTGTGATGTTACGTTTCATGGAATGGGTGCAATGGGAAGTTGTGGGAGGTATGAAGGAAGGGTTGCTTTAAAATGCTGTTGGACCATGTTACACAGACACATTTACGACTAAGACAACATTAAAAACAAAGTGATAAATGGTGACAGAATAAAGGGTTGTCTTGGTTTCCCCCAATGAAAGGGTTCTGAAACTGATAGGTCGGTTTAGACTGTGGTGATGTTGAAATGTGTAAGGGGCATGGAAATGGGTATTGGATTTGAATGACTTTTCTTGGTCATGATCTTACATATGTTCAAACACAGTTACTAAAAGGCTTAATAGCCAAATAGATGTCCAAACTATATATGTCGCTCACTTTTGGTGCCTAAATTATTTTTTACTCTAAATAGGTGCATAAACTTTCGTTTCGGTCATTTTAAGTGCTCGACTGTAAATTAACAGTTTTAAATTTTTACAAAATAGTCCCAAATCCCTAACCCAAAACACAAAATCCTCAAATTGCCGTCAATGTCGCCGTTGACTGACTCGCCGAAAACCACCACTACTGCCGTCGGACCACCACGAGTTTGGCTTCCTTCGCCATTAGGAAGTCGATCAGCATACCTATCGTCGGTTACCGATGATGGGTGGTTGGGAGAATGGTCATGGTAGTCCAACAACGGATATGGTGGGCGGCGACGAGACCATCGGCTTGGGAAGTTAGGGATTTCAAATTTGGGGCCATTTTGTGAGTTTTCAAAATTTTAGGTTTTTTTATAAATTCAGTTAAGAAAGAAATTAAATTTAAAAAGAAATAAAATAAAAATATATATTTTTTAAAAAAGTAACGGTAGTAACAGTTAGACACCTAAAATGACCGAAATGAAAGTTTAGACACATATTTAGAGCAAAAAATAGTTTAAGCACCAAAAGTGAGCCATAAGTATAATTTGGGCACCTACTTGGCTATTAAGCCAAACTAATATTAGAAATATAAATTACCAAGGAAGGTTAGTTGCCGACAAAAATCTTATTACCATTTTCGGTGTCTCTTTTTATGCTTCAACACTAAAAAATTAATTTTTAAGCTATAACCTTAAATTCTAAATCTTAAATCATAAACCTTGAGCCATAAAAATACACTATACCCCTGATTCACTAACCTTAACCTTAAATCACAAGCCTAAATCTTAAACCTAATTTTTTTAGTGCGAGGCATAAATAAGGACACTGAAAGGGGCAGAAGATTTCTATTCGTTAGTTGCAGTACATGTATTTTATTAATAGGTTGATTCTAGGGCATAACAACCTAATTTAAGGCTAAAAAATAGCACAACTGAAATGTTAGAAACATGAAACTTAAAATGTTACCACATAAGCTAAAATATTACTTTTCGATAACATTTTAGGTTGGCGGTTTTAATTTCGAAACTTGTCGTAAAAACACGAAACCTAAAATATTATAAAAAAATATAACATTTCGATTGTATGATAATATTTTAGGTCATGTGTTTTCTAACATCTTAGGTTGATCCCTATTTTAACCTTAAATTAAGTCACCGTACCCTTCACTCACCCTTATTAATAACATTTAGATTCGGACATTAGTGTCCCTCAGGATCTTGTCGCCCTCAAGTGTGGGTCTGAAGATTTGAATCCACGTCCTCAAACACAAAGGAATGAATCTATAAAACAAATACAAAAACATTACATGTTTCATATCCAATGAAGATAATTTCAATTTTATGTTCGAACGAGGTGACCTTGCGAGCTAGATTCTTCTGTGATAGTTCTCGTAGAATACGACAGGCATATTTTGTCATCAGTCTCAGTACTATACATAAGTTATGTTTTTAGTTCCTATAATTTTGTCATTTTTTTTGTTTTTGTGTTTTTTTTTTTAACTTTGAAATTTCAAACTTAATAAAAAAATAGTATACATACAATATGACTAAATTATAAGGATCCTGAATAATCAAAATGAAGAGTAAAAACTTAATTGGAGTGAAAAAAATTGACGGAATAGAATTGGAAAAGAGAAGGGGAATCTTAGGCATAACTAAATGCAAAATGGTAACAGAGGCTACAAGGTCTACGTATATGTAGCAGCCAACCACAGTAGCCGAAACGAGATTGGGTCAGTCCATAATTAAACTCCATACTTTTTGACTCGCCCATATGTTGACCAGAGCTACAAGGTTTTCACCACCTAGTCATGTAAAATTGGTCAATGTTTCAGCTTAACGTAAACCAAAGGCCTATACAATGCTAGCAAATAGCAATGCCTTTGCTGCAATTTCAGGTCCATTGGGAATACAACACTCGTATTAATGCCGCAGAGGTGAATTGCTGCATTCCGAATCTCATATTCCAGAGCCGCTATTGCCTATTAGTTGGTCTTTTGAACAACTCCAAGGCTTGGCCATGGAAATAATGGGACACATTCTTTAACAATCGATTTCGAAATTGAAAAAGACGAGTCTATTTAACTATTGGTGTATTGATAAACGATTAGGATTTGAGTTTGTGAATTAAAGTCAGCCATTCTAACGACAATTTCCCTGTGAAAGTCTGCATTCTCCATGGATTTATGTTGCGATACTTGAGGTAAACATTCGATCGATTCAATTTGTACATATTAAATTGTAAGTTAAAATTTTGAAACGTTCAACTATATCATTCTAGACTGAAATATTTGAAACAAATTACACCGGTTCGGTCATCCCCCCCCCCCAACACACTTTCTTTCATCTTCTTCGCTTGTCTTTTCTCCAACAAAGCAACTATTATTTTAATGGTCGGGCTTTTGATCTGAAAATGGGTTTAAACTGAATCGAAAAGGGCTTGAGTATGGGTACTAGTAACTACCACATCGGGTAGGGAGCCCTTTCAAAACAAGAATACAATACACCCTTGAATTGAATCGGTTGTTTCTCGAGTCCATAGTGATTTGTTTTATCCAACTCGGAATGTTTTCATTTCTAAGACAAAATAGAGACAGCAAACATGTTTAATAATCTAAAGTACTCCTTTAACCAAATTAAAACTAAATCTAATTACTAAAAAAATTATGAATAAAACAAACCGGTGCAAGGCTCTCGACAAATAGTGAAATATCCGAAAATTAAGGGTCCAAGTCCATGTCACTATATTTGAATATCTTGAGCTTACTAGTTACTGTACTACAACCGTGCCCTATTGAAGCTTAGTATGACATTGACCATTTGACGTCCATGTGTGTAGTACAAAAGCCTCCTCGTTGCCATTGGTAAAATAATTATGATGGCGAAGTAGTACAGGTGTGGCCAAGATGGCGCGCGAAAGCGCGTCTGCCCTGCCATGTCGGAAGCCAATCAATGAAATTGAAATGCTATTTCAGTTTTCCCCAATCAAATTCTAAGCACTTTGGATCATACGCGGGGGGAATGCTAAGGTGAGCTAATTTAGGTGCCGCTAAAATAAAGTTCTACATTAAAATTAAGGCTAAACTATAAAATAAGTGCTCAATTTATGTCTATTTTTTATAATAACTGTCTAAAGTATTTTTTTTTTGAAATAGGTGTCTAAATTTTTATTTTGACTGAAATAGGTGACTAAACTATTTTTTGGCTGAAATAGGTGTCTAAACTTTCATTTTTAACTTGTTTTAAAGTCAATTTTGGCACTTTCTTAGGCACCTATTTCAACAAAAAATGAAAGTTTAGGCACTTATTTTAGCCAAAAAATACTTTAGGCACCTATTTCAGCAAAAAAAAATACTTTAGGCACCTATTGTAAAAAAGATGCATAGTTTGGGCACTTATTTTGTAGTTAAGCCTAAAATTAAATAATGATTTAGGTAAAATTAAATTTTTTATTAATTGAATAAAAATTTGTGTAGATTTTACTTTAGGTAGGAATTTGTGTGACTACACAAATTCTTATATTATAACCTAAATTCTTACTCAAATGATAAAAATTTATGTAAATTATAAGAATTTGTATAGTTACACAAATTCTTAGTAAGACGTGTTATTTTAGTTACACCAATTTTTTTTGGCGGTCATTGTGGACCCTTAATTGTTTTTTCTGTTTTCCTCCCCGCCTATAAAACTCCACCGCCCTCCCTATTTTGCTCCACATTGCCTGCAAGTGGATACCTAAACCGTGTTAGCTGCCCTTCATTTTTTTTCCCTTTTTCTCTTGAGCACTCCCCCAAAAACAATGTCCACGACCGACAAAGCTCCGCCCAACGACGCCGCTGCCGCAACCATGCCAAACAATGACGAACTCAAAAGGGTGTTCGACCAATTCGACGCCAACAAGGACGGATACATCTCCGTAACGGAGCTCCGCGACGTGCTGATAGCAATGGGGTCCAACTACTCGGAGGAGGAGGTCAAACGCGTCATGGAAGATATCGACACCGACAAGGACGGATACATCAACTTCTCCGAGTTCTCCTCCTTCTGGGCCACGTCTGCCGACGACGGAAACGCCGCTTCCGAGCTGAAAGAGGCCTTCGATATGTACGATGTGAACAAGAACGGCCTGATTTCGGCCACCGAGCTGCATCAGGTTTTGAGCCGCCTGGGGATGACGTTTTCGGTCGATGATTGTGTCGGGATGATCAACTCCGTTGATTCGGATGCCGATGGTCACGTCAATTTCGAGGAGTTTAGGCAGATGATGAGTGCCTCGTCGGCGAAGACCAATAGCGGCGGATCTAAGCCGTAGGATTCAAAGCTTTTTATTTCGACGGTGATTGATCGGTTCAAACACCGTTGATCGAAGGTAGCGTTTCTAGAGATTTTCTTAGCTTATTTTCATATATATAAATCCTTCATCATATGTAATTTGCAGAACTAAACTTTCTTGTTGGCTCTATCGATCCAAATGAAAACATCTTTGACTCCTTTACGGAGTTTTTTTTTTCTCTCGCCAATATCTTCTTTTTTCCTGCATTTTTCTATGAAATTTTCCATCGTTGCTATTTGTGGAGGTGGAATCATTGGTTCCTGCACAAGTTTTCCGTCGCCTTCCCAAACAGGAAAAGAATCTCCCAGTTAATTAATACTTCTTTTTTGGTAAATATATCAATGTTTGACCAGGCTCCATGTGCGATAAACATATATTGGACTTCAATGTGTTAATTATGTTTCAAGGGTTGTTACATATCATTTTGTCTTATTTTAATTTGTACGTCTATACGCTTACCATTAGAATTAAGCATGCGAATTTATAATTATTATCGATATATTCATATAATTATAATAAGATCTAATTATTATAGTGCTAAAAAAAAATAGAAGTAGCAAAATAAGTCGGGATGAGACATAATGGATTTGAATCTTGACGTTGTGTAGAATAAAATGGTTTGAATTTTGATATTATAAATGGAGTTAATTAGATTGAGCAGTATTCAATCTGAATTAATCACTCAATGAATTAAATATCGATGGTTATAAAAAAATATAATGAATAACCAATGTATTCGTATAACTATAACAATAATTAGAGACAAAGTTAAAAAAAATCTTTTAAGGGTCAAATGTATTGGATTAAAATGCAATAATAGTGGGCACATATGTATAATGCACGTTGCTATTATAAAGTTTAACACGTAATTAAGTGATCAATTATGTTACACATGTTATAGGTACTAAATTGTCATGTAATTAAAAGTGTAGATACCATAAGTTAAATTTATAACTCAATTAGGGGCAAAGTTGTAAATATTAATAAACTGTTTTAATTCAGTTTATATAAAAGGTAGTGGTCCCCGGGATATAAGTTAACTTGCATATCTCTTTTCCCCGTCTGAGAGTTGTGTGGCAAGAGGTAATCTATCATCTTGGAAAATCAAACCCTCTGGAAAATCTCCATCAATGGATTCAGATATGCTTTCGCAAATCTAATTTTTATTCTTAATGATTTGACATGTATAGATCTTGAGTTTATATTCGTATGAATATATTTATGGTTCTAACAAGTGGCATCAGTGCCAGGTTTGTCGAATCATTAAGAATCGATTATGAATTCAGGGTTTGATATTTTGAAAGTTTTTTCTATTGTGCGCTAACTTTTTGTTGCGTTAATAATGGGGTTTTAAATTAACGTTTTCCATATATATGATTCGGCTGTTGAATTTGTGATATCCCTAATCACATGTTTTTAGACTATCGTGAATCTATTTTGTCTCGTCATGGGTTGTGTTTTTAATAGGCAACAAAAAGTTGGGTTTTCAATTGTGTTCTGGAATGTTTTCAATTGTGTTCTTGGATTTTGATTGTCTGCATATTATGTTTTTTGATTCATCATGTGCGTTTCTTTTTATTGTTGTGTTAAATTTAAGGTTTGAATACTCGTAAACATATATGTCGTTTATTATGTTTTAGTTTGGAAATTCATTAACGGCAAACTATTTTCAGAATATGAATTTGCCCTTAATATTTGGTTTATTGTTATGAAATATATATTTGATTTACGAGATATATATATATATATATATATATTCAATTCGGTTGGATCAAAATTTTAGTTTTGATCATTAGGTATAAAGATAAATCTTTAGAAACAGATAAATTCATATTTTGGCTATGTCTAATATTTTAGTGGGTTAATTGAAACACAATGTCACCAAAGTGATCGTTTCTGCGTAGATTAACTTATTTAAAATACCAAGATGTTTGTGTTTTTGTAATTCATGCGTTTATTAATTGGCCCAAAGGAAAATTAATCTTTGGCCGAATTTCAAATAACACCTATGGTAATAAATGTGTGACAATTATAAGGTAATTTATGTGTGCAATACGTTAGTCCAAAGATTAACCTGTTGTTCGACATAGTTTTTTGTCAATGTTTGATTGCTACAACAAGAGTGCCACTTACAGTTAATATTACTGTCCAAAGACTTGATATTAATGTTGTGTTTGGTATCTTGAGGGGAATTAGTCACTATTTTGAATTTATGTGTTTACTTATGAATTATTGGTGTGAGCATGTTTATTTATTTATGTATTATTCTTTTGTTCTAAATTCAGCTAGTTCTTCTGCTGTCACAATATCTGCTAATGTTAATTCTATACCATGCTTAATGGGACGAATTTCAAGGAATGGAAAAGGCATTTACTGATAGTGCTTAGCTGTATGGACATAGACCTTGCATTAAGGGAAAAACAACCTGCACCTCTCACTGTGGCTAACACCCCTGATGCAAAAATGGATTTTGAGAGGTGGGAACGTTTTAATGGCATGAGTCTGATGATCATGAAACACAGTATTCCGGAAACATTTAGGGGTGCAGAATCTGAAGAAATTATTCAGGTTGAGATGACATCACTTCTGAATTCTTTGATGTCTGTGAAGTACAAGGGTCAAGGAAATATAAGGGAGTATATTATGGAAATGTCTCATATTGCTTCAAAACTTAAGGCACTTAAAATCGAGTTTTCTGATGATTTACCCATCCTTATGGTTTTGGTATCGCTTCCTACACATTTTAACCAATTTAAAATCAGTTATAACTGTCAAAGGGAGAAGTGGACTCTAAATAAGCTCATTTCTCATTGTGTTCAAGAGGAATAAAGGTTGAAGCATGAGAAAACTGAAAGTGCTCATTTGTCCAGTGCCTCTAAAGACAAGGGCAAGAAAGGGAAATATCAGAATGAAGCTGCTAAGGGTCCAGCTCAAAAGAAACAAGAGAATGTTCCAAATAATTGTTTCTTTTATGACAAGCCTAGACACATGAAGAAAGATTGTACCAAATATCACGCATGGCGTGCAAAGAAAGATATGAATCTTACTTTGGTCTGTTCTGAGGTTAATTTAGCTTCAGTACCTAGAAACACTTGGTGGTTAGATTCTGGTGCTACTACTCACATAAATGTTTCTATGCAGGGTTGCCTGAGCTACCGAAAGCCAAGTGATGGTGAAAGAAACATTTTTGTGAGCGATGGGAAATCGGTGGAAGTGGAAGTAATTGGGCATTTTAGGTTGTTATTAGGAACTGGTTTTTATTTGGATTTGAAAGACACTTTTTTTGTTCCATCTTTTAGGCGGAATTTAGTTTCAGTTTCTTTGTTGGACAAATTTGGTTATTATTGTTCATTTGGAAACAATCAGTTTACTTTGTCTTTAAATTCAAGTATTGTTGGAACTGGTTATTTAAATGCTTATGACAACATTTATTTGTTAGATACAATTGCATCCTATAATGAAACCTTGCATGTGGAATCACTGTAAGGGTGTTATCTTGGGAAATATAGAATTTCAGGTGCTATTTTGATAAATATAAAATATAATGGTACTATTTGGGGGTTTGTGCCTAGAAATTAAATATTTCAGATTTAAATTTTATAAATAAAAATAGTATTGAAAAAATCATCTTTTATTTAGAAGTCTAATTCGATTTGACTCTAAATATAATTAAAGCTCATCTTATTATCAAATATAAAAAATAATGAAAATTGTATAAAAAGGATGGTTAACTTCATAAAGTTAGTGAAAATCAACGTCCAAGGAGCAGGCTACCGTATGTCTTTATCTATGTTTTCACATGTAAACTGTAAACAAATAAAACCAAAACGTAGCTGAGAGGAGTCTTATGTATGACTAAACATCCATCCCATACTGTTTTCAAACATCTTGGTTTCTTGAATCTTCAACTTTCCTCTGTGTTCTTCTTTTAATCCTTTTCTCTGCTGTTGATCTTCGATCGGTTGATTACTGGACTTTGGTTTCACGCATGGCTGATTTATATGATGAAGAGTGTGATTACCTGTTCAAGGCAGTGCTGATTGGGGATTCTGCTGTCAGGAAATCGAATCTTCTCTCGAGGTTTGCTACCGATGAATTCCGGTTGGATTCGAAGGCTACCATCGGAGTCGAATTCGCATACCGGAACGTTAAGATCGGCGATAAAATCATCAAAGCTCAAATATGGGACACAGCCGGCCAAGAAAGGTAGCCCTCCATAGCTTTACTTTCCTTTGATTCCTTGCATAAGTTATCGCTTGAAATAGTTATTGATCAACTGAGTTAATTATTGTGTTAAGCATGTTGATGGACTGATTTAGATATCAACTCGCTACAATTCAGCTAAAGCATGATCTTGTGAACTCATTGACTCAGTTAATCAACTCACTATAAAAACTGATTTTCATGCATAGGTCTAGTGAGTCAACTCGATCATGTAAATCATATGAACATACATATCTTTCCAGCTACATGATGATCTAGTTGCTGATTCAGTGGAGACTTGAATTTCAATATGATAAGATAAATGGAAGAATTAAGGATGTATTTATTTTAGTGGGACCTACAATAATTATGGAAAATATATTTTAATTTGTGTAATTACTCATTTTTACTTGTAAATATATTAATATTGCATGTATATTTATTATATGAATGTTACTAATATAAGATGGTGTGTGCATGTATAAGCTATGTATACGTATTAGGGGTGTATGTATGTCGCGTATGTATCTAGAGTATGAGCGTATTTGATTAATATTTAGATGTTATGTTAATTATATGTATGATTATACGTACGTATACTAGAATATTATATTAATTAATGATCGTGTAATATAAGTATATATTTTCGTATGTATATGTATATTTTGTTATAATTATACTATTATTATTATTGGGTGACAAAATGAAAAAAATCAAATATATTAAACCCAAATAAAAACTTACGGTCCAATTACAAATCCAATTACAAGGCCCGTTTGGTCCAAATCAATCCTATTTAATTACAACGTGCGGGGTAGCGTGGCCGTTGGATCAAGATCCGATCCAACGCCACGATGCAACCAAGGTAAAAAATATCGCCGGCGCGTGCTCCACACGTATGGACCGTTCGAGTGCCACGCGCGCGGCGTGTGGTCCACGCTACGGACGCTTTAATATCCCACGCGCGCGTAAGATCCACGCGTTCGACTCCGATTGCGGAGCTCCACGTGGCGAAATCTCGCCGTCTCATCGGATCGAGGCTTCATCCGGCCGATCGTTCTTCAAGCCATCTCGACCGTTAGATCGGGATCGATCTAACGGCTGAAAATGCGCGCCCGGCCTCGCGAATGACCACCGCCGCCATCGCGCCGATATTCGGCCCCCGCGTTCAGATTATGCCAAAGACAACAAGCAAATGTCGATCTCGAAAAGAAGATACAACTTGCAACAAAAACAGAGGCGATAATATATATGAAACGGGCTGTTGTAGCGGGTAATTTTTTTTTAGCGGCGAGCAAAAAAAAGATTAAAAAAAAATAGAGAGTAGTAAAAAAAAAATAACAGAGAGCTTGTAAAACCAAAAACGGTAACTAAATCGAGATAATCAAAAAGGGATCCATTGGTAAACACTTGTCTCTTTTTCTTACTTGTTTCTTTACATGCATATACTGAAATAAATAAAAAAGCGTAAACAAAAAGGAAGTAAGTCTTACCGGCCTTGTGCGTGGGTCTTCTTCTCTCGGTGACAAACCTCTCGGCTTCTACAAGCCGGATCCAGTGAACTAAAGGGAAAGAAGACCCTTTGTAGTTGTATTTTGGTCTAAAAAAATATTTTTTTCGGGTTCGTATTTCTTAGATCTAGAGTAAAAGAAAAGGGTATCCTCCGAATCTAACCACGGATTCGTATTGAGGACGACAAGGGAATGTTTTGGTGTATTTTGGGAGCCCCTACCGGCGCCGGTTAGCGGCCCGGGCGGCGGAGGAGAAACACGGTGGCCGGCTGGCCGCGGATTCGGGTTTTGTAATAACATATGAGAGAAAAAAGATGAACACCGCCATTTGAAAATCAAGAATGAAACGAAAATGGGGAAAACTTGGTTTTGATGCGAAAATAGCCCTTATATAGTTATTATTATTTTTGAAATGGGTAAATCACACACTTAATCCCACCGCGTTTTCAATATTTTCATTTTTGTCTTGCCGCATGGTATAATCACAGTCCCAGTCCCCCTGATTTTTCAAAAGGTTACAATTTAGTCCCTAAATTACACCGAATCAGTTTCTAATTGGTAAAATTACGTCCTTAATCATCCCGCGTTTTTGGATTTTTCACTTTGGGTCTGCCCCTTGGTATAATTACAATTCTGGTCTTTATAGGTTTTGTTTGTTTTTCAATTTCGTCCCCAAATTACATATTATTGTTCTTTAATTTCTGCCACTGACTTTTGTTTTTCTTTCATTTCAGTCCTATTTTATTTGTAAATATTATTGTTCGTATTATAATCGTATATAGTGATATTATTTTATTTTATGTCCCTCGTATATGACTCGTATTTCATGTTTTTATGTATATATGTGTTAAATATAATATTTATGTTTTTTATCCGGTTATTCGTATCAAGCATGTTATGTTTTAGTTAATTCATACATGGCATATTTAGTATTTTTATATGTGTGTGTGCTTTCTTATTTTTTAGGGCTACATGTTAGTATATTTACCTTTTTTATACGATATGTTGACCCGTATATGTTGAAATATGTTTTATCGCTAGTATGCATTTTTTCTTTATATCTGTTCGTCTATATATACTTATTCCTGCCTTGATATTTTGACATATTATAATTATTTTTATCTATTATTTAGAGTAATATGTATATATATATACATGTTTTAGTCTAAAATATCATTCATGTTAAATTAGTATTCTGGTATGTCAATCTTTACTAAATTTAAATGTTTTACCATGTTTTATATTTTTGCCATTAAAATTGCATATCGAGATATAAATTGTTAATGCGGTGTCCTTTTATCCGAGCGTAAGCGGGGCCAATATCAAGCGTAGTGATAGTGGTTGGGCGTTTATTCTCGGATAATGGGACGCTTAAAATATATTCGCAATTATGACCGAAATTTAAAATAATCGTCACTTTAATCTGGAAAATCCAATATTAATAAAGCGGTAATAATTAAAGTACCAGTTTTTGGGCGGTGTGGGGGTGCTAATCCTTCCCCATCTGTAACTGACTCCCGAACCCTGTCTTTTGAATCTTTGATTTTGTGGTGTCCGGCCTACCTAAGTGGCCGGTGGCGACTCCATTTTTATAAGGTTTTTGTAAACCCCACGGAATAAATATTTTATATCCAAACACCTTTCAAACACACCTTTAAAAAAACATCGTTTTTATTTTAGCGATATTTTAGCGAAAAAGACCATCGCTACAGATGGCGACTCCGCTGGGGAGTATTTTTGTTTTTTTTTTAAAAAAAAAACAAATGAGAGTCAAGCTTTTAAAATAATTACCGCTTTACTAATATTGGAAGTTCTGGATTAAAGTGACTATTAAACTAACATTCGGTCATAATTGCGCGTTTATTTTAACGCATTTAAAATATGGCATATAAACCCGTCCTTTTTAAGTGGGGGGGAAACGCTAATGCTTTCGTGGAGACATCGTTCTCCCGTATGGGCCTAGCAAGTACCTTCGGGGCTCGAGTACCTTATGCTTTCGTAAGGATATCGTTCCTTCGTACGGGCATAAGCGAATGGGTCCCCCTGAATTGAACCCGATTGAAAGGAGCCTATAATGGGTGATGATCGGGGGCCTTGCTACTCTTAGTAGAGGACAGCAAGGACAATTCGGGTACCTCCTAGAACCAAAACTGCATGTAGAGAACATAGAAACCTACCCTGTTAGAGCCATGCGGATAACCTTAGGTTTTAGGCGGGATAAATAGGGTTGTTTTGTGTGTTTATTTTATTTTGTTTAATTTTGTCATATATTTATCAATTTTATCTGCATTGACTTGTTTTCTTTTCGCTTTTTGTTCTTTTTCTCATACATCATTGCATTTGCATCGCATAAAGGTCTTGGATCAAGTGGTTTGCCTGATCGGAAAGTCTTTCACTATGAAAAAAAAGGTGTCTTAGGAAAGAAGAGCTTAATTTGTCATCGGACATTGGTCGAGGTCAACCAGAAAATCCAAGGGGACGGATGCGCCTAACGAACGCGCGTAATATTTGGATACACCTATGTGAGTCTCTAACAGAACGACTTGTGGGATCTTCAAAGCATTTGGGAAAGATGGGACCGAAGACTACAAGAATTATTTAGCGATAGTTATGGCGACATCGCACGGCTATTATATGTTCGGATTAACCAGCCCCTACTCCGAGCTATAGTCGATTTCGGAATCCGCTTTTTTCGCTTCACCTTCAATGGGCAGGACATGATGCCTACGGTAGAAGAGTACATCGCTTTACTTAACCAGAAAAATATTGGGGAAGATTGGATCTACGTGAAGCCTCAAGGAATCAGAATTACTTTGCTAAACTCAAGACCTTTGCGGGAATGAGTGCGATTGGGTTAGTGGACTCCTTCAAACCGATGAGATAATACTGATCTTTGCATGGGAGAGTATTCGGGACATCATATCAACACATCCAGACGAGGCAAAGAAAATGGACTTATTTGCTTTAGGAATATATGGCTTGGTGATCTTCCCCAGTACTCGGGAACATTGATATAGCCATTCGGATTTGTTTGAGCGGGTGAAACGGAGAGCAAACCGGTACCAGCAATCTTGGTCGAGACTTTCATTTCTTTAAACGCTAGCCGAAGCATGAAGAAGGACGTTTTGAGGTTGCGCGCACAGCTATTACAAGTATGGATCGAGTCACATGTGGAAGACGCCGACGCTGGTCTGCTGGGGATATCCTTCCAAGGTTTTTCGCCTTTACGAGAATACTTAGCAAAGGAATGGCGAAGATTTGAAAACAAAAATGTGGACCGATTTCTTCAGAACATTCGAGATGAGGACATAGCATGGAGGGTCCCATGGCTCGAAAAAGTTAATTATTTTCTATCTGATTGTGGTGACTTCAACTGGCTGATGATGTTAGGATTACATGGAGGATCGCTTGTGCTCCACTTTTAGTGTCTCGGCGATTCGGATCACGGCAGTTCATTCCCAATACCGCCAGATTAAGCCAAACTGAATTTCTTTTCAAAGGAGAATTCAAAGGAAAAATTCAGACCATCATGAGGGCACGAGATCATCATTATCGGATCGGGGTGGAAGGAGATACCGAGCACATGACTACCCCAGATTACGATATTTGGAGACGTTTGAGGTTAATAATGTGATTCCCGAATCGATCAAGGACCAACGGTGTCACTCGAAGAGCTCACAAGGGTGGTACCGTCAAGCCGATATCTTAAGGAGTGAACTCGAGGAAGTTAAAAAGAAAATGGACATCCAACAGACCCAACATGCGAGCGAGCTCTATAAAGCAAGTTTAGAAGTTGACGAGCGGGATGAGATCATTAGGCAACTGAAGAAATTAAATGCAGATTTGAGTGACAAGAACACTCTTTATCAAAAAGATGCCCTCCTATTACAGGCAAAAATACAAAAGGCCGGCCGGAGTCAGTTCATAGCTGTGGAAAGAGAAAGAATGAACGGCATCCGTTTGGTGGAAGAAGAATGATAAATTAACAAAAGAGCGATCGAGAAAGAGATTGAAAGCTACCGTTTGGCTATGGAGGAAGAAAAACGGTCCGCCAAGAAGGCCATTGATCAAGAGAAAGAAAGGTTCAGACAAGAAATCAGCAGGGGAAAACAGGCTGTTCATCATGAGAGAGAAAGTGTCGTCATATGGAAAAGAAAATCCATGAATAGCCGAAATAGACTGTTAGAGATGCAGAAACTGTACGATGACACTGTTCAAAAATTGGGGCAAAGCCAAAGTCAAAATGATGAATTAAAAGGAAAGGTAGAGGAAGTCGAACACTCACTTCGAATGTACTGCCACAGGAATAATTTCGCTGAGCTGCAAGAAAGAGAACGCGAAGTGGGTGTGTTACAAGCACGAATCGGATCCCTCGAAGCAGTTGTGGAGGATTATAAGGAAAGAATTAATGTGTTCGAGAAGCGGCAGCGGAGGGGACACCTATTGGCATAAGAGATTACGACGCTGCTCGAATGGTACAGACGAGAGACCCGATTACTACGCAAATCTAATGGTGGACATACAGCGAGTCGCCAGACACGTAAATGATTTAGCTATCGAGGCTGAGACTCTCCGACCTTTTATAGCCTCGGGAATGGAAGAAGCTCCTATGTTCCTCAAGCTGCTCAAGGCAATTGGAAAGTTAGGAGATAGAGCTAGAATCTATCTATAGGACTCTGTGTTATAATTAGATCTTTTGTACTAGGGATCTTTACTTTGTAACACGAATTTTGTTGTAATCAAGACCCTTTAATTCCCGTGAAAGTAATTCAAAAGGGTGATTACCAGCGGAATCGGTACCTTGTCTGCATGCATTTTAGCATTTGCATCATAACATTTGCATCATTGTACATGCATTTATTTTTTGCAACCATATTAACAATATGAATATTGTGGCATTGTATGTAGAGTGTTAACCCGCAATCATTCATCACCTATACTTTACCCGGCTACAAAGAAAGCTCATGGAAGAAAGAATAATCAGTCTAGAAAGAGGGCAAAGAGAGCTCGAGACAAGGCTTGAAGAGGCCGGAAGAAGCCTTAGTGATCAGATTGCACAAATCACAAACATCAATAGTATCGACATAACGGCATTCTTTGGCAAAAAGTCTTGGAAAACGAGTAGAAGGAGAAAATATCCCAGAGCGGAAGGTACCCGGCTCACTACAAGGTTCAACCAACTGCACCAAACCAGGCTAGGAAGGTGTATATTGACCCTACAGAATGTCTTCCAGCTTTCAAGTAGGGGCACACGAGACTCAACCCCTTGATACCAAGCACTTTTATGAAGAAGAAGTGCGGACCTAAACATGGTCGAAAGGATCCGGAATGAGGTAGAAAGAAAGTGGGAAGAAAGATTTCGCCTCATGGAAGAAAAATTTAAAGCGTTACAATCAAATGAAGAATCAGGAAACGACGCTAGCGACCTAAGTCTGGTGTCCAATCTTGTCTTGCCGCCAAAATTCAAAACGCCGGAGTTCGATAAATATGACGGAACCACATGTCCTTCTGCACACATAACGATGTATTGCAGAAAAATTGAGGCTTACCATAAAGATGAAAAGCTATTGATCCACTGTTTCCAGGATAGTCTAACTGGAGCGGCGTTATGTTGGTATACTCAGTTAAGCAAAGCGAATGTCAAGACATGGAAAGATTTGTCTAAAGCATTTTCTGAGCAATACAAACATGTAAAGACATGATCACTAGCAGAATTATGCTAGAAAATATGGGGCAGAAGTCTAATGAAAGCTTGCGACAATATGCCCAAAGGTGGAGAGAAATGGCCGCCCAAATCCAGCCACCTATCCCGGAGCATGAAATCACGCCATTATTTGTCAACACTGACGAAAGGGCACTCTTCGATCGCCTCATTAATAACACAACACGAGTTTTGCCGACTTGATCGGGGATCGGGAGTCTCTCGAACTGGCAATTAAGAGCGACAGAATTGATGGTGGGGAAGGGTCTCGAAAGTACAACAAGAGAAATGAAGTAAACACCACCAGCGCCTATACCGCCCCGAAGAACTTCACAGTCTCACAGCCACAAGCACCTGTGGGAAAAACACAAAATTCGAATCAAAGAGATGAGAGAGTCACGAGAAAGGATAAAAGAGGGAACTTTCACTCCCTACTGTTTTATACTCGAGCTTTATTCCCGAGTTGTATGAAGCAGACTTGGTCCGACCATACATCGTTAATCCTGTCAATCCACCCTTCCCGCCTTGGTATAATCCAAGCGCGCATTGCGACTATCACGACGGTACCCCTGGACATCCCACTGAGAACTGTCTTGCCTTCAAAAAGCTTGTACAGAACTTAATCGGTTCCGGGATATTGAAGTTTGAAGAGCCTAGCGTAGCCAACAACCCGCTGCCTAATCATGGGAACAGAGGGGTAAATGTCATAGAAGAATGCTTTACCAGGAGGATAAAGGATGACGTGTCAGAAGTCAAGTCTCCTTTACGGTGGGTATTTCAACAATTATGCATGGCTCGTGTGATCAACAAAGGCATGATAATAAGGCAGAAGAAATGCGAAAAATATTGCGAATTCCATCAGACTGAAGGGCATGATATCCAAGAATGCGAAGAGTTCAAGAAATTGGTGCAGAAGTTGATGAATGAAAAACAAATTGAATTCTTTGAGGAACCCATGGGGAAGGGATCAGACGTACACATGACAGATAGCCCCAAAACTAGATACGGGAAGGATAGACCTTTTATCATCTCTCCCAGGATAGGGAATGCAGGTGTCTCCCAAGGAGAAACCAGCAAAATAAATCCCAAGATCGTCATTACAGCACCATCTCCATTCCCATTCAAAGACATGCGACAAATTCCCTAGAATTATGTCGCGAATGTGACCATGCCAGAAAAATCAGAACACGAGCAGGTAAAAGAGTCTACGCTGGAAGATCAACAAAGCCAGAACAATGTGAACGTTGGTGAAGCAGGCCATTTCACAAGGAGCGGCCGATGTTATTCCTCTGAGGCTTTGAGAGCAGCTGAAAAAGATAGGGGGAAGAATACAGCAGTTAGCCCTACGCAGATATTTGGAGAAGAACCTCCCCAAAAGATAAATGAACCGGTAACTGAGGCCCAGGCCAAAGAATTTCTAAAGTTCTTGAGACATAGCGAGTACAGCGTAGTGGAACAACTATGGAAACAACCGGCCAGGATCACAGTGCTAGAATTACTCTTGAGTTCAGAGAAGCATCGGGAGACGCTATTGAAGGTGCTGAATCAAACTTTTGTGCCCCATGACATTTCTGTAACAAACCTGGACACGATAGTAGGGCATATTACTGCCTATAATCATATCACGTTCAGTGATGATGAGATCCCGGAGGGAGGAATGGGGTCTACCAAAGCCCTTAACATTACTACCCACTGCAAAGGGTATGTATTACCAGGCGTACTGATCGACAACGGGTCAGCATTAAATGTCTTGCCTATGGTAACCCTGCAAAAATTGCCAATAGATGGTTCGCACCTAAAGCCTTGCTACAACTCAGTAAGAGCCTTTGATGGTACGCAAAAAGGAACAATGGGGAAAATTGAGGTGCCCCTATTGATCGGACCAACTGAATATGTGATCGATTTTATGGTGATGGACATAAAACCATCTTACAGCTGCTTATTGGGAAGACCTTGGATCCACTCCGCAGGAGTTGTCCCATCATCATTGCATCAGAAATTAAAATTTGCAGTTGAAGGCAAATTGGTCACCGTAGAAGCAGAGCATGAATTTGTTGCTTCCGTGACATCAGACACCCCCTACATTCAAAATGATGAAGATGTCGCAGAATGCTCGTTCCGAGCATTAGAACTAGTAAATGCGACATTCGTTTAAGAAGGAAGCCGGATCCCTTACCCCAGGTTATCTAATTGTACCAAGATGACCGTCGCAGAAACTCTGGGCCGAGGAGCCAAAATAGGAAAAGGGCTGGGAAAGAAATTACAAGGAAACCTGAGACCCAAGAATATGATAACCAAGAAGGATCGTTTCGGGCTGGGTTACCAACCAAGTGTCCAACAGAAGAAAGAAGAATATAAGAGAAAAGAGGAGCAAAGAAAAGCCAGATCTAAAGGAGAAGACATTCTGTGGAGGTCGATGTCTTTTCCTAGTTTGAAAGCCACTTTCATCTCCGGAGGGTTCTACCAGCCAGGACAAGATATTGGAGAGGCAATGAAGAAAAATGATGAACTTAACCAGGAGGAAATGCTCAGTAAATCATTTGAAGGGATGTACATCAATATGATAGCTGAAAAGGACCGAGGTAGCAAAATGTTGACCAACATCCGCCCTTGCCATCCCGGGGAAACACTCGATAACTGGAGCTGCATTGATCTACCTGTAGTTTTTAGGAATAGATCAGAGTAATGCTCCGAATCAACCTTTTGTTTTTGCCCATAGACAATGGGGATCTCTTGTATGGGGCACCTATGTTAACTTTTTGATTGAAATGAAAATATCCCCACTTTCTTAAAAATGACCAAAGTCTCATTTATTCCATTCATGCACTCTTCATATTCATTCCCTTCATGTAAAGCCGTCTCTTTCCCAATGCAATTCATTCTCATTTAATGCAGGTCGCTCATGATTGACGATATGAATGATGCCGGATCCAATCCTGGAGTAAATTTCGAATGCCCTGAGGTCTCAGAGGAAATTGAGGGAGGATATGATGAAATAGAAATTGAGGTCCCATAAGAGTTAAAGAGAATGGTGGACGACGAAGAAAGGCAGATTATGCCCCACCAAGAAGAAACGGAAATTGTCAACTTGGGGACTGAAGAAGCGAGAAAAGAAATAAAAATAGGAACGACTATTTCCTCAAAAACCAAGCATGAACTGATAGCCCTGCTTCAGGAATTCAAGGATGTCTTCGCCTAGACTTATCAAGATATGCCGGGATTGAACACCGACATAGTGGTGCACAAATTGCCAACAAAATCGGAGTGCAAACCAGTACAGCAAAAACTTCGGAGAATGAGGCCAGAGATGTTGTTAAAAATCCGAGAAGAAGTGAAAAAGCAATTTGATGCTGGATTCTTGGAGGTAGCCAAATACCCCGAGTGGGTTGCAAACATTGTACCAGTACCAAAGAATGACGGGAAAGTTCGTATGTGTGTAGATTACAGGGATCTAAATCGATCTAGCCTAAAAGACAACTTTCCTTTGCCACATATTGACACGCTGGTTGACAACACCGCAGGACATTCATGGTTTTCCTTCATGGACGGCTTCTCAGGATACAACCAGATAAAGATGGATCCTAACGACATGGAGAAAACCACATTCATAACCATGTGGGGGACTTTTTGTTATCAAGTGATGCCGTTTGGGCTAAAGAACGCAGGGGCAACGTACCAAAGGGCAATGGTGACTCTTTTCCATGACATGATGCACAAAGAAATAGAAGTATACGTGGACGATATGATTGCCAAGTCTCGAACAGAGGAATAGCACCTACAGAACTTGAGAAAACTATTCCAAAGACTACGGAAGTACCAACTGAGGCTCAATCCTGCCAAATGTACCTTCGTCGTTACTTCTGGAAAACTCTTAGGGTTCGTAGTAAGCAGAAGAGGGATTGAGATTGACCCAGATAAAGTAAAAGCCATCCAGGACCTTTCACCACCTCGCATGCAGAAGGAAGTCCGCGGTTTCCTGGGGAGGCTGAATTATATCTCTCGTTTCATTTCCCAATTAACCAATCAATGCGACCCGGTCTTCAGACTTCTTAGAAAAAATAATCCTGGCGTGTGGGATGAAGAATGTCAAAAAGCCCTAGAAAAGATCAAAAAGTACACGACAAATGCTCCAATTTTAGTCGCACGCACCGGTGCACAGTCGACCACTAATTCTCTATTTAACAGTCTTCGAGAATTCAATGGGATGTGTGCTGGGGCAACACGATGAGTCAAGAAAAAAGGAGTAGGCCATCTATTACCTAAGCAGGAAATTCAATGATTGCGAAACACGGTACCCGCCAGTGCAGAAGCTGTGTTGTGCTCTAGTTTGGGCTACCAAGCGGCTCAGACAGTACATGTTGTACCATACTACCTGGTTGATATCCAAGCTAGACCCATTAAAGTTCCTAATGGAAGCGCCGGCGCTAACGGGAAGGATGGCCCGATGGCAGATGCTCTTATCCGAATTTGACATCGTATATGTTAATCAGAAAGCCGTAAAGAGGAGTGCCGTAGCGGATTTCCTAGGTAGTCGTGCTTCGGATGACTATGAGACATTGAACTTTAGTTTTCCAGACGAAGACTTGATGTGCATTACAACCGAAGAAGAGATTTGGATGATAAGTCATGGAAACTTTACTTGATGGAGCCTCCAACGCCCTCGGACATGGGGATAGGGCAGTGCTAATTTCACCGAGGACGTCTATTATCCTTTCACCAGCAGATTGGAATTCTTCTCGCACAAACAATATAGCTGAATATGAAGCTTGCATCATCATGGGACTGAACTCACCATCGAGAGAAAAGTTAAAGAACTTCGAGTGTTCGGGAGATTCGTCCTTAGTCATTTACCAATTCTTGGGGAGTGGGAAACCGAGACCCGAAGTTGGTCAAATATCACGAATGGATCCAAGAGCTCGTCAAAGAGTTCGAAAAGGTCAGCTTCAATTACCTACCCCGAGAAGAAAATCAGATGGCAGATGCATTGACAACCTTGGCATCCATGTTTAAAACGAACACTTGGGCAGAAATGAAACCCATTGAGATGCAGACATTTGAGAAGCCTGCTCATTGTTGTAGTATACATGAAGAGATTGACGGAAATCCATGGTACTATGATATCCTGCAATATGTCAAGCTTCAAAAGTATCCAGAAGGGGCAAACGACAATGACAGAAAAGCGCTCAGAAAAATGGCAACAAAATATGTCCTAGATGGGGAGATCCTATATAGGAAAAGTCATGATCAAACATTGTTGAGATGTGTGGATGCCCGGGAGGCGAAGGAAATCTTAGCCGAAGTACATGATGGGATCTGTGGAACGCACGCCAACGGGCTGTCTATAGCCCGAAAAATTATGAGATACGGTTATTTCTGGTTGACCATGGAGGGAGATTGCATCGATTACGCCAGGAAATGCCACAAATGCCAAATTTACGCTGACAAAATTCATGCACCCGACCATCACCGCGTGACGATGGCGTTGTTTCGCATGGACGGCTTTGCCAAGAAGTGGTACTGGTGGATGCAACGACAATTACAGTTAGCGGGTTGGGACTATCTGGTGGAAGCCATCCGCAAACGCTTTGCCATGACAGAAATTGAGTCGCCGAAAGGCCAACTCACTAAACTTACCCAAACGGCTACGGTGGCGGAGTATCAAACGCAATTTGAGGATTTGGTTCTATGCACGACCAATCTGCCTGAGGTTTTCTCAACTCAGTGTTTTATATCGGGGCTCCATTTGGATATCAAAAATGAGGTGTTAGTAGCTCGAGTTACATCCATGGGTGAGGCGATGACCGTGGCCCGTTTCCAAGAGGCTCGGTTAAACAAAATGCGACGTCTTTTGGGTTGTAGATTGGGGCCCAAACCACCATCTCTGCTGCCCAATCCACCAATAACCCCATCTATTCCACACATCCAGCTTGGTTGACCACCACCTGTGGATCAATTGCACAAAGCTCCTATACCTAATTTTTCTTAGCCATGCAAACTCTCAGCCGCAGAAGCTCAAGCACGGCGTGCTAAGGGTCTTTGTTATTACTGCAATGCTAAATTCGTTCCCGGCCATCACTGTCAAGATCTACAGTTCTTCTTGCTAGATGATACTACCGATGCTTCTTCACCAGGTGGTACCGGTGAGATTTTCGACAATGACGAGAAAAGCCCCGAATCTCGAGAACATTCTCTGGTGTCTCTGAATGCTCTAGTCGGCTGCTATTCTCCGAATACATTACGTGTCACTGGGGATGTACAAGGCCGAACTGTGCAAATCTTGATTGATGGTGGGAGCACGCATAATTTTGTGCAATCACGCGTGGCTCGTTACTTAGCGCTCCAAGTATTGCTACACCAAATTTCCGGGTATTGGTGGGAAACGGAGAGAAACTACGGACGAAAGATTGCATCAAAAACTTGTCAGTTCGGGTTTAAGATACCGTTGTGGCGACGGATTTTTATGTCTTGCCTCTTGAAGGGACTGAAA
This sequence comes from Hibiscus mutabilis, assembly GCA_019671005.1. Classification (NCBI taxonomy): domain Eukaryota; kingdom Viridiplantae; phylum Streptophyta; class Magnoliopsida; order Malvales; family Malvaceae; genus Hibiscus; species Hibiscus mutabilis. Next base: position 2,685,225 of record CM033750.1, read on the forward strand.
TGGTTCTGGGTGTGGCATGGTTAGCGACTTTAGGACCTGTTACATTTGATTTTTCCAAACTCACATTGGAATTCGACCTCCACGATATGCACCACCGTTGGCAAGGGGATATGGACACGGGACTTCAATCGGTGTAGCTTCACACCTTACGACGACTACGAGAGACGAGTTCGGTGGCTTGTTGTTACCAGTTACAGTTGGAAAATTCCACCGATCAGGAGGAGAGTGTGGAGCACGTCGATATGCAGAGAATGCTTCAGGAATTTGCCAGAGTATTTGCGCCTACGGGCAATCTGCCGCCACCTAGAGCAACAAACCATTCTATTCCATTAGAGCCGAATGCTAAACCAGTAAGTGTGCGTCCTTATTGGTACCCTCATTTTCAAAAAGGAGAGATTGAACGCCAAATGCGTCAAATGCTTGAGAGCCACTTGATTCAAATGAGCAATAGCCCATTCTCCTCCCCTATGCTGTTAGTAAAGAAAAAAGATGGATCGTGGCAATTTTGTGTCGACTACAGAGCATTAAACTCCATCACTATCAAAGATAAGTTTTCGATTCCTACAGCCGATGAACTCTTTGATGAATTGGGCAGTTCTGTTTTCTTTTCTAAATTGGATCTTCTGGCAGGTTATCACTAGATTCGCGTACAGCCAGCCGATGTGTATAAAACGGCTTTTCGAACTCATGACGGCCACTATGAGTTTTGTGTCATGGCATTCGGCTTAACAAACGTGGCGTCCACATTTCAAGCCACCATGAATGATATCTTTCACCCATTCTTGCGCAAGTTTATTCTTATTTTCCTCGACGACATTCTTGTGTATAGCCGAGACTGGCCGACTCATTTAGAACATGTGAAGACAGTTTTGGGAGTATTACAGAGGCATGGTTTTGTGGCTAAGAAGTCCAAATGTATGTTTGGGCAGACATTGATCGAATATTTAGGCCATGTAGTGTCTAAGGATGGGTTGGCTGTGGATCCAAGTAAAGTGGCAGCGATACCAGCTTGGCCTACACCGACCAATGTGCGAGAAATACGGGTATTTTTGGGACTTGTCGGATACTATCGCCTATTTATCAAGAGTTTTGCTACCTTGGATGCTCCCTTATCGGACCTGCTAGAACAGTTCGTGTGGACTGGCAAAGCTCAAGAAGCCTTCGAGTTGCTTAAAGCTCGATTGTGCTCGCCCCCCGTATTGGCCCTTCCTAATTTTTCCAAAGAATTTGTCGTGGAGACTGATGCTTCCGAAGTAGGAATCAGAGCAATTTTGATGCAGGAAAACCGCCCATTGGCGTTCAATAGCCAAAAATTGAGTCCGAGGGTGCAAGGGGCTTCGACATATTATCGGGAAATGTACGTAATTACTCAAGCCATCGGAAAATGGAGGTAATATCTCATGGGCAGACACTTTGTGATTTTGACCGACCAAAAATCGTTACGGAAGTTGACTCAACAAGTTATTCAAACTCCGGAACAACAAAAATGGCTCTCTAAATTAATTGGGTACGATTTTGAGATACGCTATCGGCCCGAAAAATCAAATGTGGTAGCCGATGCGTTATCACGAGAGGTAAATGGTTCCTTACTGACTTTTCCCGCCCGTTGTTTGGTATTTTGAATGATATTAGATTGGCAATGGACAATGATTTAGAGCTGCAGAGTATTAAGACTCAAGTTTCTGCTAGAAGTGGGGGTTTATCGGAGTATACTGTGCAAAAAGGACTTTTATTGTATAAGGACATAATTGTGGTGCCTAAGGAAGTTGCTTTACGTGCAATGTTGCTTAGAGAATTTCATAGCTCCATTGTGGGAGGCTATGAGGGAATTACTAGAACATTTAATCGTATTTCAGCAATTTTTTTGGAAGGGAATGCGCAACGACGTGCGTTCTTTTGTTCGCGATTGTCAAGTGTGCCAAAGGATGAAAAGCGATAACTCTAGCAGGTTTACTTCAACCTCTTCCCATTCCATAGCAAGTATTCGAAGACATTTCCATGAATTTTATCACGTGATTGCCTAAGTCGAAGGGTAAGGAGACAATAATGGTCGTGGTCGATCGTCTAACAAAGTACGCCCATTTTATTGCCTTGCCGTGACAGTTTGATGGCAGATTGATAGCCAAAATTATGGTGAATGGTGTGGTGAAATTCTATGGAGTTCCTCGATCTATAGTTAGTGACCGTGACCGAATTTTTATCAGTGAATTATGGACGGAAATAGCGCGACTTCAGGGTACCGACTTGTGTATGAGTTCAGCATATCACCCCCAGACAGATGATCAAACGGAGGCCTTTAATCGATGTTTGGAGATGCACCTAAGGTGCATGACGGGAGATGATCCAGAAAAATGGGAAGGATACCTTGCTTGGGCCGAGTATTGGTATAATACGTCCTATCAAGCCTCGGCAGGCATGACGCCATTCAAAGCATTATATGGCTGAGAACCCCCGACACTAGTGAGCTATATGGAAGATAGATCTTCTAATGCCCAACTTGATCAGGACTTGCGCGAACATGACTTATTGCTACGGGAATTCAAACAGAATTTGTCCGCTGCTCAGAATAGAATGAAAATGCAAGCCAATAGGCATCGTCGAGAACTGGAGTTTAAGGAGGGAGATTGGGTTTTCGTCAAATTGCAGCCGTATCGACAATTATCACTGCGTTTGAAGAAGCATCATAAGTTTAGTCCTCGATTTTTTAGTCCGTATCGCGTACTCAAACGAGTGGGAAGTGTTGCTTATAAACTGGATTTGCCAGACTCCTCACGAATTCACTCGGTGGTTCATGTGTCCCAACTGAAACCTTGCAAGGGACACCCATTGCAGCAGGTTACTCCATTGCCATTGTTATTCGATTCAGGGGATGCTCATCATGTTGAGGCAATATCGAACCTTGAGGACAAGGTTCCTTCACTTGGGGGAGGTGTTGTTATGGACGAGCCTGAGCAGGTGGAATTGCATGATATCACCAAAGAGCTGGAGAATCAAGACCCACCAGAAAACAATGTTGCACCTGCTGTTACACGCCGAGGAATACGAGAAAGAAGGCCACCAAAAGGACTAACAGATTTTGTCTTATTCTGAATGGCTATAGACTATAAAAAAATTGTTTGACTTAGTGGGAAAAGGCATGAGAAAACTTTGAAATTTGTTTCCTTCTTCTAAAAACTATATTCTTATTCTCATGTTTCATACTTCGTTTCTTTCCCAGCAATTTGTTCTTAACATAAGACATTTATTTTTTTAAAATTTTTAAATTTAAATGTTAAATAGAATTTTGTCTCTACTAATGTTTGATCATAATTTTGTTTGGGTATATATTTATTTATTTATTTACCTGAGTAATGCTATTTTGTTTTCAGGTTCAGAGCAATTACGATTTCATACTATTGGGGAGCATTAGGTGCAGTATTGGTGTACGATATAACCCGAAGACCTACCTTCGACAACGTGAAGAAATGGATGCACGGGTGATTCCGACATAGTTGTTGTCCTTGTCGGAACAAATCGGATTTGAGTCGATTTCGAGAAGTCGCCGAGGAAGAAGGAAGAAACCTAGCGGAGTATTTTTCATGGAAACATCCGCTCTGCAAAACTTGAACGTGGAGGAAGCTTCTTAGGAATGATCACTAGGATCCATGAAATCACGAGTAAAAAGTACTTAGATTCCAAAACGAATGAAAATATTACCAGCCTTAAAGGTGGTAAAGAAATAATTACTCTTGACGCAGTTACTGCAACAAAACAATCAAATAACTGTTGCTACTAGTTCTGCAACGAATGGAAATATCAGTATTCTTATTGTTTTTATATTAATTTCCTTATTTCCACTTTGATTTATTTAAGTTGGATTGTATGTGAAAATTGATGATGTGAATTTGAACATTTACATTGATTTCTATTCGTAAAACTTATATAGAAGAAAGGCCATTGTGTTTGGGCTGAATGTGGTGGGCCTACCTACCGATGTTTCACTACATTTTGTTCCTTCTTATGACGCTATTTCGGCCTAGTTCAGAGTTCACAAATGCATTTCACATTTGATTTGATTTCAAAGACAAAATTTTCATGCAAATTAAAATGATTGTTTTTTCCTTTTAGTCCTGGGTAAATTACATTATTAATCATTGAAATTTAGGAAATATCTCGTTTTAGCCATTGAACTATTAAAAAGTTTCAATTTTGTCATTAAACTTTCCAATTGTTTTTTTCTCTGTACCATTAATCATTAATGACGTGATGACGTAGTTGTTATCTTCATTGTTTTATGCATAAAATCGTCAACTCTTTCAATCTCTATTGTTGGTCAATTGTCTCTCGTCATTCACAGCAAGATTGATGCCAAAATATTCACATTTCTCTTATTTTTCTTCTCATCGAATTGAATTTCCATGGAACCCACTTAAAATTGACGAAAATCGATATAGATATTTGGCCTTTAATGCTCTGATCTTTTTCAGGAATCTAATAAGGCTTGTTTTGAGGTATGTTGTTCGTTTTCTCAAAAGAATATTTTTCACCATTTAGTTTTTTGAATGTACCCCAAGACCCTCAAACCCGAGAAAGCATTGAATCCCAAAAATGATAGATTTTTAGGTTTAGTTTTATGAGTTTTAAAGAAAATATGAGTAACTCTAGACCAGTAATGCATTAGAGAATATTTATCTTGGATTTCATGTCAACACCAATGTCACCTCATTCTACTACTAGTGATTTAATGATCTAGTGACAAAAAAACCAATTAAAAAAATTTAGTGGTGAAATTGAAGTTTATTATATTTTAATTACTCAAACAATACAAATACTAAAATTCATTGACTAATATTGTAGTTTGCCCTTTAATTATATCAAAACCCACCCAGACGCTTTTGCATGAATTGCATGAGAAAACATGTGGTCCCGCACCCAATGGTTTCCACATAAAAAAAAAAAAACTCTAAATAAAGACCTCAATTATTCACCCAATTAAACATCGTAATTCTTCTTTATTAATATTGCATTTTCATTTATACACTAACATAAGCATATTAAATATATTTTTTTGATTAGTAAAGGATGTTACCTTCGGCCTTGTTAAAAACTTTTTTAAATTTAGTTAGAAAAAGAATACCTAAAAAAGCATTACAGAAAGAAGCGCGAAAACCACGTCACAACCACAATAAAAATCGAGAAACAAACATAAAAAAAATCTTAAAAGACTCAAATCCACATAAACTATACCATGGAAAAGCACTAGCTCCCTGGGAGCACATTCTGCAAAGTTACATTAATATTATTCCACTCCAGGGCAGCCCTTGCCTCGTCTTGTACGAGGTTCACCAAAGAGGCAGGTGGGAAGTTAAAAACAGTAGTTCCAATTGGAGCACCACGAGTAAGAGCAGCAAGACGATCTGCGACCATGTTCATCTCTCGCCGAATATGACGGATCCGTACATGCCAATCCTGTTTTAGAAGATCTTGAATTGCCGCAGCGATCGCACTACCAGCAAGAGTATCCGATTTATTTAGAAGAATTTTCGACACCTCCAAATTATCCGTTTCAAGTTCTACCTTTCGGTATCCTAAATTCCAACCAGTCAATAACGCATCGTGGACAGCCCAAAGCTCGGCAAGTATCACCGAGCAACGACCGAGACTGCGGGAATGGCCGAAGGACCAAGTACCATGATCATCCCGAAAGACTACCCCTGCAGCAGCCATACTATCATTCATTCGCACAGCCCCATCCGATTTAATCTTAATCCATCCCTCCTGCGGAACTTGCCAACACATGGTGACGGTGGGAGAGGATCTTCCAGAATTAGGAAGCCCCTCGAAAGCTTTGATAATCTCTTCCGATAATCGAACACAGCACCTCACGAGGTCCTCTCGCCGACAATAATTAGGGTCGAGTAACCTACTGCACCTATTTTTCCACAAAAGCCAACAAGAGACAGCAAAGTAAATTGGCCAATTCTCTCCATCCCTAGCAGCCGAAACATGATGGAAAAGGTTCTTGTGCAATCATTCCTCAAAAGGTAAAGCAAGGAAATCACCAAATTGATCAGGTTTAATCATACAGCTCCATAATCTTTTGGCCGTAGTGCAGTGGCGGAGAACGTCATCCACAGATTCCACGTCTCTGAGGCACAAAGAGCATTCATCCGAGGTAGCAATGTGCCGACGATAACGCTCAGCATTCGTCAATAATCTTTGGTGTATAGCAAGCCAAAGGAAAACTTTAATCCTTTACGGTAGATGTAATCCCCAAAGTTTCTTCCAATCAAACATCCTATTACCCGCAGAGGCACAACCAAGCGCCGAATATGCCGACCTTGTAGAAAATTTACGGTTAACCTCACACCGCCAACCCGGGGTATCACAGCCAAGCTAGGATGTGGGGGGTTTAATCGCAGCCATTTTTTGAAGAATAACATTCGGTAACGACATGCCCAAATGATTCCAATTCCAATCCCCATCTTGGTCAATCATATCACAAACCGGTTGAGGCGAAGGGGGTCATCCACTGTACAAAAGAAAATCAACCGGCCTTTCGAATCCAACCAGTGATCATACCAAAAGTCCGTATGTCGACCGTCACGAACATGCCAACAAATGCTTTCCTTCATATCTTCCCAAACTTCCCATAACCCAGCCCAAAGACGAGACATTTATTCTTTTGCAAGTCAAGAGGGAGAGTTTCATCCCAGCCATACTTCGCTTTCATTATACGGACCCAAAGCTTGTCACTATCTGTAACCAATTGATATCCGATTTTCATCAGGAAAGCCTTGTTTTGTTGATTCAAATTCTTAAAGCCTAACCCACCATTATTGATCGGCTTTTGCATAGTCTCTCAATTCACCGGAGAAACTCCCTTTTTCCTATTCCGATCACCCCAAACAAATTTGCGTATCATCCTTTTTATCTCATCGCAGACACCTTTTGGAAATCCAGGTAGATTGCTTAACATAGACATGAATTGCCTGTAAAATTGCCTTCGCGAGAGTAATTCATCTAGCAAGGGATAATGTCTTAGTCGCCCATCCGGTCAACCTGCTATGCATTCGATCAATCAGATATGAAAAAGTTGCCTTAGTAACTCTCTTGTGAAGCAATGGCACATCAAAATACTTCCCCAAATCGTCTATCACCTCAAACCCAAAGCAAGTAGCAATATCTAATCGAATATCATGTGGGCAATTTTTAGAAAAATAAACTTGAGTGTTGGCAACACTTACACGATGGACAGATATCCCGCAAAAATTTTCCATCACCCGACCGATAACTGACTCATATTAGCCTCCGCGAACAAGATAAGATCATCAGCAAAAAATAAATGAGACAATCCTTGAGCTGCCCGAGCAAGTTTTATTTGCTTTCAATAACCTAGCATCACCTTTTGATAGATAACCTGCGACAACCGTTTTATACATAAAACAAAAATGTAAGGAGAGATAGGGTCACCTTGTCTAATTCCCGGAATTGGCCAAAACTCCTCTGTTAAGTGTCCATTCCAAAGGATCCGAGTAGACACAGAACGAATACAAATCATAATAAAATTGATAAATCTAGCCGGGAGACCCGTGACAATTAATGTCTCCTCAATAAAGTCCCTTTTAAGTATGTCATACGCTTTTTCTAAATAAACTTTAATCGCCATCCATGACTTTTGACCAGTTCAGGATGACACTGAATGCATAACTTCCTGTGTCAGAATAATGCCCGAAACAAAACTAGCATGAATACAGTTAATCCACTTTGATAAAAAGGCTTCAAGCAGTTCACCAACAACTTAGTAATAATTTTGTACAGGACATTGCATAAGCATATAGGCCTGAACTGGCTAATAAATTCAGGGTTATCAACTTTCGAAATCTAACACGAGCATAGTTCTATTAGTCCATTCCTCCAAAAAAAAAAAACCTTCCGTACAAAAATTATGGACAAAATTGAAAACCGAATCCCCACAATCTCCCAGTTCTTCTGATAGAACGCCACGTGAATACTATCCTTGCCCGGGGCCTTAAGCGAGTCCATAATAAAGACAATTGCACGAACTTCCTCCTTAGTTACCTCGGCCGACAGAGGAGCTAGTTCCCCAGCACTATAATGGTGGAAATTACAATCACCATTAATCTGCCCCAAGGTGTGTGGTTCACTAGAAAACAAGCCTTGAAAAAATTGCGTCGCATGCCTTTGTAAAGTCGCAGGTATGAGATTGCGTCGCCTCCTAACCATCACGAATGTGTGAAAATAAGACGTATTTTTATCACCTTTTTCGATCCAACTTGATCGGGCATTCTGATGCTACAAACTTTCTTCTTGAGCGAGAACCACAGACAATTCATCCTTCAATCTAGCCTCTAATTCCAAAAGATGAGGAGCATTAGACTTATCCAAAGCCTTTTCAATTCCACGAATTCGAGCCAAGAGATTATCCTTGTGCCTTCCAATATGTCCGAAAATCTCCCAATTCCACTTACGACCCTTATCTTGAAAATCAGCTATGTTCTCCCAGATGTCTGTTGTCTTTCCAAGAATTCTTCAACAAATTCGGAAAAATCCGGGTGGTCATTCCAAGCTACCAGATAGCGAAAAGGCCTCACTTGTCGCGTAGGTTTATAACCCCAGTCTCAATCAACAATGGTTTATAGTCAGAGCCCAGCTTTTGAAGATGGATCACCTCAGACGCAGGAAAGACATCATACCAACTCATGTTACACAAGCAACGATCAAACCGCTGGGAAAGGTCACCCCCTTGCCAAGTAAATTTTGGACCTATCTAATAAGCCGGTCTAAAATCGGAAGTCACAGAAACATGAACAAAGTCCTTGAGTTATTAACATACAAGTCCTCAAGGTTCCCAAAGTCTGCACAGCTTCTGTTTGACGCAATTAAAAAAAACAGGTCTTATCAGAAGCTTCTTCGATGTAAGTTGACTCAGATTGAAGTTAAAATTGAGGAGAACAATAAATTGAAGGAACGTGTTAAAATTCTGAGAGATTTTCAGGCTTCTTGCAAAAAAATAACGGGCCGAGCATTATCGGCAAAGAAGGATCCTCGTATACAGTTAATTTCAGCAAGAAAGTCAAGGACCTCTAATGATCCCGAGGTAACGATTCTCTTTGGCTTTTTATGCTTCTATTTATTTTTATATAGTTATATGTGTGTGTGTATTTAATTTTTGGAATGAACAATAAAGGTTATCAAATGTTTTTCGTGTTTATTGTTTAAATGTCCAAAGTGTCTATTCCCTGAAGAAGGTTTGCAAGATTGTAATAAGAAACATTAACAAAGCATGCTACTAAATCGATGATCATACCAAATCTTCACACATGTTTATGGTGTCAGACTGTCAGTTACGTAGTGATGTGGGAGTAGATTTTACTTCTTAAATTATTGTGTGTTTTAATGCTTTTTATTGCTACAAGAGTGACTTGGAAGTTTGTCCATTAAGTGACATAGATCGTATTTCTGCATTTCCGCCATTTAGTTAAATATCTTCAATGAGCTGGAGAAGAAAGGAATTGTTCTCCCTAATTACTGCTATCTCCTTTTTGGTCATCAATCATCCTCTTGATATGGTTTCCTATTTCCCTGTTAAATATCGTACACTTTACTTGTCCAAAGTCTCTTAAGCATGTTTCTTTTATTTTCAATTTGTTTGATGTCCAGCTTTCTCTTATGAACTACTCAATGTTCTCTTGTGTTCTCGTATATCCTAACCAACCATCTCAGCCCTCATCTTCTAATGTATATATGAGATATCATTGCTCGGAGTCGATGTCTTATAGCATTTCTAGTCTTATACTTCTATTATTGCCTTTTATATCTTCCTCATGCTAGAATATATTTATTCGATATATTCTCCAATTTGGTGTCTTTTGAACCTGTTATACTTTCGAAATTTTAATACGGTACAATCCGCACTTCAAAATATTTTCTCCATATTACATTGTGTTAAGTTTCAGTGTGCCACTAGCTAGATCTTGGTGCGTGGATCTTTTTCCTCTATTCCTAAATACTAACAACTCAATAGTATTTTGTGTTCATTTTTTTCCTTTTCATGTGGTTGGGGCTTCACATGTAAGGGCTAGCTTTACGTATAATTTATTTCTGCATATCTAGTGTTGTCAAGGTGTGCGTCTAGGGATGCTTTTTTGTAAGGTGATGTCTCAAAAAGTAATTTCTCAATAATTAGTTAGGTGCATCTGTGTCTTGTAGCTTTAATCATTTCAAGTGAAGGCACAATTATTGTTTTTGCTTCGATGTATGACTGCAAACTTCTGGTTAAGTTGTTGTAGATTTGATTTTTAAGGTGCCATCTGCTGTTGGTGAGTGTGACATGTTTTTGCTGCTGCGGGTTAATTATAAAAAGGTCACTGCTGATTATGGTCCACCAGAGAACTCTAGTGTAGCTAGTTACAGAATGGCTTTAATGGAATTTCCACTTAAACTTCAGCGGAAAAATTGGTCCAGGGAAGAAAGAGAAAATCTTGAAAAGGGAATACGGCAACAATTTCAAGAGAGGGCACTTCAAGTTTCAGTGGATTGGTTGAGGTGTGTTTTCTAATAGTTATCGCATTTGTTTTTGTTCCATATCTATTTCATTTTTGTGTGTCTGAAGTAGTATCTTAAATGGATGATAGCTTGCAATTCACAACACTAGTTATGCATGTTTCGAATCAAATTAGGATAAAGTTACAATTTGTTAACTGTCATGCTATGGATGAAAGATATTCTTTCTAACATCCCATTACATGTTCCTTGCAAATTTATTCTGATATATCACCATAGTTTTGGCTGCATACTGGAGATAATAAATTTTATGCACTGCTCAAGTCTGTTCAAGAGTATGTAGTGTAGTATGTCTGATAACAAGGTTTGGGGGCTGCTCAGTTGATCTTTATGAGGAGATTGTTTTCTATTTTTGAACATCTAAATATTCATTTAAGTGCAGAAAATAACAAAACAATTTGAAAATGTAAGCATATAAGAGTTGTGTTTCTTATCATCTTCGTAATTTCAAAGACTTGGATGAAGAAATTGTGTGTTAGTTGTTTAACATTCATACACTTCTGGGATGTCACTAAGAACGATACATTTTTCTCTCCCTTGACTTTGTTGCTCATTTGACATATTTATTATACTCGTGCACTTCATCTTGCCAGTATTTTAGATGGGTCACCTCAAGATGGAAATAATTTGGATAGCATCATTGCAACAGTTAAAGATCTTGAAATCACCCCGGAGAGGATTAGGGAATTTCTTCCTAAAGTGGATTGGGATCAGTTAGCTTCCCTTTATGTTAAGGGTCGTTCTGGGGCAGAATGTGGAACACGGTAAGCATCTCCTGCATGGTAATCCTTTTTCTATATATATATATATAAAGAATGTATTCCAAAGGCATAATAATCTTCAGAGCATTTGGTTTCTTTTCTATGGTTGCATTTGTTTACATTCTTGACTACCTTGAAACACAAAACACTGAGTAGCTATATAATTGAACTTGCTTGATACATCTCGTATTTGGGAAACTTTGCCTTGCTTCTAAAAGAGAAGGTCCAATTTGTTGGGATCCTGCATGTTTAGAACCAAATGATAAATTCCACTTCTTTGTTTGTTGTTTGGAATAGTTTTACATGCCAATATTGTTTTTATACCTTTTGATGGAAAACCAGTAAGAAGTTCCACTTTGTTTGTTGTCTGGACCAATTTAAATGCTGGAAAACTTATTGAACGCTTCACATCTGTATCCTTTATCTTAACTTATTTTGTATGCTTGTTACCAAATTCCTGTTTACTGTCCTTGCTCTTCTCCTCTTTGTTCTATTCTATTTTGGGGCTAGAAAATATATAAAACAGGCTTGTAGTATTTTGGGACCCAAGCCTATCTGTTTCCACCATTGAATGATTTTTTTACATCCTACTGCCAGTCTGCCATAATATCCTTGGACTTTTAGTTAGAAATAGATCTTGAATTTCTCTGAGGCATGTGTCTAACAAAGCTAGCTTCTAAGATTTCCCGGATGCTGACCATCACAGATGCTTTTATTGGTGTTCTCTTTTCCTTTAAAAATTATACTAACACGACGTGTTATACTTCCTAGGTTCGTGTTTACTTTGTTTCACTCCTCAATCTGTGTAATTGTTAACTGGTTTTTCATGTTCATTGATTTTCTCTGAAGCATGTGTCCTTCAATGAGGCAAGCTTATCAGATGTCTATGACGATGACAATCACAGATGTGTTTACCATTGTTGGATTTGAATAGAAGTGCAAGATTTGTGCAGGTCATACAGGTGGGGCTCCTATATGACGTGCTTTAATCAAAACAGTGGAATTTACTGTTTAATGTGTCTGTGATGATTGTCATGGCAGTTGTCTGTGATGTTCTCTTTTTTCATGCCCTTCAGACCAGAACCATTGTATAGACATTATATTTTTTATGATTTTATATTTATGTTCTTTTTTTCATTCCTGCAGCTGGCTGAATCATGAAGATCCCCTCATCAATCGCAATCCATGGACTGCGGAAGACGATAAGAACCTTTTGCTTATTGCTCAAGAAAAGGGTATTGATAACTGGCCTGATATTGCAGTATCATTGGAGTCAAACAGAACCCCATTTCAATGTCTGGCACGGTATCAGAGGAGTTTGAATGCATGCATACTGAAAAGGGAATGGACTGAGGATGAGGATGATCAACTTCGAATCGCTGTTGAGGTTTTTGGTGAATCTGATTGGCAATCTGTGGCTTCTACATTAAAAGGACGGACTGGCACTCAATGCTCTAATAGGTCAGTTAACTGCTCCGCTTTTTCCTTGTGTCTAATTTGTGTCATACCTTTCCTGCTAGTAACAATGAATTGAGTAGGAAACGTGTAAGTTAAACCTTTTCTTTTTGCTTTAATTTTATTATTTTTCCACTATAAGTTTATTTTATCATTCCTTTGTTATGTAATCAATATCATTCTCAGTTTCTTATACTAATGAGAGTCTTTTAATCTGCAGATGGAAAAAATCACTTCATCCAACCAGGCAAAGAGTTGGGAGATGGACATGTGATGAAGACAAACGCTTGAAAGTGGCTGTGATGCTTTTTGGCTCTAAAAATTGGAGAAAATTAGCAGAAGTTGTTCCTGGTCGAACTCAAGTGCAGTGTAGAGAAAGGTATGGTATAGAAATCTTGAAGTCAACTAAGATGATGCTCTACTTAAATAGAATTATTAATCTTTCACTCTATTTCCAGGTCGGTCAATTCTTTAGATCCAGCTTTGAATGTGGGCACATGGACTGAAGAAGAAGACTCAAGACTGGAAGCTGCCATTGAAGAACATGGATATTGCTGGTCAAAGATTGCCACATGTATGTCTTCACGAACTGATAACCAGTGTTGGAGGTATGAAGAAGATTTTTACTATTGTGTTTAGGGTGTAACTGAGCTTTAGCTAAAGTAACACGGTAAAAGGCTGAAGCTTGTGTTTATTACAAAACTCAAGCTTTGAGTTCAGGATAAGCTTGTTTGAATTTAACTCAGGCTTGACCTGAAATAGTTAATGTCTAGCTACTTGTTTAAATTGATTTGGTTCATAAAACTAAAACCTTGCTGAAGATCGAGCTTGAGAATGATCTTAAGTTTGATTTTGTGGTTATTGTTGCATTTCTGCATGCCAATACCATGTTTGTTTTGTCTTTCTGAACAACCTTTTAATTGCTACTTCTGCCTTTTAAATAGGAGGTGGAAAACATTGCATCCTGAAGAAGTGCCTTTGCTTCGAGAAGCTAGAAAAGTACGTAAAACCGCTCTTATATCTAATTTTGTAGATCGGGAATCTGAGCGACCTGCCCTTGGCCCCAATGATTTCAATGTTCAATTACCAATGTTAACTGCAACTTCTGAACCTGAAAATACAAATCTGCCAAGTAAAGGGAAAAGGAAACGAAGGAAACCAATGATAACTGTAGCTTCTGAGCCTGAAAATACGAATCTGCCAAGTAAAGGAAAAAGGAAGCGAAGGAACAATGATCAGGCTGTCTCATTGCCAGTGATAGCTGCAACTTCTGAACCTGGAAATACGAATCTGCCAAGTAAAGGGAAAAGTAAACAAAGGTAGATTAATTGAGATATCTTTCCCTTTTAACTTATTCTTCTGATTCTAGTTTGATTCATCATTTTTGTTGTATGCAGAGGAAGAAGGCCAGACTCTGACAAGGAAAATGCTGCAGCATTAAGGTGAGACTTTACATCCAGTTTCATGACACCTTGCTCAACAGAATGAAGTTCCTCTAGTATATTTTGCCTGTTATCATTCCTGTTTCAGTTCTTGTATATTCACTCAAATTATATTTTTCCCATTGTATAATTGTGGTGTTACTCATTTTTTGTGATCTCATACTTTGCTCTCTTGTGCTACAGACTTTCCCCAGAAAAGAGGAGCCACAAGAGTTGTAGAAAAGGGGCTCAAGCTGGTCTTGTTGAAGTTCCAGGGATAATCGATGAAAATGAGGCTGGGAATGCTAGTGGACACAATTCTCTTAGGAGGATTCGAAGAAAGAATAATAATTGTACTGAACCAGCACAAGATGTTGCCATTCAAGAGAAACGAAGACAACCACCAACTTCGGGAGATAATAATCATACAGAACCAGCACAACATGTTGCCATTCAAGAGAAAAGAAGACAACTGCCTTCAGGACATACTGATTGCAGTGACCGAGTGGACGATGATGCTGTGCAGACAGAGAAAAGAAAACAGCCAGAGAGTAGTAAATGTGTTGAACCAGTGCAGGACAATTTGTCATCTCACCTGCTTTCAACATTGTGTACGGCCTCCAATGATCAGGCTGAATCACTTGGTAGCAGCCGCATTGTAAAGAGGAGAAAGAATCGCAAAACGACACTTAAACAGTGTTCCGAGAGGAGTGTACACAACGAATTACCTGAAGAACAGTATTCTATCTGTTCCGAGAATTCCATTTTTTCAGGAGGTGATGATGGTGCTGAAGTGATGCAGAACAGTGGTGTAGAGTTTGAAAATATTGGTGTGGATGATACTTCTAGGAAGAAGAGTTTTATTAAACCAAGATCCAAGAGGAAAACAGGCATGAAGTCATCAACCTCCCTAGGTTCAGGGACCATTGTAGCTGAAGGCTTCAAGAACCATTCGGCTAGTAAAAATTCGAAAAGGAGGGGAAGTAGGCAGCACACCAAGAGCAGAAAGAGCAACAACCCATCTGGAGATGAACCGTTGAAAATGCTCAGTTATCAACTCCTAAAGGAATGGATGAACATGGCAGCATAGATCGAATGCAATTTGGTTTGCGACATTGTGATGAGGAAATTCCCCAGAGTTCTACATTCCACACACTTTCAAAGGAAACTAATATGCCTAATGGAAGAGACATTGGGGTAGTTGATGTAGCAAATAAGACTGCTGCTCCCCATGACGCGTTGGGAGAACCAGGCAAGCTGCTTCAGGATGACATTACTCTCGCGTGTTGGCGCAAGCAGTTAAAGAAGAGGCGGGTAACCATCGCACAAGGTGGCAACCAGGGCCACAAGTCAATAAAAGCAGTTAAGGCTTGGAAATAAGTCGTATAAAATCAATTGATTCATGGTAAATTACTTGTACCATGCAATTTGTTCATTGGTATTGGTCGATATGAATGTGATAAGAGGACTGTTAGCTCCCCGCGCCAAGGAGATAAGATGATTGATTCCACCTGCGGCTGGGCTTCCTAAGTTTTGTTTCTAATGATTTTTTAGGTAAATGTTACATTGAGCATATAGAGGAAATAGATCGGAATACTAAATAATATGATATTATAGCATTGGTCGCAGGAGAGTAAAATTTATGACTTATGAATTGAAATGAAATATTAATCTTGTACCTTCATTCACACTTATTTTTGGGATCCTGAGGTTTAAATTACTTACTGTGTGAGTTTATTCCAATTGTAAATCTTGTCTATGGTTATTCTGACTTAACTTTTTAAAAATATTTCACTTATCAATGTGTGCTTTATTTGATTATTGTGAGTATTTATTACAACTATAATCATTCCATGTAGATTCCATTTAAATTTGTGTATATATGAACGGATATTAATTTATAATCATTTTTAGTGTATTAAAAAATTATTTATATATATAGAAAAATATTTTGATACACAAGCTTGTGTATTATATATAGAAAAAAATTATTCAAAACCTGTTCCCGCAATATTTTTTTTACAAAAAAATTAGACTTGACTTTTGTTAATTATATTAACTAGTAATTTGTTCTTTTAGAGGTGGTGTATTATATAACAGTTAACTATAATAAATCTTTTATCCTCTTATATTAAATATATTACTCTGGGTGGATAGTGGGAATTGAACCTTCATCTTCTCCTTGAGAAATAGAGATTTTACCATTTGACTATATCCGCATTTTCGTTCTTGATATGAAAAAATATTTGGTCAGAGCTAGGACAGATACTTTCGTCAGTTCAGGGCTATTTGATCAAATTCTACTACTAAACCAATTAACAGTCTAAATTATATAACAATTCAAATGCTTAGTTTACACAAACCTTTCAATTTAGGGTTTAGAGATTTAGGTTGTGGTTTAGGGTTTAAGGGTTTAGGTTGTATGGTGTAAAATTTAAGGTTTATGGTTAGAATTCAAGGTTTAGGTTTTAGGGTGTTAGGGCTAGGGATTTATGTAAATTTTTTTATACATCTTGTGTATCAAAATATAACTCATATATATATATGGAATAGGATTTGTTTACACAGTGTAAGAGTTTTTAAGTTTTACATGTTTTTTGAATCGTTAGATAAATGAAATGAATGGTTGAGATTAACAGTAGGATATGTGAAGATTATCACTTGAAAAAAAAGTAAGGAGTTGAGATATTTGATTTTGATATAACTAAAAGAAAAATATTTTTGGACTTAAACTAATTCGAAAAAATATTTCAGAAGTCCATAAACTTGAAAAGAAATGTTTGAAATGTTTTCAAAGGATTTTTGACATGTCTTAAATAATTTCAAACAACTAAAGTGTCAAAAACATGACCTGTGTAGTGGTACAATTGGACCCATACCGATCCTCAAAGGGTGCGTACTGATCCGTACGGCCTTAGACGCCTTTGACGCTAATTGGTCAATTCTCGCGCCTAAGTAAGCCTTCAACCAGCCTTGCGAGTACTCCTGCTCGACAACGGCTCGGAAAAGCCCTCCAGGCTTCGATGGATGCGGAAGTGCTTTAAGCACTATGGTGGCTACTCTTGGCCACTCGAGAGGCAACTAGAACAAAGAACTTTAAGAACCAAGGACAATTGAAAGGGACAAGAGAAAAGCTAGAGTAAATGCCTCAGAGTCTTATTACTCTTCTCAAATGAGAGAATGAATGGAATGAGATGGATGATTACAACTGAGGTGGGGAGGCCTCTATTTATAGTTGAGTCCTCTCTAATCCGACGGTCCCTATTGATTTACATCAACGGCCTAGATACAACTCTACCAACCACAAGGCATAATGCCAAGAATATTCCTTAGCTATCTATGGAAAGAATCTTCTATGTTCACATAGGTGTGGATGGATAAGCCTTCTTGAATATTCCCACAGATCGGGCCAGTCTGGTGGTCTCTTCAAGCCCAAAGTGTGCCTCAGAACCTCATGGACACTCTGGTGTACACCCTGTGGTGCTAATGACTCAGACCTTGGTTCACGGCCCTTGAGATTCTCTCCCACCAAACTTTGGAAATTTCCAGTAGCCAAATTGAGTATCGGTACGGCTTAAACCGTATTAATACCCTAGGGTGCGTACTGATACACGTATATCGTGTAACAATACCCTATGTATTAAATGCCCAACGACTCTTTCTATTTCAGGTCGTGTACCGATACTATAATTCTTGTACCGATACACCCTGCTCCAGAAGTGCATTTATTGTTGGAATTAAAGTTCCCAATGCCTCTAAATCAACCCCAACGGCTAGTAATGGCCACAAAGTCCTTAGATGGTTTAAAAGACTCAATCAAGCAATCATGCAATAATAAGAAACAAGACTACCAACATTCATGTATAGAGAAAGTATTTTTGTGCTTTAATTGTCAATTTTCTTTGTAGAACACACTTGTGAGCTTAATTGTTATATATGCTCAAGTGTTAGGTTTTGGGTGTGAGCTTAGAATTGCAAACAATCAGTCTTGTGAGGTTTTCTCTAGTTTGCTTATTCATTTCTCTTGTAAGATAGTGTTTGACAAGACTTTGGGGTATAAGTCTTGCGTTGTAAGGGTTATCTCCTTAAGCCCTGAAAAAATGAAAGAAATTCAAGAGTGAATTTGGGAAAATCCTTAGTGGGATGCTAAGGTAGTGGATGTAGACTTTGGTTAGAAAGTCGAACAATTATAAATCCTTGTGTCTATTTTTAAATTTCATTGCTTCCACCACTATCATTCAAAATCCAATTCACCCACTCTTGGCTATCTCGGTTGATCTTTCGAGCCTCCCAACACTCATCCATCCATTTCACTCATACAACGATCCAAAAAACATGTAAAACTTAAAAACTCTTACACTGTGTAAATGGATTTTATCTATCTACCTACCTAACTAACTAAGAGGAAACTTTGACACATGGACTTTACATAAGTCTTTTAGTCGTAGTCGTAAGGGATAGCGGTTTAGTTTAAAGTTTATGTTTTAGGGTTTAAAATTTAGGGTATACAATTTAGAATTTGGGATTTCATTTTTAGTGTTTAAGGTTAAAAAATTAATATTTGAGTTATAGTGTAAATAGATGGACTTTTGTAAAATAAATTGTATACAATTTATGTATAAAGGGTAATTATTCCATGCACAAGTACTTGTGGAAACTATGTTTACACAAGCGTCTTAGTTTTAGGGGTTTAGGGATTCTATTTATGGTTTATGGGTTTAAGTGTAGTAGTTTTGAATTTAGGGGTTGTTGATAGAATTTTAAGTTTAGGGTTTGTAGGTTAAAACTTTAATCCCTAACCATATTATCCTAAAATCTAAACCGTAACCCTAAACTCTAAATTCTAGCCTTTAATTCTAAATTCTAACCATAAACCCTATATTCTATACCCTACACTAAAATCCTTAAACTCTAAACCTTAAATTGAAACCCTAAACTCTAAAATTAAGGCGCTTGTAGAAACAAAAAAAATTTACAGCCTGTGTATGGGATAATAATTCTTAAAATTTTACCTATATTATAATAAAATAAATTACTTTAAAGGTCAATTTAATTAATTTATAGAATGTAAGACTTCGTGATAGGGTAACATGATAATTCAACAAATTGATTTCATAAAGCAGTATATTCTATATACTTTTGCTGCTAACAAATATCGATTCCAAAATACAATTTACTTCGATATAAATAAAACAATAAATGTTTAAAAAAAAAAATCAAAAAAAAATTGTTTGCACAGACTCGGTATAAGATGGATACAATGCAACTGTTAAGCACTCTTCTCATCATATCATTTACGATCATATCATTCATGATATGATTTAATAAAAATCACATACTTTATTAATTTTTTTTATATCATATTTTTACCAATAAATCTTCATTTAATCAAAAATAATTTTTTAATTTAATTTACAATAAATTTAAGTAAAGATTCACTTAGTTAAAAAAATAGGATAAACTACACCAGTACTCACCGAACTATGGTTTCTTTCCTATTTTGGTCACCAAACTATTTTTTTTGGCAAAAACATCACTAATGAAATGTTTCCTTCCTATTTTGGTCACCGACTGTTATTTTATTTTTTTATTTTCTGTCATTTTTTCTCTCCCCTCGTAAGCAATATATATTATTTTATAGTATTTTTTTAAACTAACAGGATGTTGACATGTGTAACTGCCTATTAGAGGATTAAAAGGAATGAAAAATCAAGTCCTTTATACAGCCAGAGAGATGGTGACACGTATAACTGCCTAATAGGATGATGACAAGTATAACTGCCTATTAGTCGAATCTCTCTGGCTGCATAAGGGGCTTGAATTTTCATTCATTTTATTCCACTAATAAGCAGTGACAAATGTTATCATCATGTTAGTTTGAATAAAAATATTATAAAATAACAAATATTGCTTATTAAGATAGAGAAGAAAAAACATGAAAAATTAAAAAAATAAAATTCTACGTTAGCAAAACCGCTAAGTTATTAACAGCCAGTGACCAAAATAGAAAAAAAACATAACGTTAATAATGTTTTTGCCAAAAAAATAGTTTGGTGACCAAAATAAGAAAGAAACATAACGTTAGTGATATTTTTGCCAAAAAAATAATTTAGTAACCAAAATAAGAAAAAAAAACCATAATTCGGTGACTACTAATGTAATTTATCCTAAAAAATAACATGAAACAATTATTGAAGTGATTAATTTTTATTAGTCAAAAAATTCTCAAGTTCGAACAAGATTGTATAAAAATATTCATCAAATAAAACCAACAAAATTAAAGCTCGAGAAACAAAAAAAGACCATAAACACCTTGAACATTACGAAAAAAACAACTCTGAAATGACCCGAACTGGTAAATATTTTAGTTTGTTTTCATTTATTAATGTGAATAACAAAAGTTGAACAGCCTTGGATAGAAAATGTAGCCTTCCTGATCCTGAACACTATTTTGGGAGTTGGTTAAAACTCAAAAACTTGGTAAAAACATCTAGCTTTAACAGCCAAGCCAAACCAAAAACAGAGGCATAGAGCCTGGTAATATCCAAACAAGATAAAAATAGCTCAAAGATCCTCGCAACGTTTTAAACAAAACCTTAAAGAGGTTTGAAAATGCTCTACGACAGTCTACTAAAGTATCACTAGAAAGTTGTTAAATATTGTGATTACACACTCAAGGCAAGGCATGACATCTAGTATCGACCGATTCCCCAGACTCTGACTACACCATCTGTATAACCACTAAACAAGGTGCTTCCATCAGCACTCCAGTTCAAGCTTGTGCAGTATATCACCTGCAAATTCCACACAAAATTGAAACTTTTAATCGCTTGTATTCTTTTGTTTGCAATGCCATAAAATATAATTTCATCGACCCTGAATACAATTGCTGAATTGAGAGCAGCTCAAAAACCAGAGTCAAAACAATAATTAGAACAACAACAAATAAACCAATGCAGAACCATATAAACTGGCTTTAAGTAAAAAATTTGAACTTTACAAGTTGAGGGGAGATATAGGGTATCATAGCTTTCAACTAAACAAGAAGCATGATTATGTTACAAATTCAGCCATAACATGAAACATGAAAAATGAACATGACTCTTTGACAAATAACTATCCACAAACAGTACAATCTGTGCAAAAGTAAATAAAAGCAGATGATTTCTAAAAGGGAAAAATAATCAATCAACAATAAGGAAGGGGCAATCAATATTAAAATGCTTATCTAAATAGATTCATGGAAAATAGTATTCACCAAGCAGCTAATTCTATATGCTCAGCATATAGAGAAGAATAACAAGCTATCTCCATCATCGGAGAAGACAAAATTCAACCCATATTTTGCCCGTTTGACACTACACACATAGTTCCTTAGGATGCCATTGAAATAATAAAGAATCATAGCAAAGCCACACGGCACCTAAAGTTTCATACAGATTACAGACTATGACATTGAAATTACAAAACAACGAATTGATACCAAACAATGGAACATGCAGCAAAAATTACTTTACCAGATAACTAAGCATATTATAAGACTTTGAAAGAGTAGTGATTACCTTCTTCTTGTTTGCATTATCCGTGACATCAGATTTCTCGGCCTCAGCCTTGAGATCAACCTTCAAGTCCTCCACAATGCTCTTGCTCTCCAGATCCCAGATCTTGATACTCTGCTCAGTAGCAGCGCAAAGCCAGTACCTGTTTGGACTAAAGCAAAGAGAGTGAACGATCGAACCGGCATCCAGACTGTAAAGCTTCTTTCCTTCAGACAAATCCCACAGCAGAATCACACCGTCTTTTCCTCCACTAGCACACAAAGACCCATCAGGGGAAACGGCCACCGTGTTCACATAACCGGAGTGTCCGGCCAATGTGTTACGAATCTTACAATTGGTCAAGTTCCAAACTTTCACGGTCTTATCCCACGAAGCTGAAACAATGGTGGGGTGGAGACTATTCGGGCTGAAACGAACACAGCTAACCCAATCGGTATGAGCATCACCATCTTGGATAGTGTATTTGCATTCCCCAAGGGTGTTCCAAAGCTTAATGCTTCGATCACGTGAAGCCGAAACGATCTGACGGTTGTCAATCGAAAAGGCAACGGAAAGCACATCTTTGGTATGGCCGACGAAGCGACGAGCAGATGTTCCGGCGTTCAAATCCCAGAGGCGAAGCTCGCCGTCCCAGGAACCGGAGAGAGCGAACTGCGAATCGGAAGAGAGGACTACGTCTTGGACGAAGTGAGAGTGGCCGGTGAGACGGCGTCGAGCGACACCGTAGGTCTTTTCGTCTTTGGTCAAGTGCCACAGGATGATGGACTTGTCGCGGGAGGAAGTGACGATCATGTCAGAGTTGTCGATGGGGGTGGCGATGGCAGTGACGATGTCGGTGTGGGCTCGCATGGTACCGCGGAGAACCAAACCCTCGGAAGCCATTGTCGTTGGCGGCGGCGGGAGCTTAGGGTTTCGAAGGAAGAAAATGAAAGGCTAGTGTGGGAGCTGGGAA
The DNA here is from genome assembly GCA_019671005.1 of Hibiscus mutabilis. Lineage (NCBI taxonomy): Eukaryota > Viridiplantae > Streptophyta > Magnoliopsida > Malvales > Malvaceae > Hibiscus > Hibiscus mutabilis. The sequence continues at coordinate 2,707,939 of CM033750.1, forward strand.
ACGAAAATGAGCGAGTATAAGAATTATATATAGTACGTGTCTATAAGAATTAGGGTTTCGCTCCTTGGAAACTGAAGTGCTAAAAGTTAATCATAATTTTTAATTAGTTTTTCTTAAAATACATGCAAATTATAGTATACTATACAGAACTTAATATAAGCATAACTTAACAAATTTAACAAAAACATATCAAAATAATGTGTGAAATAATTTTAAATTTTAAACCTCAAAGTAGCAGCACAAAAATACATCAAAATAATATATTTAAACAAAATTAACATATTGCTCATAAACTTATCGAGTCGAATTGAGCCTTACTTGACTTAACTCGTTCAGGTCTCAAGTTAAATATTGATCGAATTTAACCAAATCGAACTTAAACTACTCATGAGGTGCTCAATTAAATTGGCACCCTAAATGCCAGCTTGTAAATCTAAATATTAAAAACTTTTTTGTTTTATTTTAAAGTGATACAAAAATTATCTGTAGGTATTGTATTTTTTTTATAACTATCTATTATCGATTTATCTCTCAATTAATATAAATCAAATATTACATAGACATGTTATGGAACAACTTTCTTACCTTAGTTTATCATATTCACGATATTTTAAAAAATTGTTTTTTTAAAATATGAAAATTCAATGTCTTTTAACACCCAACATCTATAAGTTTACAATTTATACATTTGCTTTAAAATGGTATGTTTAGACATTACATAACAATTGTACAAAAGTTTAATTAATAGGATGTTATAGTTGTTAGGGACTTTAATTTTATTTTATCATTTTATTCGAGTATGATGTGATATCTATGTCTTATTTTAAATTTAGATAAACTTATACATTCACATACTAAACTACTTGTACTTAAATTTCTTGGGTGGAACAAGTCCATTAAGTGCATAAATTCTAATTCTTTCTACATGTTTCATTAAATATATATAATTATCTTCAATTTTGTAGAACTTGTTAATTGAAAAAAATAAAGAAAAAAAAGGTTGAAAGTCATCCTAATTAAATTATCCATGTAATTTCTTCAATTCTCAAACCTTGTGAGAATTATAGAAAGTAATTGGGGTGCTCCATTTTCTTTATTTTTATTTCATTTAGCCCTTTACATTTCATAAGTCATAACCTCGTTTGTTTATTTTTATCATATCATCGATTGAATTGACAAATAAACCACTGATTTAATATTAAATGTTTAAATTTAGGCAGTAAAATATAACTATCAAATAATTTATATATTAAGCCCAAATATCTTTTCAACATGGCCCATGTCAATGTTCCATTTATTAAACAAATCATTTTCTTAATTTTTATTTCATTTAGCCCTTTACATTTCATAACTCATAACCTCGTTTGTTTCTGTCATTTTCAAGGTGAACAATAAGTAAAATTGAGTAAAAAAAATCATCTAGGTGGGTTTATGAGTTATATTTTATACCCTAAACTTATTTGAATTTTTTTTGAGTTGTTTGAATTTTTTTTAATTTAATTATAATTATTTATAATGTTATGATACTAATTACTTTAAGTTTAAATGGGTTCCTACAATATACATATATATTTCTTCATATGTGATATACCAGCCAAAACTGAGGGACTTGACTCTAACTTGATAATTGATCCATTAATTATTAAAAAATTCGATTTATTCAAATTTCTATTTTATAAGTCAAACTTTATTTGAAAATTTTTACGAGTCGTGTCGAGCCTATAAAAATACGAGTCGAGTTAAAATAAGTTTAATTTTTTTAAATTAAATCAAATAATTCAATTTTTAAGTCGAGCCAAATTTTACTTACCTCTAATATTTTTTTCTCTTTGAAATTGATTTTCTATATTTAAGTTTATGATCATGCCCAATTAATTCATTGATGTTGTCATGACCTTATGGATCTACTGCCCAGAATATTTTTTGGCTCAGTTACTATTCATTACTGCAAAAGTCATTTTTTAATAGCAAAAAAGTCATTATATTTTAAATAATGTGTCACATATTTACCCATTGATTTTATGAGGGAAAAAATGAGTGATCAAATTAATAACAAAAATTCTTAATTTTTTATAAGATATAAGGCTTTTTCTAACCTATGTCTTAAGGCATAGGTTAAGATGTATTTAATAACATTAATTGAGTAAAAGACTCTATTATTGCATTTAATATAAATTTTTTAATAAAAATATCATTTAAGAGGACTATTTGATAATTTAATTCATTTAATCTCTAAAAATCCAAACCCTAAACCTTTAAAACCCTAAACTCAAAAACATAAAACTCTCATTCCCCAAATCAAGACCGTCTTGAAAAGAAGAACAATATGAGTTTTTTTTTGTTCAGGACCTTCACTTCTACTTTTACGGTTTTAATATTTTTGAAGGACCATTTTATAAATTAGCTTATGACCTTAATTGTAAGATGTTTTCTAAACAAAACATCGTATTCGTAAGTACTATAATACCATTATAGGATATCATCTGGTGGTTGACCAAATTCAATTCCCGCATATTATGGATCGCTCCTCGCTTGACTATAATGTTGCCCTCCCTCCCCGTTAAACAGATATGCGGGACTGAATTGTCACGTTAATTATTTATCATACAAGTCGCAGAAAAATTAATAATCGGGACCTAATCTATTAATCGATTAATAAAAAAATTTATTGTAAAAGACTATTATTTCGACTCTCACAATTCAATTTGTTTCGTTCACGAAACGAGAATTCAATATGTTATATATAGATCTAATCTCTCAACCATGATTTGATCATTTATAGTTTTTATACTTAAAAAAAAAATGTGACAACTATACCAGAAATTAAAAATGGGTAATCCATTACACGCTCCCAACAACTAAAATCTACCATATAATGGCTGAATTTAAAATTGGTTTGGTGGCAATAAAATAAAATAAAACTTACCACTATTAGCCTGTTATTAGCAAAATTGAAATAAATATTTTGAAATATTAAATATATTTATTCTTTTATATATTTATTAAAATTAAAAAGCTTCTGTTTTTGGTTTTATTAGAACTTTTTAAATTAAAAATGGCAGAAATTGTAAAAAGAATTATTCACGCGGGACAATAACGTCAATCAAATCATTTTGTTTCCCCTCCTTTTTTGAAATTCAAAAGCCTATGAGAATTCGTTCCAAAACATTTTTTTTTGTCTATAAATAATATAATATTGTTTTCTCTCTCATCCACCAAATCTAACGTCTCTTAACGTGCGCATCAAACAATTCATTTTGCTTTTGTTACCAATGGCTCACGATAGCATCCAGCTCCCCTGCGATGGCGACGGCGCGTGCATGCGCTGCAAGGTCACGCCTCCCGCGGAGGAAACCGTCACTTGCTGCACGTGCGCCACTCCTTGGCACGTGACTTGCTTGGCTTCTCCGCCGGAAACCCTAGCGTCCACACTGCAATGGCACTGTCCTGACTGCTCCGGTGACCCTCTTCCCTCGGCCGCGGCCTCTCTGGACGGAAGCTCCGGAGAGCTTTTTGCGGCGATAAGGGCGATCGAGGCGGATGGATCGTTGACGGAGAAGGAGAAGGCGAGGAAGAGGCAGGAGCTGGTGAGTGGGAGAGTTGAAGAAGATGAGGATAAAGAGAAGAAAGGGAAAGGGAAAGGGGAGGATAGCTCATTTTTGGATGTTCTTGATGGAAGCATAAACTGTTCGTTTTGCATGCAGTTACCTGAAAGGCCTGTTACGGTTCGTTTCTTTCTCTTGTTTTCCCCCAATGTTACTCTAGAGAAATGTCAAGCTAACAACTAGATATAATCTTATATTTTAAGCTTCAAAGTATTTAGTTTTCTGTTCAAAACGTTTACTTTGTGAAAATTAATTACTTCTGAGCTTAAATCTTATACGAAGCTTTAAAAGGCCATCTTAAGTGCTAGTATAGTATGGCATGCTACTATTTTGAGTTGCATTTCATATTATGGTTTTGACTATTTAGTTTCGCCTAATCTGTTAACGTATATGATCATTTGGGTGGGTTTTATATCCTTTAAGGATGATATATGAAATAGCTATTGGATTCGGAAGATTTGGTTTCATCTTCAAAGTTGGAAAGAGTTTTAATTTACCTTTGATGGGCTAGGCAGCTAGATCATTCCCTTAGGGGTGAAATAGTTACCTGTTTATGCATGTCAACTGCTGATAATGTCTAATTCATGTTGCTTCAGACACCTTGTGGCCACAACTTCTGCCTTAAATGCTTCCAGAAATGGATCGGTCAAGGGAAGCGTACTTGTGCGAAATGCCGTTCGACAATTCCCCCTAAAATGGCAAGTCAGCCTCGTATTAATTCGACACTTGTATCTGTTATCAGAATGGCAAAGCTATCAAAATCAAATGGTGCTGCTGGGCCTCTAAAAGTTTACCATTTTGTACATAACCAAGATCGACCTGACAAGGCTTTCACTACTGAGAGAGCAAAAAAAACTGGGAAAGCTAATGCTGCTAGTGGGAAGATATTTGTGACTGTAGCACCTGATCATTTTGGACCAATCACAGCTGAAAATGATCCAGTTAGAAATCAGGGTGTGCTTGTTGGTGAATGTTGGGAAGATAGATTTGAATGCCGGCAGTGGGGTGCTCACCTTCCACATATCTCAGGCATTGCTGGTCAGTCAAAATACGGTGCTCAATCCGTGGCTCTCTCAGGAGGTTATGAGGATGATGAGGATCATGGGGAGTGGTTTCTTTACACCGGAAGGTTTGTTTCTAAGGGCTATACATATTAGTAGCATGGTATCTCATCATTTTCATTGCTCATGCTTATAAAACCAAGTGCATTGATGACAGTTTATTTGAGTTGATTGTGATGCCCATCTAATACTTTATCTAATGTCAGTTATAGGTTATCAAAATTACTCTAATCTTGCTGATTTAAATTGGCTTTGCAGTTACGCCTTGTTTATTGCTAGGACGCCTACATGTAAATTTCGTTTGCCTTTCCCAACAGTCCAAGCTTGATTGTCTGATAATTACAATAGTATAAAGTGCGGTCGATAAGCTTGGTTCGTGTTTCATCAATGAGCATGTTATACATTTGAAATTGCTACTTTTTGGGCCTAAGAAGAGATTAAGGATCTGATTTTAATGCATACTTATCATGCTTACCTTAATCAAGAATGCTGTCAATAATTATTACTGTCATTTTTTTCCTTGTAAGCTGAAGAAGTTTACCTACTGACATATATATATTCATGTGAGCATTTGACAATTGTTTGTTGCTGTGCTTGTTGGTGGCAGTGGAGGTAGGGATCTCAGTGGAAATAAGCGGACAAACAAGAAACAGTCATTTGATCAAAAATTTGTGAACATGAATGAGTCTTTGCGAGTAAGCTGCAAAATGGGTTATCCTGTCCGAGTTGTAAGGCAAGTCTCATTAGTCATTACATGAAGCTTAACTCTTTGTTTCTGTAATTCTTTGTCTATGCATGTGAAAAGGGCAATAACAGCTTCAGTAATAGGTTAACATTTCTGTTTTAAGGTTAAGGATGCTATGTTTTTTTTCCTGGTTGTGCCGACTGCCAAATCATTCTATTTTTAGATACTTGATTCTTGAGTCAACAGTTTTATCATAGAGGCCTAAACCGGTGAAGCTATTTTACATTGTAAAAACGTGTAGGTCTCACAAAGAAAAACAGTCTTCTTATGCCCCAGAGAAAGGGGTGAGATATGATGGAGTCTACAGAATTGAAAAATGTTGGAGAAAGGCTGGAAAACAGGTATCATATTTCTATCAGACACATTAAAGTTGCCTGCTAGTTTAATCTTTTATAGATGAATTTGCTGATAGAATAATATTTCTATAGGGGTTTAAAGTTTGCCGATATCTGTTTGTGAGATGTGACAATGAGCCAGCCCCTTGGACGAGGTTTCTGCCTTTCATATGCTTAAATCTGCTCCTGCCCTTCTCTCTTCTTTAGCTCTACTAAGCTTTCTTAAAACATTAATGTAGCGATGAACATGGAGATCTACCAAGGCCCTTACCATCCATTCCTGAGCTGAAGAAGGCAACTGACATATTAGAGAGAAAGGAAAGTCCATCATGGGACTTTGATGTAAGCAATGCAGTTTCATACGCTAAATAGAAGTCAATCTGATGACAAACATTGTAATTCTTTGACATCGCCTACAATCTGGTTTATCTTCCCAAATGCTTATGTAATTCTTAATTCAATTAGGAAGAGGACAATCACTGGAAGTGGAAAAAACCTCCACCTCCTAGTAAAAAGTCAATGTACTTAGCTGATCCTGAAGAAAGGAAAAGGGCACGGAAAGCTATTAAGCAAGCTCGTACTACATCTGTTAGTGAAAGACTCCTGAAAGGTTGTTCTCTTTTTCCTGTTAAATTATTTGTGTTTGTATCCTGGCCCTGGTTTTCTGATTGACTCGATATGCTTTACGTGCAGAGTTCGGTTGTCTCATTTGCCGGGACGTTATGAATCACCCAGTAACAACACCTTGTGCCCACAACTTCTGCAAATCATGTTTTGAAGCTGCATTTGCCGGTAAGACTACTATAAGAGAGAGGAGCAGAGGTGGCCGGGCACTTCGATCGCAAAAAATTGTGCTCCATTGTCCTTCTTGCCCGACTGATATCTCTGATTTTCTTCAAAACCTACAGGTGTGGCATGTTATATACTTTCCTTTAGTCTTATTTGAGAACGCATAAATATTGTTCCTTTTGCCTAAGTTGCTGGACATGTTAGTGTTGATGACAGAAATGTAGTGTAAACAAGTTCGTGGAATTAATGTGTCAGGTCAACCGAGAACTAATGGATGTGATCGAGACACTGAGGCAGAAGAGTGAGGAGAATCAGGAACCTGCTGAAGAAGAATCGAGCGAGGAACAGATGGATGAGTCGGAGGAAAATGCAGACCTAGATTCGGTTGATAGTGAAACTGGCAAGAAAACAGAGAAAGCCATTCCAGACAAGAAAGACTCTCAGAAACCGAAACGAGGTAGAAAGAGGAGGAAATTGGATACTGCTCAAGGAGTAGCAGACAAGAAAGACTCTCCATCAAGCCCCCTCCAGGTGCAATCATCCGATGTTGATCTCGAATGAAATGTTTTTCTGGTGTTTTTATCAGACGACAAAAGAATTTAGGATTTCTTACACAGTTGTTTTATACTAGTTCGTTCAATTCCACAGTTCTATTCTTTGCAAGAACTAGAAGGGGACTGGGGTTGGTTGTGTACAAGCAGTTGTTTCTTTTGTGCCAAACAATTGGATTTGAATCCATTCTATGGATTATGAAAAGTTTTCTCCTTTTGGCAGTTAATTTCCTTTTAAATTTAGGTAATTTCGTACTCGATATGGAAACACAACATAAAGAATAAAGTAAAAGTAGAATCATATTCATTTCAATATATGATTTGTTAATGCTTGGTATCACATATTCTTTGTTAATATTCGTATTAACCACGTGAATTAGGTGAGATAATAAGATACTTTTCTATGTCGGATTTATATTTAATATATTTGCGTTCACAAGCGCCTTAATTTTAGAATTTAGGGATTCATTTTAGAGTGTGGTTTAGATGTTAGGGTTTAGTTTTTAGGGTAATATGGTGAAGATTTAGGTTTTAACATATAAACTCTAAATTCTAGTCCTAAACAATGAATTCTAACCGCTTTTCTTAAATTTTAAACTAAAACCCTAAATTCTACACCCTAAAATAAATTCATAAACCCTAAAAATAAGACTTATAGAAACTTTTAGTTTCTACCGTCAGTGTATTGAATAATTACCCTTTCGTGCAGAGGCGGAGCTTAGTGAGGGCCAGTGAGGTCCTGGCCCCCCAAATTTTTGGGATATTCACATTTTACCCCTTCAAAATTTTTAAAAATTTCCATTAATTTTTTAAAAATATATATTTTTAGTTAAGTCCCCTTTGATTTTTTTAAAAAAATTATCATTAGTTCTCAATATTTTTCAAAAATTTTAGTTTAAAATTTTAAAATTTTCAAAAGTTTTAAGTTAGTTTTCCAACTAGTTATACCAAGATCCGCCCCTACTTCAATATATATCAAAATTCAAAACCTCGCGAGCGTCTTAATTAGGAGACTTGCTGTCAGCATCTATCTCTTATATCAAAATCATGTTTTGGGTTTATTATGTACAACCGAACTGGATTTGAACCGCGTTGTTTTGGGCCTGAACGAGCCATTCTCAGTTAGTGATCCAGAACGGTTAATTTAGATTGTTCTTCACCAACTTTTGAAACAAACAAAAACGAACTGTAAATCTCACGGCACTGCTCATCTCCACTTGCCAAGCATCTCTCGAGGTCAGGATTTGTATCTTCTTTATTTGAATTTTGAATGAATTTATGATTGGGAACAATATTTTGAATATTTTAGATGGTTTATGGATAAATTTCAGATGATTGCTTATTATCTTCGCTAAGCGTAGGTGTTTCATTCATGATTGCATAGCGGGAACTGGGATTTCTAATTTTAATATTTTGGGGGTTTATTTGAGGATATTGTGTGGTTTTGCTATTGATTTATTTCCAGTTCAACCCGCTTTGAGATCTGTATTAGTTTCTGAGTAATTTCACGAGCTGCATTCTTTTCATGCATCTGAAATTCACTGGAAATAAAATTTGCTCGTGAAATTTTGCTTTTTAAGCCTACTGATTTGTTTCTTGTGCTTTAGTGCGATGAAATGATTCATGGTTTGTTGTTAGATGTATAATTTTTAAGTTTGATGAATCAAGCATAACTCTGAAGGTTTTTCCTTTATTGTAGCCTGTTTTTATGGATCCAGAAGCTGCACGAACTGCCCGAGAATCTCTAGATCTGGCATTTCACAAGTTGAATATTCTCGATACGAGACTTGATCGGCATATTCTCTTGGACCTCATTGCCCTCTGTGACTTGGGTCTGAACCCTGAGGGCTGAGGCTTTGGCTGCTGTTGTCAAGGAACTCCACCCTCAGCTCTGTTGCCGTCTTCTTCATCACAGTTACCTTAGCCAGGTTTCCGATTTTGGTACGTTCTAGTAAACCTCGGAGTAATGCACAAGAAGTTTGAGTTTAATTTGTTTCGACTGTTGTCTTGCAATAGATACTTCCTTAGGCTTTCTCATCTCAAACATGATCGTGCTTAGTGTTCACCTGAATGTGTATTATTCATTTTAGGGCTCCATCACCATGTGCTTAGTCTTCGTTCGTGATTCCTCCGTCGCACTATGTATAATTCACCATCTTCACTGTATTGGAGCTGGAGCATCTTGTCACGGGGCTAGATTTTGACCCTAGCAGATCCGTGCGGCCTTAGACGCCTTTGACGTAAATCAGTCGATTCCTACGCCTAAGTCAGCCTTCAACCAGCCTTGTGAGTACTCCTGCTCGACAACGGAGCCGACAAGCCCTCCAGGTTTCGATGGATCTTGTCACGGGCTAGACCTTTGCCAGACGAATCGTGTGAACCTTAGTCGCTTTCTCGGTTGAAACGCCTGCTAAGTCACCCTGAAATCCCTTGTCACAGCCTTAGGTGAAGCTCTCTCGACAAACACCTAACTCTGCCAGGATTCCCGCTCCAGAAGATCAAACACTTCCTGAAGCCCTCGAACGAAAGATCGTTCCAAGCGAAAGCTAATCAAAGAACAACGGAAAGAGATTGGCAACACGGACAACGAAGAACACTCAAGAACAATAAAGAACACTCAAAGAGTTTAGAGTAAATGCTTCTTGTATTACTCAAAGTAAATGAATAAGTGAATATGAGATGAAGTAGTGATTTACAAGTGAGGAGGAAGCCTCTATTTATAGTTGAATTCCCCTACATCCAACGGCCCAGTTTAAATTACATCGACGGTCGAGATTGATCTTATCTAAATAAATATCAATTTCAAATCTCTAATTATCACAAACATTATCTACAAATTATATTTCAAATAAATAGATGACGCTTTGACTGAATTACCCTCATGAATCTTCCATAGATTTGGCTAAGTCATATGGGCTTGCGGGCTTTCTAGCATTCTCCAAGTGCCGGGCCAAGTGTGATGGTCTTGGCAAGCCCGTTACACTGCGCAAACCCTCTTTGGCTGATTCTTGCGTCAATGCCTCGGTCCCAAAGATTTGGTCCACGCCTTTCTCCAAGTGCTGGGCCACATTTGGCAAGCCCGTTACATCGCGCAAACCTTCTTTGGCTGATTCTTGCGCCAACGCCTTGGTCCTAAAGGTATGGTCCACGACATTCTCCGAGTGCTGGGCCACATTTGGCAAGCCCATTACATTGCGCACAACTTTCCTATCTGATGCTCGCGCCAATGTCTCGATCCGAAAAGTTTGGTCCGAGACAATATGAATATGTTGCTGCATGTTGTATTTGGTCTGGATTTCTGAGAATTGGCTGCTATTGGTGTATTTCCATTAAAGAATATCCAGTCTTGTCCTAATACTCCCTTCAGTTTGCTGAGAAGATTTTCTAACTGCTGAAATGCCATTTAAATAATTAGTGAACGATAACCCGCCGGTTAAATTTAGCACGACCTTTAGGCTATTTGTAGCTTTCTTTTTTGCATGCTGAGATTTATCAAGCTAGTGTTTTCTCTTGGTTTGTTCGATGGGGATAAGTTTTTCTGGTTCTTGTGCCGTATAGAAGCTATATTCAATTGATTTCAGCAGGAATGGCGTTGAGCTGCTCCCTCACTCGTGTGTCGCCACATGCATGTAGAGCACATAAACGGTATGCTTGTAGGTAAATCCACTACTTGAAGGATGAACAAAGTTACTGGGATGTGTTGTAATTTTGTTACAGCCAAGGGCATTATGTTGCTGTCTTTACTCTGTGACAATCTTGGTACTTTTCTCCTTCAGACTAGTTATCTTGTGCTTTATGTTGAAGGAAATAGTGTTAGCTCAAGTCTTAGGTATAGGTAGACAGATCTACAGCTTAAGATTCTTTGTATTTCTGAATCACTGTGTTTATTCAATGGAGTTACTTGTTTCTGGTTTCGGAATCTTGGTCTGCATCTAGCGACTCTCGAACACCGGTGCGATAAGGCGCACGGGAAGCCACGGGCCAGGAAGAGTGACTCAGTTAGGCCTTACTTTGGTTTCAATTTTGATACTTAATTTTTTTATAATATTTTAAATTTTTAATATAAAATAAATTTTAATATTTTATCAAAAAATATAAAAAAAATTAACATAAAATATTATCAAAAAATTAAATATTTTAAGTTTTTAAATAAATATCGAAACCTATATTTTTTACCGTAGTTTAAATTTATTGTAGGTTAGACTCACCCCATTGAAAACCGTTTTGAATAAATGAAAATTACATCTAGTAATTATATAATTGAAACCAATAATTAAAGCAAAATGAGAAAGGTGGCACAATAGCCAAGAAGGAGCATCTAATAATAATAATTACACCTCCCAAAAGTCTTTTTGTACCTAACTATGAACCTTGTTTTACACTAAAACCAAAAAAATAAAACATGTTAATACCATTTCCTTAAAACATATAATTATAATTAAAAAATAAATAAGCATTAGCTATTTTATTTTCTTTTTAATTTTTAAATAGCAGTCGGATTTTCTTTTAGCTGTACACTTTTACTTCACCATTATAAGCAAACCAGAATTGTTTCTGGAAAAAATAAATATACAAGTAGAATCAACAACTGTAATGTAGAGTAAATCTTTTTCATGAGATTTAAAATTTAAATTTTATAAATAAAATAAATTAAACTGGGAGAGTTATACTATAATTAATTTAACAAGTAGAATGGTATGGTTTGAAATTTGAAATCACTGAAGCAAAATCTAGCACAAGATATTCTGACACCTCTACCCGTAAATATATCTGCTGCCACACCACTCACTTGGATTTGTTCAAAGCTTTATTCTATTTTTATATTTTTCATATTCGACAATTCTTTCAAACAACACCTACAAATATAAATATTTATTTGTACAAATGAAATTATAATTTAATTGTCAGTGGGGGAAAAAATGAAGGGTAGCTGTTGAATAAAGATTACTTTTCTTTGAATGAACAAAAGCGACGTTGATGTGACCGCTCAGCACAGGCTGCCCCTGCCCCAGTCCCCTATACCCCCCTGCGCACGTTATCATTTACGCCTCTTTATTTACTTATTGTACGCCTAAACAATTATCCTGCGCACCTCGACCCAAAACTCAACTAATCCGGTATTGGATTCGACACCTCACGATCTCGCTTTCGTATTCCTTTTAAGAAATTACAATATTCCCTTAAAACTATAAAACTATTTGAATTTTAGAGATTTTTTTAAATAAACAAACAATTTTATTACAGAATATTATACAACCGGTGGATTAACAGGAAACCACAGGTTCATTTACAGATAAACATAAACCAGTTGGAACAAAGTTGACTTTTCTTGCAGCAAAAACGATCGGGGCTTCAAAATCACAGAACCGAAATTTACGCACAGGATATTCCGACACCTCCTTCAGCCACTCAAACGCCTTGTTCCTGCAATAATCTGCTGTCTCGGATGTGTTCAGAGTTAGGTCACAGTTCAGCAAAACAAAGAATCAAATAGCATAAAACACAACTATAGAGCATAAAAAGTGTTCATGACATATGTAAAAAGAAGAAAGGAGAAAAGTGTAGAGCTCCCTTCAATCCAAACAAGGATCTGGCTTCTAGGGTAATGCAGCTCCTGAGATATGCAAGCCAAAGACCCTGTCTTCCGATGTGGGAAGAGATAGGGTTTTGGAATCCATAGCTCAGCAGCTTTATATACCCTTGCAAGACCCTCTGTTGGACTTCAAGGAGCTCCACTCCCACCACCTTCAACCCTTCCTCTAACCCTAGATAAAAGGGGGCCAAAGAAAAAGGTAAAAACGACGAGTTGACTCGGCTACACAACCTCTTCTCAAGCCCTACTAAAGAACACGTCAGAGAGGGAAAACTCGACAGATCCAACCTTCATCTTCAACCCTAAGTGACCAGAAAGAAACCTCATGACTCTTTATCTTTTCCCCTACCAAATACAGCCTTTGCAATGGAAGGGAGGAGGATGACAAGGGTTATATATAATAAAAGTGCATTAGGGTTTTGATCAAATAAATAATGATGGTGGGTCAGCATGCCACTGTTTAGCTCTTCTTTTTTCAAAAAAAAAAAAAATCAATTTGCATTAATAATCATTAAACTATGAGAAAATAATCTTTTTTGTCAGTAAGTTTTCAAAAGTTACAAAACAATCTTTAAATATATTAAACTATTATAAAACAATCCTTAAAAATTATAAAATGGTATAAAAAATCGATTAATTTATATTTTGTAATAATTTAATAATTATTTTAGAATTTTTGAAAGATCAATAACAAAAAAATTATCTCCTCATAATCTAATGACTATTAGTGTAATTTAATAAAATAAATAACACTATTTTGTGGGGTTGAATCTAAGGTGAAAGTCTCGGGAAGCGGCTCATAAGATTCCCTGTTTTGATAATGGCATCTCATATGGCTATGATAAATGGAGCAGGTCTCCAGATTTACTATTAATTACTACTTACTGTGTCCCTATTCCTTTACCCTTGGTTTGTATTAAATAGACAATTTAAGTTTAATCATGATTCTTGTTCCCAACAAAAAATAAGTTTAACCATGATTCTTTTGAAGTAAAGATTTTAAACCTGCCAAGGGATTTAAGTGAGACGAAGACAGAAAATATAGATTATGATATTAAATTCTTTGATGTTAATTTGTATTTTATTGTATGTATGTAGAATCAAATAATGTGTCAATTACCTTTAAATGATATTAGCTATTTTTAAAACCAATGTTAATTTTTTTTATAAAAAGGTTGTGTCAATTTTCTTTTCTTATATATTTTCATATAATGTCTATATATATATATATATATATTTCAAAAAAAAAACAAATAGGGTGTTAACTTACACTATTATTTCGTTTGACTCTGTCAATATTCATCGAGATATAATATGTTTTTTGAGTCAGAGGGGGGCTTGACATGAAGAACTTGTCGGTATGGAACAAAACTTGTTTAAACCAACATATTAAAGATACAGTGACCGGAGAGGGCACATAACGGATAGCAGGGACGGAGCTCCTTGAGACCTAAGGGGCACCGACCACTGTTATAAAATTAGAGTATTAGATAAATTTTGATATAATAATAATTTATCTCCTATAAAAATAAATATTCAAATAAAAAATATAATAATTTATTAAATATATGATAAAGTATGAGTTGAACAAAAGAATAATGAGCTCGTATCCTCAATTTTTTTGCTCCAATAAAAATTTAGGTTCTTATAAAATTTAAATATTAGACAAATTATGTCTTATTCCATGAATTTCGAGTTTTTGGCCCCTGCCAATATTTGATCTTGGCTTCGTCCCTAAAAGATAGTTTGGATCCATAAATTTATATCATTAGATCGGTCATTCCAACAAAAAATAAATGGAACTTATAATTGTTGAGTGTAGTGACAAGATACATTATAATTGTATGTAAAAAATTTAATTTTGAACATCTAAAGTGACATCATTTAAGAAAATGGTTACAAGCTTCAGATATGAACCGATAATAATAATAATAATAATAATTGATAAATTCTTAAAATAGTGTATAAGCAGTCAAAGAACATAATTGATGTGGCATAGTGAGTTTGGTTTGTCAAGTGCACTTATTATATGGTGTGATGTTATATGAGTTTAAATATTTAAAAGTAAAAAAAAACATTTAAAAGCACAAAATAACGTAAATTTTATCTGTGTTGATACTCATATTTGGGTATTAAGAGATCTAGGACCTCAAATTTTACTCAATTTCTCAAAGTTTTGTTCAGTTAAGTTCACATTAGTTTACTTTAAAATTGATAACAAAGATTTGTAAGAAATAGTTAAAAGATAAAAAGTGTATTTTAACTTGTTTTAAAATATATATAATTTAATCTTCAAAAAATATATAATTATATTATAAAACAAAATGGTTAAATTAATAATTTTATGCAAAATAAGTCAATCAAATAATAATATATTGTTAGAAATAAATTTAAAATTTTATAATAATAATATAACAATATTTAATCACCGATAATACATTTTTTTTTGAAATAATCATTCATAATACATAAAATTACACCTTATAAATGCATTAAATATTAATCAATTTTATATTTACAAATATGATTATTATTCTATACATATGCGGTGAAAATTTTTTATTTCCACAATCATCTTAATTTAGGGTTTATGGTTTTATTTTAGGGTTTTAGTGTATGGGTTTAGAATTTAGGGTTCATGGTTAGAATTTATGGTTTAAGGTTAGAATTTAAGAGTTAGGGTTTAGGTTTTAGGGTAATATGGCTAGGGATTTAGGTTTTAACCTATAAACCCTAAATTTTAACCTAAACCTAGAATTCTATCAATAACTCTAAGTTCAAAACTAATATACTTAAACTCCTAAATCCTAAATGAAGTACATAAATCTTAAAATTAAGGCGCTGGTATAAAAATAATTATCCTTACGAATAAAGTTGAACCAAGTAAAACATTTTTCTACTTGGGTTCCGTCCATAACCACATTTATTTACTAAATCGAGAAATCAGGACCACTAATATTACTTTGGATTGGACTCCAAATATGACCAATTATCAATCAGTTATTCACTGATTATTAACAATTAATTAGTCTAGTAGGACAAGATATTGTATTTTTTAAATCAATTTTATAATTTTAAATCTTGGTGTTATGAATTGAGCAAGTTAAATTAAGAGGTTTGTCTCATAACGAGCTTCTGTAGTACCCGGCCAGACTAATCAACCAATTAATTAGACATTAACTTTTTTTGAAAGGAGAAATTAGCCATTAACTAATTAGTATTATTTTTTGTGTTACTAATTAATTATTTTTAAGCAATGCTATTATTATTATTTTTACAATGACAATTGAATTTTATTAAAAATGATAGAAGATATTATAACTACAACGCATCCATAAGAGAAAATAATAGAGATTAATCCACAAAAATCTCATACAAAAATTCAAAAGTGCAAAGAAAAGTAAACTTCCGTAGAGATTAGCATACCGTCAAAACTTAGAAGCCTTTCTGAATATCATTGTCTCTATCTAAACGAGACGCATTACGGGGTGAATAAAGAGTGTTGAGCGAGCCAAGCTATAAGGTAGATTGCTCCGCTACTCAGGACTGATTACATCGGCAAACAACCATCAACCGAGTGGGGATCTATCTTTCTATGACCACCGACAACATCATAATCAAAAACTAACGTCGTGAAGATTTCTGTACGAACACCAAACGAGAATTAAGGTATACTAAAATCATGCCAAAACGGCAGATGAAACGAAACCACAAAACAAAGAAAAAACGTGACACAAAGACATATACTCTTATTGAAAATATAAAAAAATAAGAAAATAATAGACCTAGTGGTCGACAACCAATACTAAGACTGCTTGTCGACCCCCAATTAAGAAAACAAAAGACAGAAGGAGATTGTGGCACTAGGAATGATGTTGAGAAAAAATTAGGTTAAAAAGTTGTTATTTTTAATTGAATCAATACACCATTAATTAAATTTTGTATTTAAGTTTAAACTTTTCGATAAATCCAGACATTGGACCCCTTATACTTTGGGTTGGAGTCCAATTATGATCCACTATCAATTAATTAATAACTAATTAGTTATGCCATAGGAGAGTGATTCCTTTTTACTTATGGAAAATAAGGTTCATCATTTTTGCAACTTTGTGTACACATCATGGGGTCCGAGAATTTTATGCATTGATTGTGCAAAATGCAAGTAGAGCCATCCGTGTTTGAGGGGACTTTAGCAAGAGCATCACGACGGATTAGAAGGAAATCCAACATCTAAGGTTTCGAGGATAAACGAGAGATGGCACGAACAAGAGCAAGAGGGCTGGAGTGAGCATTCGGAGAGGTGACCAGTTTATGAGCTTCAGCGTTGTTTGTTTGACGTTGAATTCGTTCGAAACCCTTGGACCAAGCTAGGAGAAGCCCCTCATGTATACCCCCATAATTCCGCTTGGAGTGCAGAAGTAATCCCAAGATACTTATTGAAACCAACTATCCAAACGTCTTTATCATTACGGAGAAAAGGGGGTTCACCATTCAAATTTCACAGTGAACTAACCGAAAGCCGCAGGGAGTTAATGTACGAGGATTAAATATACCAAATTGTATGTAATTCAAGAGTCAAATTCCGGTATGAGGACTAAATCCGAAAACAATGCATAGTATTAACACCTTATATAGAATTTGACCTTTATGAAAATATACAAAAATTTAAGAACGGGGACTAATATGAGTAATATCATCACTCAATTATGTGGGAAAATCTGGGAAAAGAAGAGAAAAAAAATGGTAGCCTCTAATTCCCAAAGGAAGACCCAGGAACCAGCAATCACTTCTCAAAATGGGCACATTGTCATCCTTTTCTCTATCCCCTTTAAGCAGCTATACATTTCTCAGTTCATATTCTTCACAATCAGTAGCTTTTAAACCCTTCTTACCGCCACTCAAGCATGCCAATTCTGCCAAATCCTTCAAAGCAAGGACCCGAGCTACCCTCGACAAGGACAAGAACCCAATACTCGTTAAAGAGCAGCAGCCAAACCAAGTACGGTTCTTTCATTTAATTCAATTGCTCGAGGATGGTATATGCAATTGATTATCATAACTTGTCGTTTTCGCGTTCTGGGTATATAGGAAGTTGAGGAGAGCGTCAAATTGTTGAAAAATGCAGCAAAAACTAGGAAAGTTCCAGCTGAGGAAATTTTATCAGCTTTCTCTGTTATAGAAAAGGCCAAAGTTGATCCTTCCGGGTTTCTTGAAACTCTTGGAGGATCAGAATCCCCTGGTAGAACTTGGATGCTCATTTTCACAGCTGAGGTTTTCGTTTGATTCCCATCTTCGATGGTTTTGATTTTGTCCATTGATTATTATTATCTCAATGGTATTGAGATTCTTTGAATTGGGTTGCAGAAACAATTGAAAGGTGGCCGGTACTTTCCTCTTACGGCGGTTCAGAGATTCGATGCTGCTGTAAGCTCTTAAATCCCTGCCCTTTTTCCCCCTTAATTTCACAAGAAGTTTTTGCTGCTTGAATTGGATATGGTTGATAGTTTGATACAATACTGAATACTGCAAATATTCCTTTATGTGTGGTTTAGGATTCAATAATTAGGAAATGTGGAATTGGTTTCGATGAATACTGATACCAAAGATCGAAAGCAACGGACTTTCCACATGCTTTGATTTGCATAATTCCTCTTGTAATGTTCAGGGGTGTAAATCAACCGATTTTGAACGAACAAGATTTTGATGTGTTTGTTTATTTATTTTTTGATGTTCGCTCGTTTAGCGTTCACGAATATATTCGTTTATGTATTATAACATGTTCATTTATATGTCCACTTATGTGTCTGCTAACATATTTGTTTATATGTCCACTTATGTGTCGCTAACATATTCGTCTATATGTCCACTTATATGTTTGCTAACATATTCGTTTATATGTTCGTCAAAATAGTGAAATTACATCACTAGTCCTTAAGCTCCTTAGGCTTTACAGTTTGAACTCCAAAGTTCACATTGTGTTCAATAGTCCTTAGCTGAAATTACGTTACTAGTCCTTAAAATCCTTAGGCTTTACAGTTTGACCTCCAAAGTTCAAGTTGTGTTCATTTAGTCCTTACCTTCACCAATATTTAAAATGTAAAAAAAAAGGAAAAGGAGAACCGGGTAAATGAGTCGATAAACGATCTCATAAACGAGTTTTTTCGTGAACACAAACGAATTGAACACATGCTCGTTTATTTAACTTAATAAACAAATGTTCTACTAACGGTTCACGAACAGTTTTTCGAACTCTGTCCATTTACATCCGTAGCTAAAATGATTGAAAGTGTGTTGTTTGTTGAATTCTTTCTTAAAGTTTAGTTTACAACTATAGGTTCTTTGCGTGTATGTGTAGAATCAGGCTTGTTCATTTAGCTGATAAAATCATGCTATCATCAATCATGTCCAACGGTCATTCATGCTTATGCTTGATAGAAATCGATGCTTCAGATTGCGATATTCCAATATGATGAAAAGTCTTCATAGATTTGGCTTTCATTAACTGTTGCAGAACCACTCAATCTTTTCTGCTGCTGTTTTCATGTTCCTTTGCTATTTGTTAATTTTAGAGACTAATGGATCCCGACTTGAAACTGTTAGGCAAGGAGGATCGAGAATGGAGCATTTCTTGGACCAATCGGTTTCTTAACCTTTGAAGGAAGATTTTCATGGAAGAACAGGATTTTGTCCTTCATTTTCGAACAAATCCGAATTAAGATCGGACCTTTTAACCCTTTAGAGATCGGTCTTGGTCAGAAAGACGATAGAGAACCAAACACCAAGGATCCCTTCTTTATCTGGTTTTATATCGACGAGGAAATCGCGGTCGCTCGAGGCAGAAGCGGAGGAACTGCGTTTTGGTGCCGGTGTGCCCGTGTCACTACTTGAATGCTTCTTTGAAATCTCTGGAAATAGACAGCATAATATATTCCTAGTGTGCAAAATATACATTCCACTCTCTGTTCTTAAACTGTAATATACAACCAAGTTTAAACCATAGTCTC
Organism: Hibiscus mutabilis; assembly: GCA_019671005.1. NCBI lineage: Eukaryota > Viridiplantae > Streptophyta > Magnoliopsida > Malvales > Malvaceae > Hibiscus > Hibiscus mutabilis. The sequence continues at coordinate 2,727,622 of CM033750.1, forward strand.
TAGCAACATGATAAAGCATTGTTGGCCGCTGCAAGTGTTTCGATTATTAACTCAACTAGCAGCACGACTCAGTCCAAAGGGTATCATCAAAATGATTGCAGTGGTGTTAACGCTGTGAACATTAAACATTTACTTCATAAGCAAACTAAAAAAACTGAAGATATTCGAGTAAAACGAAGACTATGTTGAACAAATCCGGATCCAAAATCTGACCAGATTGAAGATCCGTTTATGAGCTTTTGGTGGCATACCTAAAAATTAGATCTCTAATAATAAATATTGGAAAAAAAGTTGAATTTAGATTCCAAAGCTTAACACAATTGGGAATATAATATATTGCTTTGTGTATGGAAGGATAGCCTGAGCAAACAGGGTAGGGATCATGAACCGAGCATTCACTCCGGCTGCTGTGAAATTTCAGACGGCGGATCTTGACCAAACATTTTGGGAGAGCCTACTTAAAATTTTCAAAAAATTTAGAAACTAAACTAAAATTATTAATTTTTTTGAAAGATTTAATTTAAAATTTTGGTGATTTAACTAAATTTTTTAGAAATTTTGAGATTTAATGATAAACATTAAAAAATTAAAAGGGAATTAAAAACATTTAAAATTTAATGAATATTTTAAAATTTTAAAGGGACCAATTTTTTTTTAAATTAAGGGGTTAAATATGAAATTTCTAAAATTTGGGGGGCCCTGGCTCCCACTAACCTCCACCCTGAAACAAAATTCTTCTATCTTTTTTTATGCATCTTTATATGTTACATCAATAATTTTATGGCATATGTATTAATAAATTTTTTTTAAACTTTTTATATTTTATTAATAAAACACATGATATAAATCATTGAATACAAATAAGGAACAAACGAATTTTATTCGAAATTTTAGGGCATTGGCCACTATATCCGTTGTCCATTTCAAAACCAATTCAAGGTATTTATTTAAAACCCATTGGGCCTTAAACATAATCTTTCTTTCTTTTGGTGGTGCTTTATGAAACTACAAATAATCGTTACTTCTAATGCCGAGTAGAGCCAAAGAAAATTTCAATTTATATTGCATTTTTAAATGAATAAACTACAAATAATCTTTCTTTATTTTGGTGGTCCTTAAATGTTTAAATCTTCTCTGGTGTCTGGTCTGTTTATATTGTTATCTTAACATATTTGACTATAATTTATGGTAACTTTTGTCTTATGAATTTTGTACAACGATAAACCATATTACATATTTTTTAGACCTTTTAAGTTTAATTTTTAAAACAATATTACTGAATGGAACGGTGATGGATCTAAAAAAATCCTTCTGTACACTAAATAAAATTAATTTTTTTAAAAATAAATTAAACTTATTTTTATCAAAAATGAGGATGCAAATACTCTCCACTAGGACCGGATGCATACGCACCTGGCATGAACGGATGTATATAGAATGTTTAAGGCATAAATGACCCCACTAAACTAACTAAAATGTCTTTCAGATCCATTATATAGTATAAAAAACTATTTTTTTATAAAAAAATATAAAAATTGACCTCACTTAATTTTTTTGGATATGAGATCAATAATACTCATTATAATACTATAAAAATTTCCCAAACCTCATCATGGCTCCGTCACTAACACTTGAAATGAAACAATCGTACAACTTAGATATAAATAGTAAAATAAATAAAAGAATTATAATGTTTACATGAATGGACCTTACCCTATATTGCACCTCTAATCAATTATCCAGATTCCATGGGAAAATGTAGGTAAGCATAGACAAAGCATTTAATTTGCTAAAAATGAGTGGTCACGCATTATGGATGTGACTATTAAGGCATGCTACTGTTGAGATGATAACACGAAGCCTTGTATAATTCCCTCACTGCCAGTGAAATAAGTTCCATATCGAGAAGGAAAACTTTAAGGTAAAGTTTTATTCGTATGAGGAGTGCAAAAATATTAATTAAATAATTAAGATTTCCAAGTTTTTATTTAAAATATTTATCATTTGATTTGATTAATAATTTTTTATTTTCATCCTTTGTACCAAATAAAGTTTAGTGAATAATTTATTTATCCAAATAAATATATGCATGGTAATATTGATATTTGTTAGTTAGAGAGAAAATTATGACTGATGTTTTTTTTTATTAAATAGAAGAAATATATTTTTTAAATAATTATGATAATTTAATCTAAGATCTCCATCATATTTTTTTATCTTTAAAATTTATTTTTAAAATTTTATTTTAATCTTCCAACGCAAAATTCTCGATTTCACATTTTTTATTTCTAATGAAACTTTGATATCAACAATTTATCCGCCCAAGACATAAAATTTTCTAAATGGAATAAACATCCATCCTCATCAACTTCATTTATTCTCGTAACTGTGATAGAATAGTTTTAAATTTATCAAAATTCATCAATATTTGTAGTGATTATCTTATAATAATTTGATAAATTTAATAATAAATTTATAACTTTAAAAAATTCAATTATAAAAAAATATTTAATTTAATAACTATTTATATAATCATCAACCATCAGTTCGTCTAGTGGGATGAGACACTAGATTTCTTAAACAATGTCAGAGGTTAGAATCATGATGTTGTTAATGGGAAAAAATTGGCTTGAGAGGGTCGCCTCCATAATGAGTCTCTATAATACATAATCTAAATTAATCAGTTATGAATTGAATACCGGTGTTTAAAAAAACCATTTATATACATTACTCTAAAATTCTATTCAAACATGTAAAATAAAAAAGGAGTAAAAAAGATTGAAAATATAGATTGGAAGCAATGGATTGAAGGAGGTTCTGAAGACTTCCAAAGGAAACCAATAAAAGCAACCCAACGCCCCATAAATTATATAGCAAGTAGTAACCAATCAAACAACAGATTCTTTTCATTACATCAAATCCCCAATCCAAAAGGGAAAAAGCACGAACCTCAATAATGTCCATTTCCCAAAACAGCATGCTTTAGGGTTGGATCCCATTCCCACACCTAAACATTACTATTTCTTCTTTTTCTTTCTTTTATTAAGATAAAAAAGTAAAACAATAAGACAAATCCAAAATTTTTAAATTCCACATATTTTATTTTTATTGTAATTCTAAAAGTGTTTTCAATTTAATATTTTAATCATTTTATCTAATTTTTTATTTAATTATCGATATTTGAGTAATCCAGATCATATATTGCGGATGTCTATTATGGAATGAATCTCACAACATAATTTTTTTTATTCACAATATCAAGATTTGAACTTCTGACATTGTTTAAAGAATCCAGCACTTCATCCTGGTGATTGATTGTCTGGTTTGATATTTTAATCATGTCATAAGCATAGTTCTTTACGCATGTGGATTTACTTGTTACAACTTTAATTATTTATTAAACTCAATAAGTGGTCTCCTTGATAAAGGGTGGCATGTTTTACAGATAATCCAAATAAGACCATAAAATGCACAATTTTTTTAATTTATCTTGATCCCTAAACTTAATTAAGAAGGAATCTCCCATCATCTCAACATGAAAAAGACAAGAGGAGAGAAAGAAAGAAAGAAAGCAAAGTGGTATAGGGAGTTGAAGTGAAGATATTTCAGGTGCATGGGGTGGAATGGTTCGCCCAAATGTGCAAAGGTGTGTATGGGGTCTCGACACGTTATGAGGGATGTAGGGATAATTCGGAAAATGTGTAGTAATCAAACAATTAGAACCCTACCACCCAATTTGGTCCCCTTTCCTCTTTCCGACAGTGTGCAAGTGACAGGAGATTCAAAACAATACATCACAAGATAAGATATGTGTGTTGAGGGATGGATGCTTTCGGCCTTTGCCTTCTCAACTCTTCCATGTTTCTTGTCAACTTGCATTGTGGGGATACGGATTGAACCGAGCTTAAACGAATGGAATTTTTCTTCGTGTTTATGGTGTAGATTTTTAAATTTATTCGTGTGCGGTTCATGTTTGTTATCTCTTACATAAAATGTTTAAACATAAATATTAGCAATCACATTATATATAAAAATGGAAACAAATAATAGTAGTATTCCTAATAATACTCAAACAATAAATGAGTTTAAAACGAGCTTTAAATGATTTATTCATAAACAACCTTTGTTTGCGTTTAACATGGGCAAAGTTAGGCCACCCCCTAAATGGTAAAGTTGTTCATAAGCCACTCTAGAAATTATATAATTATAGATTTATACACGGTAAATTTATATTTTAGTCTCTTAAAATAAAAAATGATTTATTCTTTCTAACTAGCTTTGTCCCCAGTGTTTGATTTGTTTAGTAATCGAGCCTTAAAATATTTTTTATATTTATTTATTTAGTTTAATAAATGAACATAAATTAATTAAAATATTTATGCTTCCTTTCTAACATCACCCCAACTTTCATTGTTTATTTAGGGAGAAGAATGGACTAATGCCCTAGCTTGATGCTCTATTTGGTTAATCTTATGTGGTACTAAACGATACAATTTGAAACAAAACAAAACCTTTCCAATTTCCATACTGTCTTTGTGGCTACAGGAAACAGGAAACCAACATATGTCTATCTTTCCCAATATGTAGAATTGAATAAATCATGAATTTATTTTGCAGGGTAGGTCTCACATATCATGCATGACAAGTCAACAAAAGAAAATATGCATGATCTTAACAACTTACCAGAAGTGATCTTAAGATTTTACAGCCCACAACATGCTGGTTTTTGACTTTGTAAAAATGACTGATCTTTTATGATTTGAATTGTAGATAAAATCATAATGCACATGGCATATCCTAATGAAACTGCCACAATATCATTGAAAGTGAGAATCTTTTTTAATTAATTAATGTAGATAGCAACTAATAATGTTTATTTTTATGCATCATTAGTGAATAAAATGATAATAGGTTATTAAGAAATTAGGGTTGAAGAGCTTATTAAGAATGGAGTTGTACAATTAGGGTTGTTATGGAGAGTAGAAACCGTGAACCTCTTTTTTGTGCTTCTACTTATGCTCTATCATTTAGAAATAGGTTTCCATTTTAGGGTTAAGATTTAAGGTTACAACTTAGGGTTTAAAGTATCAGGTGTATGGTATATTTTTAAGGTTTGAAATTTAGAGTTAGGACATAGGATTTATTTTTTTAGTGCTAGGCACAAAAAGAACCACTAAAAAGGGGCAAGGAATTTTTATCTTGTTATGAAGATAAAAAGTTAGAGAAATAAATCCTCTCTCCTTTTTGGTATCTCTATGTATGCCTCAATATTAAGAATCTAAACCCTAAATCTTAAACCTAAACACTCTACCCCTAAACTCCAATCCTAGACCATAAACACAATTTTTTATTGTTAGAGCATACATAGAGACACCAAAATGGATAGTGAATTTTTTATTCGAGCAGGTGTCCCGATAAGGAAAAATATTTTACTATCTTTATATGAAGAATTTAGGGTTGTTAGCACCTCCCCTAGAAGCATCCAGTTATATCTGCCCTACCCTTACCATTTCTTTCTATAAATAGAGGCCTATGGGACTCCTCCTATAGACCATCCCCCCTACATGATTTCTCACTTTCCTTTTAAAGCAACATTTCCAATTCTTCCAAGGATTGTTTAATCAAAACAGCAGTGCCAAAAGAGGAGAAAGAGGAGGGGAAAGAGGAGAAGGAGGAAGCACTGGTGATTGTTGTTGACAGAAGATAGAGAGCACAGATGATGGTGTGCAAAGGCATGTATATATGTGCACCCCACTCCTTTGTGCTCTCTATGCTTCTGTCATCACCTTCAGCCCCTCTTGTACTCTTATTCCCTTCTCTTTCTTTACTCCTAAACAAACTTATACTTACTATTTCTTTAACCCATTTCTTCTATTGTGTGGTTTGTAGTTTTGTTTTTTGCAGTTCGAAACTTGGAGGCAGACTTTGAGGGGTCAAGATATCACTTTGTATGATCTTCCTCAGGCCTTCCTAAAACTCTACTTTGATTTCTAGTTTCTCAATTAATCTTCATGTTGTTAAACATTTAAATACGAGTTCGATGTCCATTAAGTAAGGCTCATTTATCAAACCTAGTGGCCTGATCTACTAAGATTTATCAGATATTTTTCTCATATAAAATAGGACTCCAATTATGTTGAGTACCGTGTAGGGATAGCTTACGCAGCATTCAAGATAAGGAAGTTGTTTGGGGTTTCCTGGTCTACTCAACCACGTAATCTGTGGAACATTCGGATGCTATATATATATATATGCTTGTTGATGCCGATGTTGGGCCTTTGTTTGTTATGGTTAAAGTGATACCCTCGCCCTGAGGTACCACTTGCTTTGTGGAAAATTCTAAGTTATCTATGAACACACCATTGATGATAGCATATATAGCCGACATATTGAGATTTTTGATCCGTACAATAAACCTTTTATCAACCCTCGAAATTAAGCATGGAAAATGAAGCATTTATTGCATTATTAGAGATTTAAGCACTAACTGTGAACTGACCTTGGTTTCTGCAACATACTTAGTTGATGATCAACATTGTATATTTTTGCATCTAATTATGTATGTATGGATGTGGACGTGAATCTGGTTTCACCTCATGCAATATCTCTTTTTTGTTTCTCTATGCTTTACCCTACTTCACAAGTGGCGACAACAACTAAGAAGTTGAAGAAAACACAGGTAACGTGATGAACAGCACCCAGCTGAAATGGTAAGGCTGAAAAATCGCATTGTCCCACCTAAATTGAATGAATTATGTCGCCCTACCGGCTAACACTTTAAACCACCCTTTTCATTCGTACTATTGTTGCTAAATCAATTACACTTCCCTTCCCCTTTCCCCAGGATACCCTTAAAAAGTATGAAAATCAACATTAACCCTGTTAATGTATAATTTTATATACGGCTAATAAACTAAAGGGTGTGTATAGACACCATAATTTAACTGCATTGAAATATAATTACCACCCTAGTAATTATACGTGAGTGTAATTTCAAGAAATTCTAATTTTTTATGTATTTTTTTATAATTAAATCATGCGTCTGTTCCAGCTACAACACCTTATTGTTCGGCAAAATATTCTTTTACTCAACCCTTTCGAGTGCTCTATTTGTGTTTGCAGGCACACGATGATTAAATGGGAAGCAATCATACGTCAAACATCACGAACCAACTGGAAATTATTGAACAACAAGAACAACCAAAGGTGTAATTATTGAAGACGACAATTATTTCTATGCATTTCTTTTTAATTTTTTACCAACAAAATGGATGTTGTAATTTATCAAATTGGGATCTTAAATTTTAAGCATGATTTAATTTTGGTGCAATAATGTAATGGCCAATGACGAGCCTTTGGAACAACACCACGTTCCACAAATGATTACATATATATCTTATAGTACATATTATATTCAAAGAGATAAAGTAATTAATTTCCTCAATCACTTAATTTATGACATATCCCGATTAGGGTGTCTAGACAGACCGCGAATATTCCCACCAATTGTCATTTACAATACAACTAACAAAACACAGGTTCATGAATCTCACCTTAGGTTTCCTTCTCTTAACTAAATTTTTCTGCTTTTAACTCCTCTACAGAAAAAAGATTTTGTGTTTGATGTTGTCACAATTCGAACTAATTCGTTAAACCATAATATAAAAATATAATCAAAATTAATTATACAACTTTTAAAATTTCAGGAATCAAATAAACATAACTGATTCAATCAAGTTGTTTCGATAATTGAGTTGGGACAAACATTTTCTTTTTGTAGAATCTAAATTTATAGTTTATATATTTTGCACATTATTTAGTTGGGAGTTTAGAGGTGGCTAACGGGTTGTTCGAGTCAGTTTCGGCTCGGGTCATCTCAGATATGACTATATTCGGTTCAGTTCGGGTATCGGGTTAATAGGAGATCGTGAGTTATGCGGCAATTCACATCTCATATTTCTTTATTTCTTTTAATATTTTTTTATTTCGGATTGCTTTCGGTTCGGGTCCATTCGGTTCAGTTGAAAATCGGTTCGTCTACTTCGATTCAACTAAAATCCGGGTCTATTTCGATTCAATTTGGTTTATTTCGAATTTTAAATCAAATTCGGATCATCGTGTTTGAGTAGATATCGGATATCAGGTCAAATAAATATGTTTTGGTCTCGGGTCAAGTTTATTAGGTCTATTGGAGTTATACCAAATACTATGTTAATAGCTGAAACAAAAATGGGTGATGAGGTCATGAAATCAATGGGGAAAAAATTCAAGTTGGCCTTTCCTTCATACCTGTCCAACATGCTAAATCTCCCCTTTGTCTCCCCAACAAAATCCAAAACATTTATATATATAGACATGCAACTGACAAGGCCCCCACTGCCATGAATATTTCATAAAAAAATTGCACATTGCATGTGCCTTTAGAGGCTGCTTGCTGCTCAAAAAGGTTCTTCCCATGCTTGCTTATATAAGTATGAGCACCTTCCGTTTGTGATAATACCTCAACCAAGTAAACAATGGCAAGAGAGGGAATTGTTTCCGAGAAAATGAAGCTTGTTCTAGCATTGGTTACACTGCATTTTTGCTTTGCAGGATTCCACATTGTTTCCAGGGTTGCACTCAACATCGGTGTCAGCAAAGTGGTTTACCCGGTTTACAGGAACATCATTGCTTTGCTTTTGCTGAGTCCCTTCGCTTATTTCTTGGAAAAGTGACCCATTTATTAATTTCAAAAGCATGTAATAATATCTTTTGATTATTGGAATATGTTTGGCATTATAGTATTTAATGTTACACAGGAAGGAAAGACCACCCCTTACTTTTCCTTTGCTGGTTCAGTTCTTCCTTCTGGCATTACTGGGGTAAGAGATTAATCATTTAGCTAGAAACAGTTGAAATATATATACACTTTCCCTCTTGTTTTATGATCTTTTTTTGTGTTCTCAGAATTATTGCAAACCAGGGATTTTACCTTCTGGGGTTAAATTATGCATCCCAACGTTTGCTTCAGCAATGCAGAACTCAGTTCCTGCAATTACTTTTGTTGCAGCTGCTGCTCTAAGGTAAACCACTAAACCAGTTTCATAAAACAATGACAATGTTTACAAAATGGATGAATTTATTTGTTTATTTTCTTATTCGTGTGGAGACTCGAGCAAATCGATATTGCAAGAAGACATGGACTGGCAAAGGTGTTGGGAACCATTGTAAGTATAGGGGGTGCCACTATAATTACTCTCTACAAAGGCCCACTTCTATTGCACCAATCAAACATGCAGAATTGGACTTGGGGATGCATTTACCTCCTTGGTCACTGCTTATCATGGGCTGGTTGGTTGGTTTTCCAGGTTAGCCCCTGGTTATTTGAAACATCGACGTATACAGACATACATATACAGTATAATATATAATCATTTGAAATTTTGCAGGCTCCCGTGTTGAAGAAGTATCCTGCTAAACTCACACTCACTTCATTTACATGCTTCTTCGGGCTCATCCAGTTCTAGGTCATAGCAGCATTTGTGGAAACAGATTTCAATAACTGGAAAATCCAATCGATGGAAGAGCTTTTCACCATTCTCTATGCTGTAAGAAACTTATATTCCAGTGTTGCATATCGAAATTTCACATGATGTTCCGTCTTGTAAACTCTTTGGTTCTTTCTCAGGGAGTTGTGGCATCTGGTATTGTGTTTTCTCTTCAAACATGGTGTATTCACAAAGGCGGCCCTGTTTTCGTAGCCGTCTTCCAGCCGTTACAGATGCTTTTAGTCGCTATCATGGCGTTTGTTATTCTCGGCGACAAATTATACTCCGGACGGTATGAAAAAAGGAACTAGCTAGTTATCTATAAATTGATCATGTCATATTTTGCACTTACCATTTTCCTTTTTTTGGATTCTTGTAGTGTAATTGGTGCAGTTCTGATTATGGTCGGCCTTTATTTATTACTTTGGGGTAAAACTAAGGAGAAAAATGTAGCTGAGAATGAAGACACATTAAAGAAGCATCCTCTTAAAGATCCTGAAAGTGGAGTAATAGAAGATGAAACAAATAAAGCATGATGTATTTGTAGACTGATATACAGATCGAGGCAGTTCTGATACCGGTGAAAAACTGAAATGTCGCCTAGAGGATACATCTTAACATGTAATTAATCTAACATTGTGTTTTAATCTTTCCTAAACTGGCTTTACCTTGTAATATTGTACTAAGAAAAGGCTATTCAATGGCTTCTATATAATTGCAGTATGATGCTTGGTTTGTCAATCAAGCATGCTGCAGTCATTGTATGTGAGGATTTGTATAGTGTGAACTGTTAAAGCATAACGAAAGATATGAATTTAGAGAGAAAAAGAAGAGAAGAAGCTCAATATCATTGATCCATCTCTGTTTACTGGCATTTGATACTGTTATTAGAATAGCATAGGGTTTTTCTAGACGATCAAAGAATTCCCTCCAAAAAGGTATAAGCAGATCTCATTTTCTTTTAGTTGAATTCAATTCCCATAAGGGCCAAACCAAGAATTTGTGTTAAGACTCGAAGTAAGATTATGAAATTCCAAGTTAGAGCTAAAAATAATATTTAGTTATGTTAAAACCCGAATACCAACAACGGGTTGGTCTAGTGGAATGAGACACTAACTCTTTATGTGAAGTCAGGAGTTTGAATCATGTCGTTTTGTTAGATAACCCTTTTCAAAACCACTCTCACCTTACATCGAAGGATCGGTCCTAGCGTTTTGAATGTTCCATTTAAATTGTCCGAATTCAAACAATTTAATAGGCAGGTGTACAAAATACCAGCGTGAAGACAATTATTAGACTTGTTTATGGAAAGAAAAACGCAAAATAAATACATTGAATTGTTAATTTTTTTAATTTGATTACCTTAATAAGCGTAGTTAAGGTTTTGGTGGGTTGCATTCTTTTTTTACTTTAGAAAATGATAAAATTATAATCATGGCTTTAAATTTGATTTGTCTGAGTTTTTTTCCCCTTAAAATATCATCTAATGTTATTTTGTCGGGTTGTGTGTCATGTAACACCATACTTCAACGAATTTTAAATTCATTTAATTTTAACATGTGGATTTAAATAAGTAAAAGATGAACCAAATTGTTATCTTTCTTGAAATATTTTGAACTAAGGGGAGAAAAAAAGGGAGAAAAATTTTCAAGCTCGATTCAAGCCCCGAAATTTGATTTTCAAGTAATATTTTCAACTGCAAAGTTGTTCTACTCTTCAAGCTCTATCTTTTGATGTCAATAATTCATGGAATGCATGCTTGATTGATGAGAATTTTGATGAGAAAGAAATTAGGGTTTATGGACTCAATTGGGTTTTTTGAGATTTTATGTTTCTATGTTGAAATTCAAGTTGAAACCAAGCTTTTGTGATGTTAAAATCATGTTATTGAGTTGAGATTTAAACTCTACATGTTTTGATTATTATGAAGATGATTAGGGTTTATGGATTCAAGTTTGATTTAGGGTTTGTGTTGTTGGACAAATGATCTAGTAAGCTTGAATTTGTTATTTTGAAGCAAAACCCTAAATTAAAGGTATATGGACCATTTCATAAAAATTCATATTAGTCCTCTAACTTTCATAAAAATCAAAGCATTGCACAAATGTAGTTGGGGGCAACTGAACCCACATTCCCTTGGGTGTAGGGGGAAAGCCTCTACCACTAAGCTAGGCACATATTTATGACATGAAACATAAAATTTAATATATGAGTTATATAATAGTTAATGCCATGAAAAAAGAATTAAATGTGATTTTAGGGGATTCAAACATCTAACCCAAAATTTTATAAACCTTAAACCCTAAAAATTTTATAGACCCTAAAACCTAAAAAATTATGAACCCTAAACCCTAAAAATTTATAAACCCTAAAAACTATAGTTAGTACATAATTTAAAAAATCTCTAAACCATAAACTATAAAAAATATAGTTAGTGCGTGATTTAAAAAAATTATAAACCCTAAACCCAAAATTTTTTTATAAACCATAAACACTAAAATTTTATAAACCTTAAACCCTAAAATCTAAAACCCTAAACCCTAAAAATTATACACTCTAGAACTTAAAAATTTTATAAACCCTAAACCCTAAAAATATGTAAAGTCTAAACCCTAAAATTATAGTTAATGCATGGTTTAAAAAATCTCTAAACTCTAAACCCTAAAATTATAGTTAGTACATGATTTAACAAATTTATAAACCCTAAAAATTTATAAACCATAAACCTTAAAACCTAAAAAAATTATAAACCCTAAACTCCTAAACCCTAAAATATATATAAAATCTAAACCTTAAAAATTATAGTTAGTGCATGATTTAACTTTTTTATAGACCTAAACCATATACCCTAAAAATTATAGTTAGTGCATGATTTAAAAATTATAAACCCTAAACCCTAAAAGTTTTATGAACCCTAAATCCTAAACCCTAAAAGTTATAGTTAGTGCACAATTTATGATTTTTAACTTAATAATTTTTAGGGTTTATGGTTTATAAAATTTTTAGGGTTTAGGGTTTATAAATTTTTAAATCGTGCTTTAACTATATTTTTTAGGGGTTAGGGTTTAGAGATTTTTTTAAATCATGCACTAACTATAGTGGTTTATAAAATTTTTAAGGTTTAGGGTTCATAATTTTTTAGGTTTTAGGGTCTATAAAATTTTTAGGGGTTAGGATTTATAAAATTTTGGGTTAGATATTCGAATCCCCTAAAATCACATTTAATTTCTTTTTTTCATGGCATTAACAATCATATAACTCATATATTAAATTTTGTGTTTCATATTATAAATATATGCCTAGCCCAGTGATAGAGGTTTTTTCCTTACACTTAAGGGAATGTGGGTTCAATTTCCCCCAACTATATTTGTGCAATGCTTTAATTTTTTTCTTCAATAAGGTGGTGAGTCACCACCTAATTGAATAATTAATTTATTTTATTAAATTGAAACTAGGACTAAATTGATTAAATGTGAAAATCACGGGGGCTAAATGTTTAATTATACAAGTTTCTGTTAACTGCCACGTCAGCCTCTCCGTTAGGTTTTAACGGCTGGTGGCTATATTGGAACCATATCAATAGTTGAATGGTCATTTTGACAAAATTGAAATATCGGTGGTTATTTCGACACCAACCCCAAAGAACAGTGGTATCCCGTGTAGTTTACCCTAATAATTAATCCCGTAAAAAATTACAGAAAGATTAGTTCTTTTTAAAGAACTAATTACAATGTTCTAAGTTAAGTTAAACTCTCTCTAGTTTTTAGGAATTAGTTTTCTACTACATTACAAACTTCTAAACTAACTAGAACTGCACATGTACGAGTATAATCTACACGTGACACAGAAATTTCACCAAAATTCCTTTATTGAAACATGAGGAGTACAAAGGTTAATGCTTTGACAAGCGTGCTCGAATGGTCACACGCCATAATGGATGAAAACAAAGTAGAACATTGGAGAAAGGACTCCAAAATTCATTCACATGTACAGAATGGGGAAAAGTACTTACAAACAAAAAGGAGTTGCCTTATAGATTAAGAAGGTTTGAAATTTGATTCCACCCTGCCATCCAAGGCTTCTTGTCAGCTGGTAACGCAAAATTGAGCTCAAACATCTCCTTTGACAAGTTTCCACTTTCACAAAACCCTACAAGCTTTGCCACTATCTGAGCACTCTCCTCTATGTGTTTGGGATCACGAGGATCTGTCCATAGCTTGTTTATGAATTGAAGTCTTCTTTGCTTTCCATCCAGTGGTACGTTCCATTTAATGTACAATGCGTCTCTCTCGTCGAAACTCAAACGTGTGGTCAACCTCTTTGCGAGAAATTCCCTTTCACGCTTCAGGGCCCTGATACTGTAAGAAAACAGACACAAAATCCAATCAACTGGAAGCAACAAGAGATGTGCATGCTTGAATAAGAGAATGAATGAGAACCTTGATGAAAGTGACACTGTGGGATCATCTCCTGTTACTGCTGGGCTTGCATTTCCAAGTTCGGCAAAATGCTGCCGCAGCCAATTTAAGCGCCTAATCTCCACTTCCATGTATATTTGGTCGGCAGGATCCCCCTTGAATAACAGATAAAACTGTGTCCTATGGATGATGGAGACATAGCAGACATCCCACAACTCAATGATCTGTTGCCTTTGCTCCCTGAATGTTACATGCCATGCAACTTGGGGTTCCTCCGGTTCAAATTCACTCTCATCATCATTCACATTGTATCCGGCTGCTTCATTTGCTTCCAGCTCAAGCACCTAAAAGCAAGTAAAAAACTAGATAAATTCCCTATAATGGGAAAAAATAGAAGTTAAATCATATATAGAAAGGGCAAAGGCAATTATTTTACCTGACAAACAAGAAGCTGCTTCTGGTATTGCAGTTTAGCAACACGCTCTTTCAATTCTGTTACATATGCTCGAATGCTTCGTACATTCTCTTCAGCTGCATTTTGAAACATCTTCTGCATTTTCTTCATGTTGACTGAACTTGAACGTCTATATCCTGGAGTGCCTTCCTTTGATGAGATATCTCCACCCTCTTCACTCTTCACAGGTGTTCCTTTTTCAGACTCGGTGATAGTCTCCTTCGAGACAATGTCATCATCTTCTGGAGGTCTATTTTCTTCATTCTCAGGCTCGGCAACTTGCCGAATGGTTGATAGAGGTGAGCATGGAGACTTCAGAAAATTTTGCCGGTTTGCAACATGACTAGAAGTTAAAGGAAACAGCTTCTTTTTAGTCTGACTCTTAGTTTTTGGGGTTGTTTCACAGTTGGGTTCTTGATTACTTGGAAGAGACATCACCAGTTTGTCTATTGACTTTTGAACATTCTCTAATTGCTCCTCGAGGTTAGCTATTGTGCTACCTTGTGAATGAAGTCTAGTAATCTCTTCCTTGAGGTTAGCACTAACACTTTTGTTAGGAGCTATAGCAGTTCCAACTTCAATCTCCTTGGAGATTGACCGGATAGATTGCATCTCCCTTATTTCTGCCTGAAGCCTGGCAATTGTCTCAGCTGCATCTTGATTGCCTAGTCTATGACAAGCCACCTCTTTTTGAAGTACTTCTAAAGCACGATTTGCTTCCTCTCCTAGCTGCTCTTGGAGGTGTTCAAGTTTACGAATTTCATGCATAAGGGTGAATGGAGCAGCTGATGATTGCCTCATAGACTGCCTTAACAACATAGTTTTTCTTGTCTTATCATTACGGCCTAGATCCTTCCCATCGCATTTTGGAGACAGCACATCAGAATATGAAAGGCACTTCTTCACAGGTGGATTTGGTGATTCAAATGGAATAGAAATCTGAAAATATACACATAAAAGAAAATTGAACTTAATCAAGATAATAAGCCAATGAAACAGGGAAGAGATAAGAAGGAATGGTGAGGGAACCTGATGATCTTCCTGAAGTTTTCTGCGTAACTCATCCACCTGGGACTGTGCCAGGTCTCTTTCGCGCTTAAGTTCTTCAATCTCCATTTCCATCTATAAAGAAAAAACAAGAAATGTGATTACTTATGCTTCAATATAAAGTATGAAATAAATTGACTCAAGATAAGACGATCTCAAATAGCTTATTCGAAATGTGATTACTTGTTGTATTTTCAAGTCTTTCTCCCTAGAAGGATCAGGGGTGCGAAGCTCAGCTTCCAGTCTGGCTACTTCTTTCTGCAGATGTTTGACTAGTTGCTTATTCGAAACAACCTAACAAGGTTTCCAAAAAAAATTCATGTCAGTTCACTTGGAAATCCTTGCCAATCTCATAAGCAGGAATGAAAAAAATAATAATTACCATGTTCACTTGTGCATTATTTGT
Organism: Hibiscus mutabilis; assembly: GCA_019671005.1. Classification (NCBI taxonomy): domain Eukaryota; kingdom Viridiplantae; phylum Streptophyta; class Magnoliopsida; order Malvales; family Malvaceae; genus Hibiscus; species Hibiscus mutabilis. The sequence goes on from CM033750.1 coordinate 2,743,474, forward strand.
CACTTCCTTTGCTCGGGTAGCGAAGAAGAGAGTATTACGAGATTGTTCAAAGTGACTTAGAGCGGGACTCAGAGTACATATGATGGCAGTACGCGCATTTCCACCTAGTGAGTGCTGCAATATTCGAGTAAGCTTTGAATCCCTATATGGTATATGACCACTTCTTTTTCCAACACTGCAAAGAGATATCAGTCAGTCATGAACAAAATGATAATTGCACTTCACATAAAACTGGAAGTGTTGATGTAGCTGATACCACATTCTAAAATATGTATTGTTTTTTGAAGTTCATTTCATTACTTTTCTCCCAATTCATTATATTTGGAGTTGATGCAATGATACAAAACAAAAATAGAAGAAAAGACTCTCACCTGAGTTTTCTGATTACAGTTGTGAGAGTCATCAAACTAAGGTTAATATGACAGCCTTCCCTGAGCCTTGCACCATCAGCATTTGTTTGTGAAGCTCTTTCACTTCCAGCTAGATCCACAAAGTTCTGCAAGTTTGGTCCCAACATATTGTCATTCATACATCTTTTTCGGTTATATTTGGACAAGATTTGGTGATGTTGCCTTGACCAGGAATCTAGCAACTAGTAAAGCAAATGTGGAGTGTACAGCTCATAGAAGGGATAAGATCATTCTTACCAGGCTTGCAACAAATGATCTCACACAATCAGAATTTTCACGCAGAGTACTCTCAATTGTCTACATTGTTAGCGAAACAAATCTATGAATTAGCTTCCGTTAGGCATCGAGTATTCTAACAAAAACAACAGAAACCCTCATTCATACCAGCCTTATTATTTGGTGTGACCTTGAGCTAGAATCATTTAGGGCAGTTTCTCCAACTTGTCTTTGAGCTACAAATTCCAGTAAAAAAATTAGACTCACATTTAAAAAAGGGAAAAAAGTCTGATAACTCAAAGAAATTGTTTCATTAATTACCTTCACAAATGCTTATTAGATGCCTTAGATGCTGATCATTGCTGGCTGTTTCTTCCACCAATTTCTCAACCACTGTACCTTTCTGCAAGCCGAGATTAAATAGACAGAAATCTAGTTAATGACAGGAGGAGGATTGAAAGCAGAGGTGCTTCGGTAACAACCGTTACCTCTGGATCATCTAGAAGCTTGAGATTGCGGCCAGATTCGGAATTTAACAGGTCCCTCACATTCTCATTATAAATTTCTAATCCCGAAATTTTAATGGTAAAATCTCTCTCTGGTGTCTGCAACAGTTTCGAATAGAGAACAAAACAATTGAGAAAAGCACCAAACTACTTGTATAAAATCCAAATTCCAAACCAAATTATGGGTAACAAGAAAAAATAGTTAGACTTCAAGGGAAGCTGAGTCTTACTTCCATTATATGCTGGTAGATGTCATTGACAGCCTTCTCTGTTATTCCTCTCATCGTGTATGTCTTCCCACTGCTGGTTTGGCCATATGCAAATATAGTAGCTGTGCCAGAAATAAATAATTTCAAGTGTTCAATAAAGGGAAGAAACAATTAATAAACAGGCATCAAAATAATAATCGCTAGAAAAGATAACACAACGAAATACCATTTATGCCTCCCAAAGCAGACAAAGCTACATTCTTCACTCCTTCATACACCATTTCATTTACGCACGAAGGTCCAAACACTTTATCTGAGCAAACAAAATAAAAGAACTCCAAACATCAAATTTCCATGAAACTTAAAAAACCAACTATGAACTATGAAAATAACATGTATAGTTACCAAATGTGAAAGAAGATGGCTGAGAAGTGCGTTCTTGAGAAGGAGGGTGCTTAGAAACAATGGTGTGATCATCGACACATTCCCATGATACTTGATCTTTGGCCTGTTGCTCCCTTTTACTTAAGGGCCTTAACCTTACAGTTACAACAATCTTCTCTTCCTTCAATTTTGTACCTCCAGGTGTTGTTACTGGTGTCTTATCTATCTTATTGCCTGGGGTTCCTGGAGTTCTAGCTGTCATCTTTCTATAGTTCCTTTGTGTCTTTCAGATTTGAAAACCACCAAAGTATTACAGTCAGAACTCAGAGAAACGAATGGAATTTTGCTGCTTCAATACGATCTGTAAAATTATGAACTGGAAATGGAAACAATCAGCAAAATATAAACAAATGATTACAAAAATTTACAATCCAAGAGGACTTACCAAACTATGAAAGTATGAATAAATTAGAAAATATATGGACGCATATAGAAACCCTAAATTCCGAAAAGACCAGAAGTTAATGAAGCTGGAAGTTAGTGTCGCTTTGAAATATCACAAATCCTTCAGAGTTTATACAAATCAGGTGGAAAAAAGTAAGCAAAATTTACAATAATGCGAAATTAAAGAGGCGAGAAAGCCAAATCTTGCTAAATCAGTAACAGAATTAAGTAAATCGAAACGTTTGAGCGAATCGCACACTTTATAGCATCAACATTTCTTTCCTAATTATCTAAAAGATGAAGCATTTGTCACCGATAAACTTAATCCATATCAAAGTAATTCCTAAGAAGGAAAGTTCACTTTCTTCAATTATTTTTCCATTTCCAACTCAAAATTACCAAATCAAAAACAAGAAGAAGAAAAATTAAAAAACACTTACTCAAGTTCTCTGGATCAAATCAAAGATGAACGTACAGAGAGAGAGAGAGAGAGAGATTGTATTTAGAGAATATAGAATTCTTGAAGCTTTTGTCTTTAATGGGAAGAGCCATCGAAGAAAGAGATTTGAAATTTAGGTCTCCAACGGTTAGATTCGTTTTCTCATCGTTTCTTTTCTTTATTTCTCGCCAACTTGTCGATTTTTATTGATATACCGCGATATGATTGGTTTTATCGTCAGATAAAAGCGGGACCGGGTTTCAAGTTTTAATAACGGCTTTTTTATTTATAATTATAATTAAGGAGTTTTCATTTGCCCATACAAGAACAGAAATGAGGCTGTAATTTTGCTAAACAAACCCTCTAAGATTTCAAAATTTTATGGTTAACCAATCGATATTTTTCTTAATTATGAAAACGTTCCCTATAATTTATGAAGAATTACATTCGGACCCAATTTTTGAAACTCTTACAATAGGACAAGATCTTGATTAAGCCTTTTGAAATCTTGGTATAATGATAAATTTAGTTTTCAAAGTTTACACTTTGTACAAATATGTCCCCTTCTTTTTTATGAGTTAAATTTGATGATCAACTTTTTTTTATTTAGTTAAACTGGCGTGAATAGACGATTAGTTTTTTACGACACAAACGTGACAACCTGGATGACAGTCTTAACAACTTGCATCATTTAACAATCATTTGTAATCATTTTTATAAGTAATTAAATATGTATGAACTATCAAGTTACCACATTAGTTTTAAAAAATAAATATCTAATCATTAATAATGTTAAAATCGCACCAATTCTAATGGTTAAGGACATTTTTTTATAACCACTAATGTCTAATCCATTAATCGATTCCACTATGACGCGACCCTTTCATCTTAATTTTTTCTATTCACAATACTAAATTCGGACGACCAATTGATAACATGGTATATTTCCTTGGGCTTTGATTATTTATTTACAAGTCATATCAGTCGCTTACAAAGATAGCATCGGAAACGAAGGTAAAAAGAAACATAAAAAACAGCAAGTTGCAGTTGCAGTTATCTCAAAAATGAATAGGTCTTCTCACTCAATGCTGCAGTTGTTTGCTTCAGTGCACTAATGCATGATTCACCTTCACCCCCTGTGATAAAGGATCTTGGAGATGACAAATCATCGGCCGAATTCGACCTCGACATGTTCAATTCGATCCCATTCTCGTTCGCTGTGTCGAAATATGCCCGACTCACTTCCTAGTTACCGCCATCCGCTGGCATTTCGCTCGGCAAATATCCCTCGATCGAACAATCTGTGAGATACGCGTTTTGTTGAAACGAACTCGCCACGGTTTGTTGATGATTGGGGCATGGGTCTACCACATGATCCCATGTATAGAAATCTTCACATAAAACATTACTATAAATGTCCCAGAACATCAACTAACTACTGATGTAATGACAAAAGACTCGCGTCGTTATCAAATCGTCAATCAACACTTGGACAATTTGCCTAATGAAAGGAAAACATGTGTTCCTCGGAAAAGGACTTACCTTTTGTAAGAAGGCCAACCTCATTGGAAATTCCTTCTATCTCTTCCAAGGAAGACCAATTTGCATATGCTTGTCTCACCAAGTTTTCTAGGTATGCCTACAATTTGCAAATGCCATTAGACTAACAAACATTTAGGACCCAAAATAAATGATCTAGCTTAGTAGCCAGAGCCTACTGAATCGAGTTGAAATGAGTTTGATGTTCCATAAGCTTGAAGAACTCCCCTCCCGAAATAGGATCTAACCCGATTCAACTCGAAACTTGGCTACTAAACATCGAGGGGTCGCAGACCGTTACAGCTTAGTGTATGACACATACTTTGTTAATACCACTCAGGTTGAGAGTAGTAGGATATAAACTCCCGTTGATCTCTGCTTTCATGAGTTCGCAAATCGGATTCAACCAGATTATGTAATTCGATCCTCGAAAAACATAATGCTTGTTTCCCATGACACAAGTTTTAGCATGTTTGATTGCGATATTCCACACTTTCTCAGACATCCTAGTGCCTAACATCTGTTCAACACGGATGATTATATATGAGAAAAGTGAAGAGAAGATTGGCAAGTTTGAGCAAATACTTACACTTCTAAGCTTGGCATGATCGACGACCCACATTTTCAAGAAGTCTTGCACTGTGTTAACGCCCGGAGAGAATAATCTTTTATGGAATACTCCATCTTTGCTGATCTTTTCTAGTCGTCAAACTTCATCTCCCAACTTTGGTGGATGATCCTTCATGTATACTTCAATTACACAAGTAATCATGTCAATTTATAGTATAGGACTAAATCCTAAATTTAAAGATAGTAGAGGGGCCAAAACGAGAATTTAACTAAAAATTATAAATACATATGGATTCTTTAAATAGAAGGCAAGAGATGGAGAACAAAAATGATGGGTACATTTTTAGTGTAATTATATATATTCCAACACTAAAATTAGACCCTACAATTTAATCTTAAATCCTAAAATTTTAAACTTTAAAAACTAAATCTTACACCTTAAACCCTAAACTCAATTTAAAATTTAAAATATGATTCATATATGTTAAATATGGTCTACCTTAAATTCGAACCGGCATTTAACACAAATGGTGAAATAATTTAAAATTTGAGAGCAAGTAATGCAGTTTACCCTATATAATAAATTATCACATGTAAATAGTAGTAATGGAAAATGGAGAGCAAGGAAAACTTACGTTCGCCACGATGGTCTTTGACAACAAAAGTTTCAGTCATGGCTTCTCGAATCCGAACACCATCGGAACTCCTGAGCGCAACCTTTGCACCAATTCTAAACTTCCGGCTCCGAATCCAGCTCGAATTATCCGTAAATTCGATATCACCGATCAGACCAACTCCGTCCCTCACCGTGACCGCCAATTCTCCGGTGAGCAAGGGACGTTTCCCTGTTCTTTCCCTCTCGATGCTCCGATCAAACTCTTCGCTACTCCAACTCTTACCGCCGACCGATGGAAAGTCACCGTCGATAACTACTTTAATTGGGCTCAGAAAAAGCACCGGAGCCATTTGGTTTCCCCTTGTATCAACCAACATGACTCGAAGCTGGTTGCTTTCTTCATCCACGATCTTGCTGCCGGTAAAGATTGGTAGAGTAAGGGCTTTAGGGAAAATTAGCTCGAGGGTTGATGGCTCCGGTGCTTGGACTTGAAGAGACGGGGACCGGCTGAAAAATCGGATTCGATTTCGAAGACTACGATCTACTTCTTCCTTCACCCGAGAAGTGTATGTATACATATCAAACCTTCATGCATGAAGAATAAAATCTCGTAGCAATTATATCAGGTCTCGAATTCGATCAAATCTAAAATTAAACCGAATCAACTAAATTGAGAACAAATTTTCCTGACAATAATATTTTTACATTCACACGATTCCAACTCAAAATCTTAAGATAAAATTTTGTATTATACTCTATCCGATCATTAAAAAGCTTAGAAATGACATATGAATCTATTATGAATAATAATTAAGATTAATGCTTGGAATAATGAGAAAAATACATACCACTCTTCAAAGGACTGGTTCCAGAGCTGTAGACAAGCAGTTTACCATAACAGCGTCTCCGATCACACTGTTAACAACAAATGAAATGAAGAAGAAACATCAAAAGTGCGCTGTCCAGAGATTTAATTCAATTCGACTTTAGAAATAATTGAAATTCATATGATTATAAAAAAACCCGATAGTTTTATACCAAAAAATAATAATTAGAAGAAATGAAGAAAATTGTAAAACATACGAAGCAAAAGAAGGGAGAGGTTCCACGCGTTTCTCCTTCGTCGGCTGATTATCAGCTGGATCGGAACATGTTTCAGTGAGATGCCGTTTTGCCGCCATTTTTTCCAGGTAATATCAGAGATTTGGAGAAAAGGAAAACAAACAGTACAACAGAAATGAGAGGTAATGAATGTGTTGAAAACAATGATGTAAGAGAGGGTTTAAATACAAGGAAGGTTTGTAAACTAATAATAAAGAAGGCTCTTGGAATGTTCGAGGAAATCGCAGGGTAATAGCTGCGTAGTAACTTGTGTAATTTTTTTTGGTAATACGTATGTTCATCTTATGGTCCAGTTCGGGGTGTAAGGTTGTCCCTCTCAACAATATCGTCTCTAATATTTAAATTCACGTCTTTACTTTGGGAGTGCAATGTGTCTTACCAATGCACCCAACACTTGTCGGTAATAACATATGTAATTTATGTACACTTATAATTTAGTGACTTTGACCTCTACTTTCCTTTTTTGAGTTGATCATTTTAATTTTTTCGTTGCTCTCTCGGCTCTCAAGAGTTTTCTCTGAATTAATCTAGATTGACTTGTGTTGCACATGTAGTTTTGGTGGATGAATCTCTTAACATGAATTCTATGCATGCACAATGCCTCGAACTCGAGACCAACTTAAATGATACCAAGTTGCTTATCACTTAGACCAACCTCGTTGGTATTTCACTTTATTACTCATGCCAGCTTAAAAATATTTCACATCACTAAATGAAATAAAAAAAATAACAAGCTCAAGCCTAATGCTTAAACATTTAATTTCAAGTTCTACCAAAAAAAAAAAAGAGAAGAGGTTCATTTTAAGAAATTCGGTTCAAACACTTTTATATGTAAAATATGTGTTATTAAAAAATTAAAAAATATAAATAAATACTATATTGTAATTACTTTAAAGTTATTAAAAAATAATATGAGTAAATTCTCGGTCCAATATATACAAACTTATTCTATATGTTAAGAATGAAGTACATAGTAACTAATGTGAAATTCAAAACAAATACCGCATGATGATTTCAGTCTTACAAGAGAAACATAGATTTAAAAAAATTAAATTACAAATATTAAATTTAACCTTAAACCATCGTTTCAAACTTAAAATAAGTTTTAAAATGAATTTTTGAGTAGATTAGTGAGAATGATGTTATTTTTGAAGATTCAGATTTAAATAATTTATATGCATGGTGTGTTATCAAAAGATTAAAAATGAACATGTACGCTATTTATTCCAACTATATATGACTATAACCATTTAAAATAAGTATTTTTTTTACAAATCCTAATTCTATCCTACTCCTACCTAAAACTCTAAGAAAAGGAAAGTAATGTTCCTATTGAATCTTGAACCCATGACATAAAAAAAAAGTAAAAAAATAGAGATGAAGTCCACCGACCAAATATACTTGTTTACTTAAAATATCATTTCTAACAAAAAGAAATTCCAAAACTTTTTAATCTGTAAATGTTTTTTATATTACGTCAAAATCATTTATTTGACATTACAGTGTTCGATATCCGACAAAATTCTTAATGTCAATTTCATGTGTTCGCCATGTAATTGGTCACTAGAAAGTAATAGTAAGAAAATTTAACCATTAAGATAGGTGTGATTACATAATTTAGAGTGAACTATCCATTAAAAATTATTATAGTTAATTACTTGTGTAATTTTTTTGGTGAAAATTAAATAATGTAATTGAAGCATCCAATTACACTCGATCTCATGATTGCAATGTTATTCACATATGACACGCATGCAGTAATTACAAGCAATTTACACCTGAGTTTGATTCGAGTTCGAACAATTTAGTCTGCAAGTGTACGTAAACTTATTTAGATTTAAAACCAAACACAAATATTATCCTGTACTCGAATAGAATTATAAAAAAATTGTATATCTGAAACTAAGATTCATTTAGAGAGCCAGACAAAATGAGCAAAGTCCATATTTCACATATATCCATATCCATTCATTCTCAAATCCAGGAAACATACTTGAATCTATGGAACATAGATTTCCCTAGAGTTTAAGCTACCAGCGAAATCAGCAATATGAATTCGGCCATTGGAGAAGGAAATCACCACAAAATATGAGCAGCAACTTTAACAAACCCTTTAGATTGTTAGCATTAGATCAACCACAAGGTAACATGAACTCTATTTGTTGCACCGAGTCGGTAAAGCCCGAACTGTTGAATGAATAATGGAACATATACTCGGACCTAGTAGTAGTAAAATTGAATGAAAAGCAAAGTTCAAAGCAAAACCATACCTACACTTGAAACTCAGAAGGCTTTCAATTCAAGACTCGCGTGCCAGAATGTTTCAAAATTGAATTTCAAAATATGTAACATCCAAATACAATCCCAGTGCTCAAATTTCAATAAACCACAAACCCCAGATAGAAACAGAAAGTATAAATTTACAGCAGAACTATCCTTGAGCACACATGAAGGCAGAATTCAGGGGATAATTTATCAGCCAATTTCTCTTAAGCAGTTTAGGACAAACGGATAAAAAAATTTCAAAGCTATAAAAGGAAATCAGGAATCACTGGCGTTTCTGCAGGAACTTCCAAAGGCTCCTCAGCTCTTTGCCGTGATTTATGCCTACCACTACTCTTCTTTTTTTCTTTCTGAACAGTATCTTTTCTTTCCTCATCATTTTTCTTCCTTGGACTTCTACGTCTTCTCTCTTTACCTTGACTACGGTCTTTTCTCCTTCTTGAACTAGAATTTCCAAGGCCAACTGCACTTTCTTTTGATTCCATATGAGGATCTGTATGTAGCTTTTCCTTTCCTTTACTCTTGCTAGAATTAGAAACGTTGCTTTGAGATGAAGTGGGTGGAATATCTCCACTGCCAAAAAGAACATCACGAACAGCACCTGAGAGTGAATTATCTCTAGACTCAGGCTGCTTCCTTGCAACAGGTTTCTCGTCCACTTCATCCAATTTCACCACCACAGGCCTGGGCTTACCGTGGTTCGGTTTTCTCTTGGGAACAAGTGATTCCGCTGTGAGTTTAACAAGATTATCAGTATTATCATTGATATCACCCAGTAACGTGGGGTCATTGGCAGGAGGATAATCATTTGAAATTATTTCACTCTTCCCTGAAGGAAGATAATACAACCCATGGCGCTTACGATGCTCAGCTAACAGCGAAGTGGACTCATTTGATTGTTCATTGTCTTCTTTAATCTGAAGGTTAGAGAAAGACAACCCATCCTTCTCCTCCTCATAAGGACTTCCAAAAGAAAATGAGTTTGACGAAGGAGGTTCAATATCACCGCATATCATTTCCAAGTCACCAAGGTTCTCCTTAAGCACTAACGCATCTGGCAGATAAACTTTTCCCTGTGCACTTAAAGAAACAGGTCCGAGCTCCTTGGAAAAGGCATCATGCATCATGCATCAGTTTGATGATTTTGGAAGTTTCCACTCCTTTTCCCTCTGACTCTTTTTTCTCTTGAATCGAAGAATTCAGAATGTCTGGTTTTGTCAAATCAACAAAACCAAGCAAATTCCATGCTCTCTCCTGTACTTCCACATCATGGCTTCCTAATAGAGGGCACAAAGCTAACTCAATCAGATTCAATATGTTTACAATGGACTCCTTGGTGATAGGAGCAGAAGCACATGTCTGGCCATGTACATCAGCCGCATCCGCACCATTTTCAACAGAAAAATCGTCAAAGGATTCATAGGACGCAGATGCTGAAACTTCAGCAGGCAAATTATCCAGAGATGCAGAAGGAGCAATACTTTTCCCTCGCATAAAGCAAGTATGCAGGCAAAAAACTAACACTTTAAAGGCAGACTGAATGTAAATTGCCCTTATAGAAGGTGGCAACAAACTAGTGCGAGGCTGTAATAGTGCTTCCATAAGTTCTAATGGATTCCTGGAAAACTCAACATATTCTCCAGATGCCCATGCGGCAGCAGATAATACACCATGCAAAAATGAATTTCCAAGTAAGGCAGGATCAATAAGCAAATCACGAGCAACACGAACAAGTTCTGGCCTAACATCCTTGACCCTCAGACCAACATCAATTAGCTGGTTTTCAATTTCATCTCCCATCTGACAATGTGGGATTCTTGACATCTCACCAAGAAGTGATACGTACCAATCAAAGTCAACAATAATCTCATACAAATTCCTCGAACAAGTTGACAGAATAGAACCAAGAATCTCATTACAAAACACAGGATCAGATTTAAGTGCATAATTGACCAAAACCCTGGAAATTTCAGACACATTATGTTCAGATACCATTGCCATCACAAGCCGCAACGACTCAATCTTTATATTAGGATCTGCATCACTCAATGACTTGATTACAACTTCCTTATTCTCCGACACTGCCCACAAGTGTTTTTCAGCTACAATCCTAAGAGCCTGCAATCCAAGATACTTAAGATTCGGATCCTCGTCCACCAAAAACTCACGAACCTTTCCAACCGCAAGCCTCACAGCAGATTCATACTCACTCAAACTAGTAACCACGGTCCTAACACACTCAAACAATAATGACTTCGCCCCAGTATTCCTCATAAGATCACAAATTGGCTCAACAACCCGTTTTGCTAACCTCGGTTCGAGAGGAGCCAACTTAGAAAAAATCTTCAATACCTTAATCGAAACCCAATTGGTTTTCGAATCAACCAGAATCTTATAAAACTCGGGTGCCAAAGGAAGATACGATCTGGGATCTTTACAAGCAAGTTCAGAAAACACCCCAACAACCGCAGACAAAATCTGAGGATCAGAATTCTCTAAATTCTCAACTAAACGCTTAAAACACACCCTAACGGAATCTGGGTATTTCTCAAAAACTCTTAAAACTACAGCTACGGCCCTTTTCCGAACATAAAGCTTATTACTAGACAGTGAAGTGAAAACTTCCGGGGTCAAATCTCTAGCGAGATCAACATTAGCAATTCTAGACAAGCATTGAAGAGATAAACTTACTTCGAACTCGTTGGTGCTGTTAAGATCCTTCCGCAGATGATTGGTTATGAGGAGAAGAACGGGAGTGGAATCATGGAAGGAGAGTGAGATTGCGTGGTAAGCAATCTTCTTGTGGGAGAAACGAGGAGAAGAGAGGACTTCCAGGGCAGGGAAAGCCGCGAAGGACATGTCGTGGAAGTGGAGATTGGAGAGATAGGAGAGTTTGAGGAGGGCGGTGGATTTGGTGGAGAGGTCGGTGGATTTGATTTCCTTGCGGATTTCTTCGAGTGATTTGGAGATGAAAGCTTGTTCGCCGATCAGCTGTTGTCTTAGGCCTTTTATTAGGTCCTCTAAACTGCGCTGGAACAGGGAATCCGTGAGTGATGGACCTGACATTGCGAGTTGCGAAGGGGAAAGGGTTTCTGGGTGTTTGACGAAATACAATTATTGCATCGGAATTTGGGAGATTTTTGGCTTGGGGGTTGAACGGGGGAATTGAAATTCTCTGCAAATCGGAGAACGAAAGGAAGGGCGTTTTGTTTTTTTCTCCTATTAGTAGTATTAATTCACTTTACCGAGCGAAATGACGGATTATGATCGTGTGAATTTGATCCAAATGTGATGCTCTGTTCGTTTGTTCGAGTCGGATTAAATCAAAACGATTAAAACTAAATGTTAAAAAAAATTCCCCATTTTTTTAGAGTTTTGTCCTATATTAAATTGTTTATCATTTAAATCAACCCAATAACAATCATATTTTTTTATAATATATATTTATTTTACTATTTATGTTATAAGCGAAAAGTTATTATTTTTAATAATATCGTCCACAATATTTAAATTCACATTTTTTTCAAGAGTGCAAAAAAATAATCATATCTATTAAATTCCTTCAAATCATATATTACATTGAAATTTTCATTTTTAATCAACTTATTATTTCACATCTCTCAATTTTTACTTAATCCATCAAGTCAGTTCGTTGGATTTATTTAAATAAATTAACATAATTCAATGAGACGTCACTTACAATAAACATAAAAAATATATATATATACGCTTAAATGAAAAATAGGTGCTTAAAATTTCAAAAGTTATAATTTTAAGTGCTTGACCGTTAATAGGTGTTAAAATTTTTAACCAATTAATACTTGACACGTGGTATATTTGGGGTACATAAAATTATAACTTTTGAAACTTTGACCACCTACTTTTATAAAAAAAAAATACTTTAAGCACCTAAAATTATAACTTTTAAAACTTTGTACACCTATTTAAAAAAAATACTTAAAATTAAAAAAAAAACATATTTTAGGCCCATGTTTTTCATTTAAGCCGTATATATATATACCAAAGAAACAACAAGGTCGGCCGAGGAAGCAAAAGTTGGTTGTACAAATTACAAAAACAATTGAGATATTTCGTAGGGAATATATAGTTATTTTATCATAAAACTCACACATATCATATTAATAAAATTGTTTAAAATGAAATCTCTTAAGAAGAATAAGATTTTTTTTCACTAATAAAAGTAGTCGAATTCTTAAAAAAAATTGGAGTTTAATTTGCTAATTATTGTGAAAATACTTTCATCATATTACAAGTGTTAAGGATCAAACAAACAAAAAAATGTTGACAAGGGATTGATTCTTATTTAAAAAAGTTGAATTTTAACAAAGACAAATATTGTTTAAATAAATGACATGAATTTTTTTCATTTTTATTTTAATTTCAAACAAAATATTTCATTTGTAGAATCACAAAAGTTTCAAAAATATTAACTTTATTAAATAATGAGTTGATTGTGTGTCTCTAAACTATATTTTTATTTTAAATTGATTCTTAAATTTTTAAATATTTTAATTTTATTCTCAAATCACGACTTTCATTTTAAATTGGATCTCAAACTTTTAAATGTTCCACTTCCACTCCAAACTATAACCCTCATTATATATTAGCTCCTAAAAATTTAAATATTCCATTTTGTCCTCAAACTATTATTATATTCTAATCCCATCCATTGCTAATAAAATCGTTAACAAAAATTGACTGAAATATAAAGATTGATGTGTATTGTCATATTGTGTGATAATATCAGTGGAGTTCTGGACAGGCACGATAAGAGCGATCGCACAGGGCCTCCGAGAGAGAGGGGACCCAAAATAGAGAACTTAAATTAAATATTTATAAAAAAATTATAAATTTGTATATATAATTATGTGTGTATATATAACAATTATCTAAAACTTAAAACATGTAAAAATAACGACACTTTTTAAGTGAACATGTTTGATTTTTAGATGTTTATAAGTTAATTTTTTGTTGCTCAAGAGGATAATATAATAATATTTTTTATATTAAGGTAATTTTTTTAAGAAAAAAAACTTATATCCCTTACCGATTATAAATTAAGGGATTTTAATAAATTGCACAAGACCCCCAAAATCTTTGAACCGCCCCTGGATAATATGATGTAACGTAAACGATAATTAATTTGCATATACTAATAATTTGGGAATAAAATTGGAATGTTTAAAAGTTTGAAAACTAATTTACAATAAAAGTCATAGTTTGAGAATGATATTAGAATGTTCAAAAGTTTAGGGACTAATATAAAATGAATCAAATTTGGGGGCGTATGGTACAAATAACTCATAAGTAATTACCATTCTTTTATACAGTAAATATTAACTTTGTTAAAATTTGGTCTTATTTTATTCTTTTACTAGTACGGGATCAAATCGGTCCATCTAGTAATATAGGGACTAAATTGAAAAAGACCATATAATATAAGGACCTACCAAATAATATTTACCTTTATTAGTTAAACGCTAATGGGTCGGATGATTCAGTAGTTGGGTGGGCTGGGCCAGCACTGACGAGAGACCGTGAAGAGTGCTACCAATCACGTGCCCGTCCAAATAACGGAATTCACTTTTTAAAAAACTCGAACGTTGCTCCCCAACGGTTCTATTTTTCTTCTTCGCCAAACACGGCTCATATTTCAATCTACTAAGCTAAAGACAAAGAGAAATCTCAATAGAATTATCACACAAAGATTGATCAAATTTCAATAGATTCTTTTAATGACAGTGGAAGCGGAACAAGTGGCTGCAAACACCAGTCATGCGGCGGCGCCTCCCGCCGTTCCCCACCCTCCACCGCGGCGGCCTAGGGTGAGAGAAGTCAGTTCCAGGTTCATGTCTCCGGTATCATCCTCCCACTCTTCTGGTGACCCCTCGAAATCTCTACTTCACAAACAGCAGCACTCGGTCTCATCGCAGCGGCAGAGACGGCAACCGGAGACGGAGGTAGACGAGAATTTTCCCGCCCCTTATGAGAGTCCAAAACCCTCTGAATTGCCGTTGCAAAGGAAACATTTCCATTCCAGAACCTATAGCGATGGCAGCAAATTGTTAGGGAGAAGCACAAGGACTCCTTTGAGGCCTGACACGCCTACCATTGAAAGAACTGCTTCGTTACCATCATCAACATCGATGAGATTAAACCGCCGTGCCGCAAACATTTCATCGACGCCCAAGGTCTCGGCCGCAGCTAAGTTGTTGCAGTCGAGTGGGATCGCCTTATCATCGAAACAGAATGCTTCATTTTCCTCTCAGGAAGCCTCTGCTATGTCCCTTATTGATTTGGGCTCTTCCATGCCTGAAGCAGACAAGTTACTCTCCGAGCCGAATATCAACGACGACTCGTCGAAACTCCCTGCTTGCCCTTTCTCCCGTTCGTTGAATTCACCATTATCGACTTCAGATTCCTCTTTGTTTCATCACCATAATGGACTAATCAAAGGCAAATCTGCAAAGATGACTCCATTTTCGGTTCCACCTGTCCCTTCGCATACAAAGTCCGGGACCGATGCAATAAGGGCGTCGAAGAAAGTTTCTCAACATCAAGAAGATTTGCATTCCCTGAAATTGCTTTGCAATTGCTACTTGCAGTGGAGATATGCCAATGCCAAGGCAGCAGCCTCCACTCAAATTCAGAAAAGAGAAGCTGAGGTTAGCCCTATGCTCTTGTATTTTATTTTTTTTCAATTGACTGTTATCACTTATCAACATATGCATATTATTCTTCGTATTATCCGGATCGGTCCGGTAGACGAACTAGATCTAATAGTCTTTCTTGTGTGCCTTTATTTGGTTAGAGAATGCTTTATTCTCTTGAGGTGAAGATATCAGAGTTGTATGATTGTGTGAGAAGGAAACGCATGGAACTCCAACTCCTGCAAAGAATGAACACCTTATCAAAGATTCTAGAAGCTCAAGTAAGACTGTAAACCTTTAATTAGTGGCATAGTCTTAAGATAGGGTCATGTATGTTAATGCTCCCTGGTTAAGTACATACATGTTCTTGTTTGGCCTTTTTTTAGATGCCCTATCTGGAAGAATGGTCTGATTTCCAAGGGGATTATTTGGATTCTTTGTTGGAAACTATTCAATCCTTATCGAACATTTCTCTTCGACTTCCGACCAGTGGGAATATTAAGGTACACATTTTCCACCTTTCTCTTTCCTTTTCTCAGTCATTTATTCAGATGAAGCAAATTCTTGGTGTTGTCATTGTGTTTATTTGCAGGCAGATACAAGAGAGATAGGGGAGGCAATGACTTCTGCAATTAAAACGATGGAATCGATCGTTTGCCATGTTCAAAGCTTTAAGCCAAAGGTAAAGCTTGGTGAAAATCAGACCATAAAGCTAAAAAAAATGGAATAGAAAAGTGACAACAAATAGTGATGCGTCCTTTTTTACAATAATGCAGGCAGAGGAAATGGAAAGTCTAATTTCAGAATTGGCTAGAGTTGCAATAAGAGAAAGAGCAGTGATTGAAGAATGTGGAGATTTGTTACACAAGACAAACACATACCAGGTTTGGTTTTGAAATACCTCTCCTATGTTACTCGGACTCAGGTGTGAGTGTAGGATACATGTATTGTTTGTGTGTGTCGAACATAGGCATTTCAAGAAAAATGAAGAGCCCGGGGAAACATAGGTCTTATCTATTATGAAATTGCAGCTCTCAACCATTTTGTGTATACTTACAAGGATTGTTACATTTTCTAGGTTGAAGAATGCAGTTTAAGAGGTCACCTTGTTCAATTGCAAGCCAATAAACTCCAACGACACGAATAACCATACATGATTTTCAGTCATTATACACTCAACACCAACTCGAAGAATTCTGTTGTAATTTTCGAACGTGAAAGTTTTCACTTTTCATAATAAATTTCACCAATGATTCACTTTTCCGCATCTTTTAACTGGTTTTGTTGTATTATGCCTCTGACCCTGATATATTCGGATACCTTGTATATGGAGAGAAGTTGCTACGAATACATCATCTAATTCACTAACAATGCATAGATTATTAAATACGAATTCAAACAAGGCCTTAGTTTTCTTGCCTTGCAAGAAACAACTTCACAAACAAATGCTTACAGTGGGATTTGCTGGCACATCAAGCAAAGCAAAAAAAAGAAGGAAAGGGCCACTGCTAGGGCACCAAACAACCAATGGTCCATGATTAGATTATAAGTGTATATCAGAAGCTATAATACAAACAATATTTATGTAAAAACAAATGGTGACACCACAAACCCAAATCCTCTTTTTCTACAATTTTACACTGTGTTACTCGGACTCGGTGTGCATCCAACACGGATATGTTTAGGTTTTTCTAAGTTCTTTCATATATTTGGAGGCTTCTTAGAGATTATATCCCTATATCCATGTGTCGAACACGAGTACTTTAACAAAAATGAAGTGTCCGAGCAACAATTATACATAATAATGAGCTAATAAGTCCAAAACCATATTTTGAATTGAATCCCACAAGCCATGAGATCAAAAGGGGTACCTGTTTTCTTTTTGTCTCCTAAGCTTTGCAACACTTCAAGATATGCATCAACATATACAGCATGTATATCAATAATTGGAAAATTGATGGGAAAATTTCATTTCCTGCCCTTCTTAACTTTTCCATTTCGTAAGAAAGAACCTAAACCGAAGAGATTCACCATTCCTTTCGAGATATAAGGCGGCGGGATGTTCAAGACCGGACTGATTCGAACACTGTTGCCATATGCATAATTCCCATTGTTTTTCTTCAAATGAGTCTTTTGAGGAAACTGATAAGCCATTGGATTACCATGCTTGTTACTGTCTTTTATCGACGAGCGTTTCGGATTGGCGAGCGAACCGGTCGAATTGCTTCGTAAAAGAAGCGGTATAGAGCAAATCAAGCTCTTCTTTTTGTCACAGTTGAGGCTGCTACTTCTCTTGAAGCCCCAAAACGACTTGGACTGCATCTTCTCTTCCATATCTTTCCTCAAATCCTCGATTGCCGACGATTTAGGCCGCGGTGGAAGCGAAACAACCGATGGGACTTCACGTTTCTTGACATCTTTTGGAAGTATCATTCCATTTTCAAACAATTCATCTGCAGATGAATATTGTTGCTCGAAGCTGCTGCTGCAAATGTTGAACTCGAAATCCGGACATGGCTCCAACAGCATTGTGTCCCTTCGAGATACATTCGGTTCGGTCGTTGGTTGGATTAGATCATGCGAAAACGATACCCGAGGACTTGTTTCCGAACACATATTTTTTGTGTTTTATTTTTCACTTTAGTTTCTTTAACAAAAAAACAGGGTTTTTGGAGATTTGGAACAATTCAAGAATCTAAAAAGGGTGGGAAAACGAATTCAAGAAATTTGAAATCTTGAACATTGACAATGATTCATTGAACTGAGAAAAAAACAAGTGAAAAAAGGACAATGACTGGATTTCTTGTAGATTTCGAGGAACATAAAGGACAAAAGACCAGGAGTTTTGTCTGGGAGAGCTAATGGATCAAACAGAAATACAAATCTTTCATATTTTCCTGCACAACAAACAGTGGTAAAGACGGGAAAAAATCTGGGAAACAAAGGCAATCTTTTAATAGAAAATATATGGGAGAGAAAAAGGAAACACAGTGGGAAAATCCAAGAAAGAATTGTTTAACAAAAAGGAAAATTTAAAGACACGGCGCAAATGAAGGGAATAGTTGAGAATTTAAGGGCACCATGAAAATTTGAGAGCCTGATGCAAGAAGAAATTTGATCTCTTTTGCAAGAAAATTTTGTTTAAAAGAAAAAGGCTTAATAGCCAAATAGGTGCTCAAAGTATACTTGTGGCCTATTTTTGATGCCTAAACTATTTTTTACTCTAAATATGTGTTTAAGATTTCATTTTGCTCATTTTAGGTGCATAACTGTTAAAAAACTGTTAGCCGATTAAAATGTGACACGTGACATACTTTAATTTTTTATTAATTTTTTATTAATTTTTAAATAAAATTTAAAATTGCAAAAAAAATAATAATAATAGTTTTAAATTTTTATAAAATAGTCTCAAATCCCTAACCCAAAATCCCCAAATTACCATCATTATCGCTGTTGACTGCCTCGCTGGAGACCACCACTACCGCCGCTGGACCACCACGACCATTTTCCCCAACTACCTATCATTGGTAACCGACGGTAGGTGTGTCGATCGGCTTTTTTTTTGCGAGTTTGACTTCCTTCGACGTTAGGAAGCCGATCGACACACCTACTGTTAGTTATCGGAGGCAGGTGGTTGAGGGAAGGGTGTGGTGGTTTGACAACGAATATGGTGGGCGGCCGGCATGACCATCGGCGGAGGAATTGGTTGGAGAAGTTAGGGATTTAGAATTTGGGGATTATTTTGTGAGTTTTTGGAAATTTAAGGTTTTTTTTAAAAATAAGTTAAAAATAAATAAAAATAAATAAAATATTTTTTTTAAAAAAAAAGTAATGGTAGTTAACGGTTAGGCACCTAAAATGACATAAATGAAAGTTTAAACACCTATTTAGAGTGAAAAATAATTTAGGCTCCAAAAGTGAGACAGTGATATAATTTGGGCACCTATTTGGTTGTTAAGCCAAAGAAAAAAGTTTAAACCTTTCTCAACGAATAATTGACCATTTGGAATTGCCGTCTCAACCACTAATATGATGACCATTTCTTCTCTATATGAAAAAATGATTAACTTACATGGTTGTAAAAACAATTTATTTTACATTTTCTCAAAATTATTCGAATTCGATTTTTCTTAAAATTATTTAATTTCAACAGTAAATGATGATATATTTTTTTTAAGTAATTCAAGTTTAAATAATACTGTCTACATGTGTGTTCATAGTTTATCTAAAGTTGGAACCTCTAACTAAAAGAGCATTTTATTTTAAAATTTTATGTTCGATAATCATATAACCTTTAACTAAATCTGATTGGATTTTTCATGTCCGACAATCATAAAGACCTGAAGTTAAATATGATTGGATTCCATTTCGAATGTAAACTTTACTATAGATATTTTTAAAATATGCTATAAATAGAAAAATGTAGATGATTAGGAAAAAAAAACTAAAAAACTACTATATAAAAAGGTTAAACTTCAAAATCTTTTATAAAGATATTCACTTTTTATTTGGAACACACTATCATTTAATTCAAACTCCCAACTAAAATCATAATTGAAAGTTGAATTTACATAGTATTAGAAATTCAAAAGGTAAGAGATTTAACATATATTAAATTATAGTATAAAGATTAAATTTAAGATTTATACACAAGGATTATTATTTTATACACAGGCGATGAATTTTTTTATTTTCACAAGCGTTTTAATTTAAGGTTTATGATTTAGAGGTTTTAGTGTAAGAGTTTAGATTTTAGGGTTTAAGTTTTAGGGTAATATGGTTAGGGATTTAGGCTTTAACCTGTAAACCGTAAATTTTAATCATAAATTCAAAATTCTATCAACAACCCCTAAATTTAAAACTACTACACTTAAACCCTAAACTTTAAATGGAATCCATAAACCCTAAAACTAATGCTTGTGAGACTAATGACAGAATTCAATTAATATTTATATATTATTTTTCACCTTTTGGTGTTGAATTTAAAGCTTTGATTTAAGTTTTTGTAACCTTTTGGTGATGAATTTAAAAGCTTTTCTGACGTTGATTTTTAACCTTTGGCCTTTTGTGTTGGGATAAATTTGAAGCCAAGTAAAAGGAGGTTCCACAGTTTCAACATTTATGATTTCCCTTCCCCACCCATCTGCCATTATAGGCATGGCGGTGAAGCCATTTGATTTTTATTTCTGCTTTAAGAAAATTTGGTTGAATTCTTTTTTTTTTTTTTTGGATCTCAGGTCTTGAACCATTTTTTTCAACCAACTCTGAATTGATATGTATCACTAATAAAAATTAATCGTTAATAATTAAAATGAAAACGGAACATAAATTTAGTGATTTATTTATTAATTGTTTGTTTTCGATGACCAAAATAAAAAAGAAATATAGTTAAGTGACTAGATATATAGTTTAACCTAAAACAAATAAGGCCAAAATGACAGCATAACCCAAATTAATATAACTCTATAAAGTAAATTTTTTTGGACTGCTATAAAATATGGTAATTAAAAACAATCAATGGTTGCATCAGTTGACATAAACCACCCACCTACTGACTCAATCTACAATTTTGAATGTGCATAAATTTTCAAACACACATTCTCCTATTGGCACATAAGTTCAATTGGACTCCAAATTAATTACTATTATTAATATTAAACAATATTTGTTAAATTTTGTCATAATTCATGCCAAAAATTTCCAACACATTAATTAAGACTACTAATTGAAAACAGCTCCAATATCTATAATTAATTATTATTTAATTATTTAGTTCTGAAATACTCGTTTTTTTATTTATTCTTATGCGTGATATATTAATATATGTTTGGGGATTTGTCCAACGTATGACTATAAGTGAGATGAGACAGATCATAAGATATTCGAGTTTAATTCGATCAAAATTAAATTTGATTGGACATAACTTGAGTTCGAATTCGGTTCGAGTTTTTAATGAGCCGAGCTACTTGATATCTAACTCAAAACAACTCGTGAGCTACTTGAAAATTTAATATACTAAAATTTTTAATTTTTTAAATTTTTTTTTTTATTATTATTAGCGTTGTAAATGAGACGAAACCAATCGCGAGCTATTCGAGCCCGACTTGAACAAAGTTTGGCCAATACTTGACTCGATTGGATTCGACTCGAGTTGAGTTCAGTACTACTCAGGCTCAACTCAAGTTAAACGAGTTCAAGCTCAATTCAAATTCTTTACGAGCCGAGTTGAATTCAACACTACTCGAACTTGACTCGGCTCATTTACACCTCTAATTCGATGATTATAGCGGACTTATAGGCGATGCATGACATTTTAATGTATTCTACATAATGAGTCAACGTTGTTGTTACATTTTAACAGAATTAATATTTATTGTTCGAAATGATGTAGAAATTATTACTTTTATTTGCAGTTCAACTCTAAATAAAAGATGAAATAATTTGAATAGAGCTGCAACAAGTAGATTGACGTGCTATCCATCTTCTATCCTACACCCTTGTTGGATTAAATAAATCATTGAAGTTGGAATACTATATCCTTGAACACTTCCTCCTCTCTAATCCCAATATAAACAATACAATGTTTGAGGTTATCCAGCATGCCTTGTGCCTTAGAAAATGATGTTATGATGTAATACACATTGACTTCATTAAAGTAACAAGAAATGGTCAAATACTTTTGCAAATTCGAAAGGGATAGTAAACTGCTGATCCGTAACATTTGATTTTTCAAACATAAGGAAAGAGTTCTTCTCTAGTGAGTCGTTTTCGTTTCGGCACCGTCGCGTATAGCAATCTTAACTACGATTGAAACAAGACGGAGCTCGATCCCAACAGGGGAGCAAAGGGTAGCCAGAGTGGTCCATATGGATATGAGGTCCAATATCCTCTTGACCCTACTTTTCTAGGGCAGATGGAAGATGGGGAGACTCCACTCCTTTTCAATCCATAAGTTGAAAGGGTCAATGCAGATCTTGAAAGTAAAGATGGGACACCGATGGAGCAGAACCATAGGTTAGTTCATTTATTTGGCGGACAAGTTACCTAATGTGTATGAAGTGGGCATGTGGAATTGGATTACAAGACAAGAAAGTCCTTCCCCTCCCTGTGTGCTTACATCCATTTCTGCTTACCGCATCTCACGGGGAGGGGACCCTACGTTTCCCACCTGTAAAAAGGGCACTGTGAGGAATAACAGAGTGAATAAAAAGAGAAGACACTTTAGGATGCGGCTAAAATTAAACTTTACATAAATTTTTATTATTTTTTATAATAATTTGTGTAGAACTAGATAATAATTTAGATAGAATCGAAATTCTTACTAACTATGTAAGAATTTATGCAACTATATAAATTCTTATCAATTGAGTAAAAATTTATCTAAATTTTACCTTAGGTAAGAATTTTTATAACTATATAAATTCTTATATTATAATATAAATTCTTATTTTAATGGTAAAATCTTGTGTAGATCGTAAGAATGTTTATAATTACATAAACTCTTACCAACTGAGTAAAAATTTGTGAAAGACCACTTCATTTTGACCCCACCCTAAAACTACCTCACCCTATAACTACCCAAATCAACTTATGTCTGATCCGCATCAAACAGCTTGTTTTGTGATGAAGAATGTCGCTTCTTCAGTGTCGTCATGCATAATGATAAGAGAAAAAGATTCCATACAAAATGATGTTGCAAATAAGATGCCAAAAGTATTAACAATGCTTAGCCATAAAAAACAACAATATTACCCAAAATAAATGACAAACATTTTGTGATAATTCGATCAAGTTCAGCAAAAATTGTATAAATTTTAATGACCATTTATAATTTTTTAAACTTCAATGGTCAAAAGTAATATTCCCTTGATTTAACAGTCATTAGTGTAATTCATCCGGGAAAAAAAACAAAGAAAGTTAAATCAACCATGGCACTTCGCCGCTTTCTTAGAAACTGATAAATATCAAATTATAAGGTGCTCTGAACTACAAATATCAGATTTGGGAGGCATTAGAGAAAAGAAAAATGCATCAAAAACTTCAAACAGAACCCATCTATGCGACTATGCCTCTGTAACTGGGAACTCAAACACGACATCTTTTCCGGCAAGCTTCCGGTAAACTGTATAAAAAGTCTCAAGCTTATACTCTGTGTTGTTCTGCTCCTTCGGGTCCAAAAAGACCTACACAACGCGGGTGGCATAAAATGAATGAATATTAGCCTAAACAAAATTAATCATAATTTTCAAGGACTGAACACTACAATTTCTGGAGAACACAATTCCCACTCATCACTCAAGACATTTCCCACGTCATTTAGCAACCCGTTTGTATAATTAGTATTAATAGTCACACAAGCAGTGTAGTACCTTCATTATCTTCGTCCCATCAATTCTATATTTAATACGCTTCCCGACAATCTCAGCAGGTAAGACAATATCTTCTAGCATTGCTTCATGAACAGCAGTTAATGTGCGGCTGCGTGGCCTCTGAACAGCAGAGCCTTTCTTTGGAGGCCTTAATATCCTTCGGGTAGCTATAAGAATCACATCCTGTCATGTAAACATAAACCAAGTTAAAACCAAGAACATGTGCATACACCACAAATCAAACCATCTAGAAATAATCATTATAAATGCAAAATAGAAATTTATGCAAAACAATAGACCCAAATCAATGAAAAAGAATTCACCCAGAAAAAATGATTCATGAATAACACAATAAAACAGGTTTCATTCTTATTTTTCGCAGAAATGCAAGAAATAGCTTAGTGCTATCCTCACCTTGCCACTGAACTTCTTTTCAAGCTCTCTCACAAGCTTAACATGAACCTTGCGAAAAGCTTTCCTAAATCTGTACGGAACATGAATAACAACAGCTTTCCGGCCACCAGGGACATCAACCTGACTGCAAGCAAAAGAAATTACATTTATCATATGATGGACAAAGACAAAAGTAACTTCACATTGAATGGACCAGAATTAAACATTCTTACACTGCTGAATTAATGTAGAGATCTTTGAGGTCACTTTTTAGATCATTGTTGGTCTTCTCCAAATCAAAGAAAGCCTGTAAGCAACAAGCATATGCACATTTGTAAATCATTCACAGATTAACACATTTTCAGGAACATTTTTAAACCTGGGCAACCGACTCCTCGAACTCTGTTGGCTCGACGTCTTTCTTTATCTTTGTGGATCTTCTTCCTTGAAGTGTACATCTTCAACACCTGCATTGTGAGAAGAACAAAAGGTTGAAAAGAATTTTCAAAGTAAAAAAGGAAAGGTAATAAAAATTCAGATGAATGAGAAATAGGATCAAGTATTTAACTATCCATATACAAATTTTAAAGGCTCGATTTCAGTTTAGTAGAACAATTATACAATTTCAAGATTCAATAACAAGGTAAAAAATTACAAGTTCTACACTAAGGTTCAAATTTCATGATGTAACAAACGAAAGCAAATATTGTATATGTGCATGCTTCAACTTGAAATGCTTTTACACTCATTTGGCAACAATTCTTGAATAAACGAGAAAAAAGTCAACGGTAACTTCTCCAGTACATTTCACCAAAACAGAATATTGAAATTAGCATATCGGAGAAAACTGGATCGAAACAAAAACTAGAATGAAAAATGGAACAAGCGAAACGTCTGCGTTCTCTTTGTTTTCATTCATTTTTCTAGGCAACCAATCAAGTGATAAGAAAACGAGAAGTTTCACCTCAGAAAATCCAAAGTGAGAAGCTAGGGTTTCCGCGGATTTGAGCTTTATATTGTTTGACAATGATTTCTGAGTACACGTGGACGGTTGGGATTCAGTTTGGAAATCATTGGGCCGGGTTTAAGATATTCTGGTCTGTATGGGCCGCTATTTTCCAATATTTTTCTAATATTACTAATTAAATATTGAGTTCTTATTCAAATCGGTGTAATACTTTTTTAAGGTTGTGATTATAATTAGTGTATTTCGATTTAGATTAGAATAATTTGATACAATATTCACATTTTATGTTTATTTTACTGGGTTGAAAGTAGGGGTGAGCAATATTGAAGGAAATGGGATAACACCAAAGATATAATGTGATATAACACCAGCACAGTTGCTATGGCAGCCAATTCGGTTTTGTATGTGAAAATTAAGGATGTAGAATTTGACTTACACTTTTTGGCTCGCCAATTATATTCCTACTGAACATCAACTGGCTGATGTGTTAACCAAACCTTTGGCTATCTTCAAGTTCCAAGAACTTCGACTGTCTGGTCCGTTCGACAGGTTTATATTCAAGAAGACGAGGAAGCAAGAAGCGGGGTGAATATTGAAAGAAATGAGTGTATACGAGTCATGAATGAAAGAAATTATTCCTTCGGATAGTTTTTCTGTTAATTGAATGGATAACTAATATCATAGGTTGGCCCAGGCAGTTAATCTATTGCCCACATTAAAAGAATTGCTTTCTCTTTTCTTCTTTGAGTGTTTCTATCTTCTCCTTTTCTTTTTTGTATTTCTTCCCTCTTGCTACAATAGTGTTGGATTAGTTTCATTAAGCAAAATTCGACTAAAAAAAATCGAATTTATCGACTCGACTCGAGGTAAAAAAAACTCGAATCGTCTTGACTCGATTCGTAATTTCATAAACTCTACTCGAATTGAAAAAATTTCAAATAAAGTTTGAGTAATAAAATATAGATTTGAATAACTCAAAATTTTTAATAATTAGTGGATTG
The DNA here is from genome assembly GCA_019671005.1 of Hibiscus mutabilis. NCBI lineage: Eukaryota > Viridiplantae > Streptophyta > Magnoliopsida > Malvales > Malvaceae > Hibiscus > Hibiscus mutabilis. The sequence continues at coordinate 2,769,613 of CM033750.1, forward strand.
ATTTTTAAGTTCGAATCGAGCCCCTCGATTTTTTCTTGATATATATAATGATATACAAGAACATGCATGAAAAAATATTTGCCACTTATATATTAGAGGAAATCATTTAAATTGGAATCAAATTATACTATAACATGATAAATAATTATAATTAAATTCTGTATAGGAACTCGTTGAATTTCATAAACTCGACTCGAAAAAAATTCAAATAAAGTTTGAGTCGTAAAATATGACGCGTCAACTCAAATAACTCGAAATTGTTTGACTCGATTGAACTCTCACTCCTAATTGAAAGTGCGAGATCGAATAAGTACATTTTGTCAGTTAGTCATTGAATTTTAGGGTTCTTTCGTTCGCAATTGAATTTAAAATACTATTTTTTTATAAAACTATTTTAAATTATTTTTATTGATCGTTGAATCATTAACAACATGATGATATGATTGTTGTGTTTTCTATTTTAGAAAATATTAAACAATTTCGGTTGTAGTCGGTAAGCACCGTTTGCGATAAAATCAGTATAGAAATATTTGTGCTTCTCTCCTTTTTATTTTTTACGATTTATTTTTTTACGAAATTCACTTAAAATTAACAAAAATTCATCCAAAGCTTCTATCTTATGTTTTTTTTTTTTATCATTTCTAACGGTCATCTGATGAAGCTAACTTTGATATATGTTACTCGTATTTTTTCGGGAAAAAAAAGCATCGTTCAGATTTTTGATCAGACATCCAAACTCTTAAATCCAACAAAATCCCCAAATATAATTAATTTTTTTGTTTAATTTCATGAGTCTTAAAGGGATCTTGAGAACATTTAAATTGATAGAGTGATAAGATACAAGTAGTATCTAGGATGGTCAATAAAGATATCATACAACAATTATTTTTGGACGGTGGTTGAAATGAAAAAAAAAATAAGATTAATTTAAAAGATAACGAGGTGAATGTACAAAAATGAATTTGTTTTTGGACTTGCACGGCAACATAAAAATACTACGTCACCTAATTATGAATCCATGTGAAAATTGAAAAGATTTGAATATATAGAGTGAATGTGCGAAGTTTAAATCTTATCCATCTATTTATATTCCCCAAATAATTTTAAATAAGTGTAAAATTAAAACATAAAATTATAGATTTATCAACGTGTAAATTCCATCAATTACGTTCTCCAACACCTTTACAACTCTTTGGTTTAGAAGTAAGTTCCATCAATCAATGTTCTAAATCTAAATCATCCAATCTTTTCCCACCTCATAGTTGCAATCTATTAAGGTTCACGAAAAATACAAAAATGTCATGAATTTTTTAATTGTTTATTATTTTAATTATATACTAATTATAATTTATATTTTTAAATTTTAATGAAGTCATCGTTGAAAATAAAATCTATCGGGAGATGATTAGTTTTTTTATTAAGTAGAGATATTTACATTTTCAAAATAACTATCATGATTTAAAATCATATAAGATGATGCTCATGTTATATCATTTTGTATGGATTCGAATTATAATTTTGCCTAGAAAAATATAATATTATTTTGGAGAGGTTATTCACCTTCTTAAATTTTTTAATATAATAATATTTTAAGTTCTTTTTTATTTTAAATTTATGATCCCGGGCATGAGATTCTAGATCAACCGTCGTGATCATGCATGGAACTTGCAAAAAGAAAGAGACCGAAAGAGAGAAGAATTCTATCTCCCCACGCATCCATTCGATGGAATGGAATTCCGCAATCCATGCGACAAAGACTTTTCTAGCTTCCAAATCCTTTCCACGTTCATTTCTATTATCCAGGGTTTTAAAATGTCATTATTATTTGATTTATTAAATAATCTTAAGACTATTTAAAAGAACTTCACATTTTTAAACGTAAAGAATAAATTTTACGTAATGACTCGTGATTTCGATTTAATTATGGGGTAAATGAATCGAGTTTGAACGAACAATACTCTATTCATGTTCGTTTATTTATTTTTGAAGTTATTCATGTTTGATTGTGTTTGTTTAAAATTTCATATTGTGTTCCTGTTCGTTTGTTTATTTTTAAAGGTGTTCATGTTTTTTTGTTCAGCGTTTGCGAACATGTTCGTTTATATTTGCGCCAAAATGATGAAATTACATCAGTAGTCCCTAAGCTCATTAGGCTTCATAGTCTGAACTCCAAAGTTCACCACGTGTTCAATTTAGTCCCTACTTTTACCAATATTCAAAATGTAAAAAAAGGAAAGAAAAAAAAAGAGAACCGAGTAAACGGGACAATAAATGAGCTTCATGAACATAAACGAACCGAACACACCTCTATTTGTGTTCGTTCGTTTATTAAACGAATATAAAAAATTTTGTTCATACTCTTTTATTTAGCTTAAAAACGAATTGTTCACGAACAGTTCGTCGAAGGCTATGTTTATTTATACTCCTAAATCATTAAATCATAGGGTACCATTAAATTTTAAAATTATTTGTTTTGTTTTACTTTCCATAGGTCTTAATTAGCCTGTAGGATGAATGGATAAGTTTGCATTTCTTTGTGGATCCTTCACATCTCGATTTGATTTATATGGTGAACCAATCAAAACCATTGCACTACTAAATTCTATCCACTGTCATTCATCGTTCTTTCATGAGATTATTTTTCTTTTTTCTCTTTATTTTTTATTTGTAATATTTTTTTAAATAACATGTCCAAGAAAATATCATATTTAAATAGGATCTAATATACTTTAACTTAGTTATTAAATATAATTTAAGTTATTATTATTATTATTTGTTGTAATAAGATGTACTCCATATGTTTTTTTATCTCGTTTATTCCGAATATTTGACAAACTAAACTGTAAACTTTTAAAATTTTAAAATTAAATACTTATTAAATTTTTGTTAATTTTAAAATTTGACAGCTTGATTTTTCCGTTGTCAAATTATAATTATATTTTTATCGATAACATTGACTAATCTCTGACTGTGCGGGAATATTTAAAATTATATTCGAATCATAAAGTCATTGCACCATCCAATGATTTCTTTAGGTTGTGAATCATAATGTTATATGCTTAAAAAAGAAAAAGAGTAGCTAATGGAATAGTCAAATACATTGATCGTTTAAATAAATAAATAAATACAATGAAAATAAAATTTCTTTTACTTGGTCCTGAATTTCAATTCGTAATCAAAAGTTTCAGTCTGTGTTGAAAAGTCGCTGTATTAAATTATGATTATAATTAGTTTGTATTTTGGGTAAAATTTTGATACAAAAGCTGTGTAAAATTAATTTTACACAAGCCTGTGTATTTACATTATAAAAACTCAAATCTTAAATTCATAACCCTAAAAAACTAAACCTTAAATCATATACACTAAATTCTAAAGACTAATCTTAAATTTTAAACCCTACAACCTAAACCCCTAAACATTAAACCCTAAACTAAAACCCTAACCCCTAAAACTAAAAGGCACGTGTAAACTAAAGTTTACATGGCCTGTATATCAATGTTTTTTCCTTGTATTTTAGTGCGATGTCCAAGTTAATTATATATAAATTAAAATATACTATAAAATTTTTATATTTATATTTGTTTCTCTTAAATCATCAATAGTATTTTCTAACAATTGTACAAGTTTTTTTTTTCTTCAAAATTGAGATATGTGAGAAGTTTTTTTTAGAAAATTGTATACAATTTAAAGAAAAAAATATGTATTTTAAAAAAGGAAATATGTGATAAATATATTTTTGGATAATTATAATGTGTGTCATGAATATTACTTAGAGGAAATATTTTTATAAAATAAGTAATCAAAATAATATAATAATAAAAATAAAGTTAATAGTTTTAATTATACATATTATGAAAAGTTTGAAATATATTATAAATATAAAACAATTATATTTATAATATCAAAGTTCACCCGTTCCTACCAACATGTGTTGGGTATATTGGTAAGACACATTGCACTTCTAAGGTGAGGACACGAGTTCAAACCTTGGAGATAAAATTGTTTGAAGGGGCAACCTCGCACCTCAAACATGTACCATAAAATGAACATTCATATTATAAAAAAAAAAAGTTCATCCTTTCCTCCTAAAGAAAAGGATGTCAATTTTATTTAAAAAAAAACTGAACTCATTTTTAATGACATAAATATAGTTCTAAAAAATATGCAAAAACTTTGTATGCAGGGATATTATCCCCTTGATTAAATGGACCAATTTTATTTTTGTTCCCTTTAAATATAAAAAAAATCTTTTAAACTTTTTTTATACAAGTACTATTAATTACTTAAATTATCTAAACCTTTAAATAAAAGAATAATACGCGCTTAAGCATGATCAAATCCATGTTCTCTTGAATATTGCAATATGAGCTAAGACTTAATCAACCAACTTTTAAACTTTTTGGTTGAATGAAAAAAATATTCAATTTTCTTAAAAATAGTTATTCGCCTATTCATTTATCGTGAATTCTAATTTGTAATGTACCTTAAAAGTAATATATATATATATATATATATATATATATATAGTTTTCACAATAATACTGGTTGAAAAAATTTTGACAAATAATTTTTCTTTTCGTCCATTATTTGATATGGTTGAAAATATTAAAAATAAGAAATGTATAACTTTTTTCATTATAAATTAAGATATAAAAATTAAAATGATTATTATAATGTAAATATGACTCGCACTATTCTTTTCAGGTTGGGGTAAATTATTTTTGTTATAATATAGAAAATAATAAACCTCTTTTTTGTCATTTTTTTAACGGAAACACTTAAAAATCAAATTTGCTTGTTATATATAAATGTTTATATTTGTCAAAATTAGTTAACCGACTAAATTCAAGGTTAATTGGGAAAATAATTGGAGATGTTATTAGGGGTGTAAACGAGTTGAGTCGAGCTCGAGTATCGTTAAGGTCGACTCGAATTCGAAATGCTCAAGGTTAAGTTCGTTCAAAAGCTCATGAGCTTAAAATTATCAAGCTCGAATTCAAGCTCGACTCGAAAACTCGCAACCTCAAAATTATCAAGCTTGAATTGAACTCAAACTAAACCCTATTCCACAAAAACCTATCAACCATTGTTAACCTAACCTAACAATAAATCTCAAATCATGCTTTAAACCTTGAATTAACCACAAAACCTAAAATTAAATCATAATTAACCATTGTAATATAATATATTATATTTTTGATTAGTTCGCGAGTTTTTGAATCAGATATCAAATAACTCAGTTCGAATCATAAAAAATTCAAGTCAAACTTTAACCAAATCAAACTCGAATAACTTGTTATCTTCTTATTTACGGCCCTAGATGATTTGATGACAAACAAGACAGCCAAGTTTCTTCTTAAATTGGAATTACTTTGTACAAATATAGCATCACACGTGGCTTTACATGGTGCCTTTGGTGCTTAATGACTTTAATATGACTTTTTTTAGAAATTTTACTTTAGAATATCTATAGGTTGAAAACTAATGATAGAAATTTTAGAAAGTTGCTATTAAATACTTTAATGAAAATGTGATGATAATTTATAAAATTAATCTTATTAAATAAAAGATACTCTATATTTATATATTTTAATATTTAATAATAATATTTTATTTAAATATTTTTAAAATATTCATTCTAAATTTATATTTCTTCGATATTCATTTTCTCACTATTCATTAATCTTCAAAATCAATCTTTGGAGTGTTTGAATTTATTCTTAACGAATAATATTTTGTATTGCCTTTTTTATAGATTATAAATTATTTATTTATATTCTTTTTAATAGTTGCATATGCTAGAAATTAAAGTAGTTGGTTAAATAAATAGAATATAAACCCAACAAGTAGTTTTAGTAAAAAAGAATATGATGTTCATCTTAGGACTATAACACCCCGATCTCGTCCCGGATCCGGAGCATCATATTCGGGTCACCCAAAATCGACTTATCAAATTTTCTCGTTTAAAACCACAAGTTGACAATTCTTGAAATAATCCATTACCATAAAAATTCACGTAGATAAAGATATTAAAAGGGTTTACAAAATATAAGTTCGAATTAAAATACACCATTTGACCAAATAACAGTAAATCAAAATAAAATACAGATTGACTGTGGTAAGGTCCTATGAATACATTTAGTCCAAACTAAACATCAAGTATTGTACTCTGAAACTGGCTCGGTGCTGGGAAATCATCCTCGATGTGCTCCTCCAAAAGCAACCTGTCAACCTACGCACGGAAAAACCATAATTCCGCACGCTGAGCTAACAAAGCTCAGTGGTACATTTCTACTCTACCACAATTCATGAATATCATAAAACAAGCATGCATGATAATATAAACAATAGTGCATAGAAAGACTTCTCAACATCTAATGATCATCGTCCAGCCTGCCCTAGCTAGAGGTTACAACTGTCTCAAGATACCACTATTGCAAGAAGACCACTAAACCATCCCAGACTTACCATACGCGAGGTCCCACCGACCATTGAGTTACGTCCCGTACCCTGATCACATAGCCCAAGGGTTATCTGGCCCATACTCGAGATCACACAACCCATCGAGTTACTCGAGCTCACACAGCCCGTCGAGTAACAACCCTACCCTGACCACATAGTCCAGGGGTTAAAATAGCCAACATCTATCATCCATACAATAACGTAAATACATGCATTCCCTAATGGCCAACGAAGCCCTACTATTTTATCCGTGCTCACACAGCCGTCGGGTTAGGATCATATCCGGATCACTATAGCCACAGATACGTCCTAGACATACTTGGATCACAATAGCCACTAGCAGTGTTTTCCTAAGTTCACTTAGCCATCAGGTTACTCGAGATCACATAGCCCTTCGAGTTACTCGAGCTCACATAGCCCCCGAGTGGTATTTTCATATCTTGATCACATAGCTAAAGGATAGGTTTCGGACCGTATCCAGATCACATAGCTCGTGGATACGTCGGATGCACTTGATCACATAGCATGAAGTACCCATCCCCTTATTTAAGTGCCCTTGCACCGACTCTAGGACATTCAGATTCCTAACCAAGACACATACGATAAAACATGCTCCCCCGAGCATCAATATATCTCACCGAGAGATAAAAGGCATCCATCCAACCATTGCCATTGCCCCAAGGCATAACTCGTTTGTTACACTAATTAATATACGTCTTTAAGATTTATTTACGCCTTTCTCGTTAGACCATCCTATTATTCGAGGCAACTAGCCTGTGGGCGTCCCTTCAGCACATAGCAAGGATCTCAAGCTACCACGTAGCAGCAACTGATCCACCACAGATCCCTATGGATTACTAGTCCAAGCAACTTACCCAACTATTACCAAGCCATTAATCCACATACGGGTTACTAACCTCGATTTCTCAGTTTTAGAGTTTATTTTATACCTTTATAGAACCCCTAAACGCGAACTCAACTTTCTTGGGCAGATTGCCCAGCGAGTATCGATACTCCAAGGTGAGTATCGGTACTGCCCTCTTAGTATCGATACTCCACCATGAGTACCGATACGCTAACTAGGTTTGAAAAATTAGACTACAAGTCGTACGATATGCTACGTACCGTACCGGTACGCTTCATTAGTACTAGGATCGCCCCGTACCGATCCACCCCGTACCGGTACTCCCACATACGTGTACCAGTACGCTAAGCCTTTCTCAGGCAATGCAACAGTGCGTACCGATACGCCCTTAGCGTACCGGTACGCCAAAGCGTTGTTGGAATCCTTATCAAGCAACGGGTACCGATACACGGGAAGGCGTACTAGTACGCCCTTCACAAACCGTCTCCCTTATTACGAAGGCGTATCGATACGCTACAACCCTGTATCGGTACACCAGCCCAGATTTCAAAATCTAGAGCTCGGGATTTCCTCAATCCCACCCTAACCTCCATGGTTAAATCCCAAAATGATCCTACAAGTTATTGAGAATATAATAGGTGGTTTTCTATCCATTTTATGCGTTATCAACATCTCATCTTTGATTTACCATTAATGGGGGTTTAAGCTTCTAAAACCTCAACCATACAACCCAAAACTATAAACCACACAAAGCAATCATCTTATGAGGCTCATGAAATGTAGGAGTCAGATATGTACTGACCTCAAGCAAAGATTCACGAACTAAGGCAGCAACCAAGCTTCTTCTACCTCTTTTTCCTTGCTCCAAGCTTCAAACCCAACTTCCACCAATGCTGGAGATATTTACCTCAAAAGATAGATCTTTGGGTGATGAGCAACTTCTCCTCAAGCCTTAATCCGAGATTCCCACTCAAACATCCAAGATTTCTCCAAACTCAAACACTCACCATGAAAGAGGAAGAAGGAAAGAGATAGCATGAAGATGAGGGCAAGGTGATATCACCCTTGTCCCTTTTCCAGCAGAAAAATTAAGGCTCCCATAGCCTTTTTCTTCCAATATGGCTTTTACCATAATACCCTTTCTCAAAACTCATCATAAGCCAAGCCCAAAACCCCTAAACAAGCCCAACAACAAAGCCCAACATAACCCGAACATTCGACCCAACGTATTGGTTCAAGACCCGGGTCAACGTCTATTGTTGACTCGAGAAATCCGGGTCGTTACAAGGACATTCAGGTTTAAGCAGTTTTGTGTGCAAGATGTGTGCATTATCAAATAGTTAAAAATATGTGTATATATATATGAACATATACTATTTTATAATCACCTTAAGACTATTAAAAATAGATTCTAATAAAAATAAACTACACCAAATATTTTATATTTAAACATTAAACACTAAACTCAAATAAAATAAAATTAATTTTTAACCGATTAATAAAATAAGATTTTTTTTTTCAAAAAAGAGAAGCTGCCTTCCTTATCCTTCGTTGGAGATTGATGACAAAAAAGATTTCAATTCCCCTTTCATTAAACATATAGAGTTGGTGAATCATATTCATATTTTCAAACATTGGTGGGTCAGTCAAGAGGGCACGTTTACAAAAAATTTTGCTTCCTAGGATTGCCTCAAATGAGTCTATTGGTACAAATGTTTCTTTTATTAATGGTTGAAGTCGGGTTTTTTTGGTCAAGCATTGATTTAGATCATTTTGACCGTATCTTTTTTAAGTTATTTTGTTGATATATTTTGTTCAAATTAAAAATATTAATTTAGATAGGATCGTTGATCGGTATGAACTACTTGAATATTTTTTTTTATTCTTGTTAATATTTTGCATTTTTAGTGATTTATCCAATACTGAGAGACTTAAGCACGATTTAACACAACTATATTAATTATTTAATTTTCAATTTTGATATAACCCTCTTTTTTCTTCATAAAAGATAAAACATTTTTAATTTACACATACTCGTGTATTGAATAAATTATTATTGATTTTGGTATAAATATTGATATCCGCCTCAATAGTTGACTAATATGAATATTTACAAAGGCTCGTTATGGATCGATCCTCTCAATTTAGTTTTCTCCATTCACCCTGCAAAGATTCGAATCTAAAGTTGAGATCATTTAAGGATTGGATATGAAATAGATATTAATTGAAAACTTGATACAAATAATCCATAATTCTAAAATATGTAATCTTAATTAGTGTTTATATACTCACAACTTACAAAAACTTCGAATCCAAAGTTGATGCAACTTTTGGACAAAAACTTAAAAAGGAAAAATAACTATGAGATTCTATAAGACCAATTAAACCCAGAAAATCAACCTATGGGAACTGTAACAAAATGGTTACTAACGGCTTTGGTCTCTCTTTATGTTCAAATTTAGATTTAATCAGTTTTCTTAATTTGGCATGGATTAAACTTGGAGGATCAAGTTATGTCAAATTAAAGTATAAAAATTAAATATTAAATTTGAACATAACAGAGGGACCAAAACTGTAATTTAACCAAAAGAAAAATGAAAAGGTTCCCTTTCAGTGGAAGCTCCTGAATTCCCATGGTTCCCCCATGCTCCACAGGCCATGATCTGCAAAACCATCATTAACGCAATTGTTATCCACCAAGTGGCAATCGCCGACCGGGTTTGGAATCCCCTCGGACAGTGCTGATGTGGCGTCGATGTTGATGGTCTCCACGTCATAGAAACTAGTATTACCGTAACTATAACAATCCATTGATGCCAGTGTAGTACTGTTTCCAGATACTCTAACAGGACTTGTTTGGTACCCTGCAAATTCGGAGACTTTCGACATGTTACCGATCGATTCCATCGACGAAACACATGCATTTCCGCACTGCTCCGAATCCGAATTCTGCTCCCCGGGCCTCATTAACACTTGATGCTGCGAAGTTTCGTTCTGTGCTTGAGCTTCCATCTTTTGAATCAAACTCGGCATCCAATAACACCGGATAACGTTCTGGAACGCGACGCTGTTCGCGTCGATCTTGAGATGCCGAGCCTGTTTTTGCACGCGGGTTCTCCAGTAATTCTTGATCTCATTGTCCGTCCTCCCCGGTAAATGTTGTGCAATTTTCGACCACCTAGAAAACCACACAACATGAACTTATTACGTGTGTCAATTGTCATGTCTCAGAGCAAATGATAACTTCTGTCTGAATATAAACTTATACCTGTTGCCCCATTTAGAATGGAGTTCAAGGATCAAAAACTGTTCTTGGGGAGTAAGGTTCCCGCGCTTAACATCCGGTTTCAGATAATTCAGCCACCTCAGCCTGCAACTCTTGCCGGTTCTCCTTAAGCCTAACTAACAAAACGGTAAAAAAAATGAAAAGTCTGGTAAAGTTGAAACCGGCACGGATCCTGTTTAAAGAATCAAGCTTTCTCTGTGATGTTTTTAATATTCATAACGCTCGAACCCGATACCTTACTTAAGATGCATGGAGGAGAATAATGAAACTGGTTAATTTTTTTCGCAAAACAATTATTTTTATTAAAGAAAAGACCCGCTAAAACAGTAGGTAAAACTACCTGCAAGTTTCGAGAGCAAATTCCACCGGCCTTCGCCGTGGCGAGCAATGTGATGAATGAGGAGGGAATCCTCCTCCAGAGTCCAAGGTCCTCGCCTGAGCTGCTCAGCTTCATCTTCACTGGAACTTGTACTGGTTTTTGTAAGAGATAACATATTTCTATCTAAAGTAATAGCCTAAGGCCAATATATTAAATATATATACACACTAATGAATTTCTAAGTTTCACCTAATTTACTGTACTTAATTAACAACTTTTTTTAAAAATATAAGTTGCAAATTACAATTGACATAAAAATATAATATGCCTACACAGTTAACGGATCACTGCAAATGACCTATTTTCTCCCCTTTTGTGGAGGAAAAAAAAAAGAAAGTTTACTAGTTGAAAATGAAATGTGGTGCTGTTAGGTGAGATGGGGTTTTATTTTATTGCTTAATATTTTTTTATTTGAAATTCACTAATGGGTCGATTAATCAAGAATATTTATATTATTTTATATTGTATGAGTTTAAATTTTAATATTTATCTTAAAAATGTAATTATCTCTATTTAATAAAAAAATGGTAAAACTTTGATACACATACTGTGTAAAACACAAGCCTATGTATTTACACTATAAAAACTCAAATCTTAAATTCCTAACCCTAACTCAAAAAATTAAACTCTAAACCTTAAACCCTATACACTAAATTCTAAACACTAACATTAAATTCTAAACCCTACAACCTAAACCCCTAAACCTTAAACCCTAAACTAAAACCCTAACCCCTAAAACTAAAAGGCACGTGTAAACTAAAGTTTACTTGGCTTGTGTATCAAAGTTTTTTCCTAAAAATATATCTCATTAAAAACATAAATTTTGAAATTTAGATATATTTTTTTATATTTTCAGTATTTGCTTGCTTTGTTATATATTTTTATTTATTATTGTGGAGATTTGTTTTTATGATACGTGATACTTTTTGATTTGGCCAAATATTTTTAACAAAGAATATCAGTAGATAATAGATAACAGTAATATAAAAAGGTAATCGTACATGAAATAAAATGAGATTTTTTTTGAACAAGAGATAAAATGAGAATTAAATTAAAGTACATAAATAATGAGATATTGAACTTATTTTATTTTAAATCACTAGATGCTTCCAAAATGCTGAGCATGGAAACGTGCTCGACTGAACAAAGTATTTGATGCCACTGGTCTATCATGAAAACGTGGGTAATTGGCTAAACAACACAATAAAAGGAAAAAGCCTCGCAAATTGCCAACACCAAATACAGTCTAGAATTCCTCTCTTTTTTCGTGGCTGCCAAACACAAATCAAGTTAAGAAAAAGATTAGGATCTCAGCCCCACGACTACATTTATATATTTCCGTAATGTATTCGTATGGATATGGGAATATATCTCGAGAATTCTTTAAGCATATATATATATATATATTAAAATAGCTATACTCGAACAAAATATTTACATTCGAATTTGAATAACATCAATGTTTCGTTCACCAATAGCAGCAAGTTTGTCGATATTGCAATTGTGACCCGAAATTGTTGTGGAGAAATTGTCGATGGATCTAATGCACAAGTTCATGCATGTGGCTGAATGTCTCGCAACATGACTTTGTTCTCTCTCATCAAACAATATGGCTGGCAACATGTTAATCGTCAAACATATGACTCGTGAGAGGTTAAAGATGTTTTATTTGACATTCAAAAAATGACTGAATTTGTCTTATGTCATTTTTTCTAATATCTATCGAATAAGCAACCAAGTAATTGAGTGGGCGGCTTGGGTAACTATTAAGAGTATGTGTCCATCAAGTTGGATGCGACGAATACCCTTTGATCTGTATCCTTTATCGTAAGTTTCCTCGTTTACGAAATATACATGTCTTTCATTAAAAATATATATGCTCACTGTAATTCCTCTTGCTCTAAAATAAGTTCGAAGGGTTATTCTTATAAGTCGTATCAGACTCTTGCAAAAATTGATTTGAATTAATCGCTAAATAAGTCGAATATATGTAATTAACTAAAAAAATTAAGATTTCTAATTTACGTGCAAAAATTGAATACATCTTGTTATGTCAGTTATGATTTACTATAACTTTAGGTAGTAATTATAATATAATCTATAAGAGAAATTCATGGAATAGGATACACATGAGCGAACCTATATAGAAAGATTAAGGTTCAATTGACCTCACTAAAATATATTTATTGTATGAAAATATTAGAATTGTATCATTATTTTATAGGAAATATTAAAATTGACCGCACTTAATTTGTTGGGAATATAAGATCAACAATAATTATTGTAGTGGTATGATAATTTTTCATACTTTATATCTTACTGACCCCACTATATAAAAATTTTAGCTCCGTCACCGAGAATATACCAATAAGTCCATTATAATTATTGTGAGCAAGACATATGGATATGGCCATGAATCAGTGGCTACTAAATTGAGTACCACGTAAGGCACCACTTATGATAATCAAAGCTAAGAAATTCACTTGAAAACGGCAAAGCTGCCCACTATTAAATCCACGACCAAAACTTATAAATCAAAATTTATACGAATATATAATATCTTAAAAAAATTAAAAACGAAATGAAAATATAGAATCATAATTCAAATAAAACGGAGCAAACATATTTAACCGGTTGACCAAATTGTTATCTTTGTTCTCTCATATTTTCTTAAATTATGAGTTCTAAATCTATTATGAACACTTTTTTTTTCTTTTTTAAAGTCTTCAGTCTCCTCTCCTTTAAGTAGGATTAAGATTAAAATTAAGATTTATAAAAATAATTTGAATAAAACGAATTGGAGTGATGCTTATGAGGATAATTGGGATGACGTATATGTATTGTTTTAAGAGTAATATGATGAAGGACGAAGACTTTTGTTTTTGTTTTGTGATGAGGATTTAAGGACAAAAGAGTAGTTATGTTAGAGATTATACTGTATGTGACGATGGCCAAGCAAAACACGCGTGATTAACGCCAGTGCCTATGATTTGATCCTTTAACATCAAAGATATGCATCTTCGTTGAATTTACGGGCCTCGATTCACTTGTCAATTTTATTATTTTTACTCGTTGAAATTATGTTACTATTAGTCTTTGTATTTAGGATAAATTATATATTTTGTTGTTGATTTTTTTTATTCTTATTTTGGTCAATGTAGTTTGGTTTTTTTAATTTAATCATTAAACTTTTAAATTACTTGTATTTTTGGTCACTATGTTATTAAACAGTTAACGTGTTTTGGCTGAGCATCTTTTTATTTTTTTGTGAAAATTTTAGTTTTAAATTTCTTTTGATTTCTCGACGATAAATATCTTCTTTCAAATTCCAATGATAAGGAGATGAAGAAGAAAAAACCAATATACATATATTAAATTCTATGTTGAACGGACGATGCAGATTATAGATCAAAGTGGTGTGGGAAAAATTTAAATTGGTAGAGTGGAAGAGAGCAGTGAGATGAGTTTGGTGGTGTCTTGAGTGATTTGAAAAAAACGATAATTATAATATCAATGTGACACAGAGATGAACTTGTAAAAGTTCATATTTGGAGAAGAAAATAAAACAAAAAGGAAATAAAAAATGTGGCTGCCACACAATTTACCCTTTTATCTATAATTAGTTTAATTTCAAATTTGAATAAACTCAAACATATTTATAAATTATACCGCTTGGCCTCGAGTAATCTAGATTGAACAACACAATTTTTTACCTCTAAGACACAATGAATTATCTATAATAACTACGCATAATGCTAAAAATACCGCTAACGTTTGTTAGAATTGTCACTTTAACCACTATTCTTTTTTTTGAAGTAATTTAGCCCTCAATGTTTCATTTTAGGTCAAAATGGCCTATCTGCGGATGAAAACTGTTAGTGAACTGACGATAAACAACTTGAAAAGATTTGGAATGACACGTTGGAAGAAAAAATATTTTATATTTATACAATTTTATAAAATTATTTTTTGATTGATGTGTCATTCTGTAAAGTCAGTATATTTGCTTATATGACACTACTATCGCGACGAGCATTGCAATGTAAGTTTTTATATCATTTCAAACCATTTACTGTTGGTTGACTATTAATTTTTATCCGCAGATGGGTTATTTTGACCCGAAATAAAACGTTGAAGACTAAAATAATTTAAAAAAGATGACAAAAATGACAATTTAGTCAAACGTTAGGACATTTTCTGATATTATGCCTAATAACTAATATTAAAAGCAATCCAAAAATGATATTGGTCAGTTTTAATACATCTCAATATCACTCCTCCGGATGTTGCGAGGGGGTTATTGCAAGAAGAACTCTAGTTTAGTTGTTAGCTTCTGATTGAGAAAAAAATGCATCTCAGTATTAGAAAACCTTTTCAATTAAAGGTAGAAAAGTCATAAGTATTCTTCTCCTTCCATACAAAAATTAAGGTATTTTACGATAAATAAATAAAAAAAACATGAACAAAGCCAGGCAATAAAATATAGTCTTAAAAAGTGATCTAAGGGTGCGTTTGGTTTATGAAATGTAAGATTACTCTTGCGAATAAGATTTTCAGAATATAAGATTACTTAAGATATTACTGGGAATGTTAGATTACCTTGTTTAGTTTATTTGGTAGGAATGCAAGATTATATTGTTTGGCTGAAGGAATATAAGATTACTTGAAAGTAAATTTTACTATATTGTCCTTGTGATATATTTTCTTTTTAACAAGTTAA
This sequence comes from Hibiscus mutabilis, assembly GCA_019671005.1. Classification (NCBI taxonomy): domain Eukaryota; kingdom Viridiplantae; phylum Streptophyta; class Magnoliopsida; order Malvales; family Malvaceae; genus Hibiscus; species Hibiscus mutabilis. Next base: position 2,785,325 of record CM033750.1, read on the forward strand.
ACTTTCAATATTAATTTAAAAATATTTGCTTGAAGATTCATACAATTATACTTAGCATATTACTAATATAATTAGTATAAAAAACAAGAAATATATATATTTATTAATATTAAAATTATTATAATTAAATTTAAATAAATAAATATTTAATGGGTAACAATGTTTAAATATTAAACTAATATAAAATAATTTTTAAATAAATATACTCCCCTAATATTAAAGCATTATTGAAATTATAAAATAAATATGCATAAAGTCAAAAAATGATAAAAAAGAGATGATGATAGTATCATGAAACACTAAGTTATGAGAATTTCTACGAAAATAAAACATAAAACTAATAAACTCAAATGTTCTCATTGTAATATGCTATGTGTTTATTTTCTTACCAAAATTTTATAAAAAAATATAAAATATTCAAACATTTTATCGGAAATTTTCATAGCCATGATTTTTTATTTAAATATTAATATAATTTTTAAATATGCGTAAAACCATTTAAATATTAAACTAATACGAAATAAAATTATTTAATAAATTTATGCCATTTAAATATACTACAAAGGATCCAAATTAAGAAAACTCATAACTTTAATTTAATTTTGTCCAAAGTGGCAGGAATTGACAAATACATAAGGGAAGTGTGAGAATCACATTCTCGAAATGTTGAAAAAAAAGCGCTACTTTTGGTAATAATTTTTTCTAGGTTAGTGGGAATGAGGACAAACCAAACATGAGAATAAGATTCTGAAAAAGATTATTACCCCTTATAATAATATTTTCCGCGAACCAAACGCCCCATAATAGTAAATGATATTGTGTTTCATGTAGGCGATTTGAATTCAAAGAGTAATTCCAATTGATTTTACACTGTATATTTTTTTTCTAAAATTCTAGCACCGTTCTCTTTTTTTTTTTTGAAAGGGGGCATCTCGCAATGTTGACATGTGCATTATAACCTCTACGTGCTGTCTTGATAAATCCTAGCAACCAGTTTTATTGTTTGGCTGGCTGGCTGGGTCTTAGCAACAAATTTTTTTTTGAAAGGGGACGATTTTATTGAATTGAAAAGATAACTGTGCCTCTTTAAAAAAGACCTTAAACCTATATGAGAAAAAGAGTACAATGGTTATAGCTTTAAAGATTACGCACTTGAAACCAAACTCATAATGTAACCCCCTAGATCCGGCTATGCGACACACATAAATCTAATATGTCACATTAGAGTCACCAGAGCGACCCACAGAAAAATAGAAGAAAACTTTTAGAAATACATTTAAAAGTGTAAAATAACATTTCTGTTAAAACTATATTAAAATTTCGTTTATACAAACTGAAATTCAGAAAACAAAATACAAACTCAATCATAAAATAAATTATGACATACACGCCCACTAATACATAGGTACTGTACTCCACGCGCAACGCCAAGAAAACTCCAAACTGATATCAGTCATAAATCTATAATCGAATTTCTTTAACCTGCAATGGTGAAACAAAGTGAGTTTGGGAAAGCTCAGTAATACAAAACTACCAAATGATGATGTAGACAAATGCATGTAAGGTAAAATAGATACATGGTATAGTATAAAACTATCAAGGTGTTTCGGGTAACCACAGGTTCCAATTATGGTTCATTTTAAATTCTTATATTTCCTCCAACTGAACTCCAATAGGCAGTTTTCCACGACTGCATATATAAGGCATTAACCCAGGCCCATTGGGCGTAAGTGTTGACCTAAAGGGGTGTATTGGGTCCAAAAGAATCGTCTTAACTGAAGCATAAAAGCCTGAAAACAGAATGTATTACCCTAGACGAAGCGTAGGAACCTGATACAGTAGTCATAAGGAATTGCCCTAGCCTAAGCGTAGGAACCTAATATAGTAGTCATAAGGAATTACCCTAGCTGAAGCATAGGAACCTAATACAGTAGTCATAAGGAATTATCCTAGCCGAAGCGTCAGAACCTGATACAGTAGTCATAAGGAATTATCCTAGCCGAAGCGTTGGAACCTGATACAGTAGTCATAAGGAATTACCCTAGCTAAAGCGTCGGAACCTGATACAGTAGCCATAAGGAATTACCCTAGCTAAAGCGTAGGAACCTGATGCAGTAGTCATAAGGAATTACCCTAGCCGAAGCGTAGGAACCTGATACAGTAGATCAGTGATTTGCTGTGCTAAAGAAAGCTGACAGCATGCTATGCTTCCAAGTCCATTCCATTAACCATGTCTCATCAATGCATCACTCCCTGAGCATTCGAATAAGTACACCTCACAAGTTTTCATTACTTAGTTCTAGCTGTGGAGTATAGTTGAATCGGTCACTATCATAAATTATCTTAGAACAAGCCTTGAATGATTGAATATAAATTTGTGCAATGTTCTTTTATTATTGAAAAATCTTAAGAATGACTGATATTCTTGAGTTGGACTTCAAACACATAGAAGCATTGCTGTCACATAGGTATTTAATTAATTAAGTTCTCAATAGATCGAGGATTTCAGATAAGGTAGTTATTATAACATATCAAATGTAAATTCCAGATCATTTCTTTCGTTAGAAGTATTTTAATCATTCTCATGCTTCAAAGGTATTATCAACTTTTCTTACTAAAATATTTAAATTATCAAACTTTTAACACTATTCATTAAAATCATGCATAATTTAACAAAATACCAACATATTTCGTAAAGTATGCAAGAGTTAGTAATGTATTACCTCGGCTCTGAGCTACTTCGGTTGATCCAAGGTACTCTATTCGATCATTCTCAAACTCGAATTTGACGTCCTCAATCACGAATTCCTTCAATTAACACATAGTCCAAAATCAGTCCTTAATTCAAATTAACTATACTTGAATTGAATAATTAAACACAAACTCAAGTTCAGGTTCAAGGTTTGATTTGGAGGCCTTCGGGTTTGAATTTCACAAAACTGGCTTCAAAAAGGGACTCAATACGTCGAAAAACATAAAATATGAGTTTTTGGAAAAGTTTAACTTTATGGTCAAAGTCAACGCTGGCGTTAGCAGTCAAAGGCAACGCTGACATCATCGTTCAATGGTTAACAGTCAATGCTGACATCAACAATCAACACTGACATCAGCGGTCAATGCTAACGTCAACGGTCAAAGGTTTAACTCACTGAGTTAACTCGGTTAACGGGTCGGGTCAGACGAGTTTGGTCGGTCACAGGTCAGGTCGGGTCGGTCACGGGTTATTGGACATTAACCAGACGGGTTTAGGGCTTTGGGCCTTATACAGGCCGACCCATTTTAAAATAACAAGCCAAGTCTGTTATTAGACCGGGTGAAGGGTGTTGGGCCGGTTTACAGGCTCAGTTTAAAGGCTAGACCGGTTCCTAGGTTAAACCAATTCGGTTCAACAGAAAACCAACCATAGTGGCCGAAATTCGCCACTAGGTGGCACGTGAAGGCCACGCGCGGCCCTAAACCGCTGCAAAATGACCCAAATTGCACCAAAAACCCAGATCTATCAACATAAGATATTTAAAAAATGAAATTAGGCTGAGGATCTTACCAAACTTACCTAAACGGAAGAAAACCAAAGGGTTTCCATGAGACTCTGACGAAGCTCAAAACCGCGGCTGATCAACGAGCTGATGCAGAGGTTCTATTTGCCTCAGCGTGGGGAGCCTATCAACACTAGTGATGTCTCTTACCAGTGATGGGAACGACCGAAAAAGTGAAACATTAGGGATGAAAACCCTTGAATCACCGACGCTTTAGACAGTTCTTCACGACAACCGACAATTTAAACTCGCGAGTGGCAGCCTGGGTAGTGTTTGGGGCGACGTGACGCTTCCGGTGACCACCACGGCTCAACGGTGGCCGAGATCGGAGCGAGAAAAAAATGGTGGTCAGGGAGAAAATCTTAAGCCTCCAGACCCTTCATCTCTAATTTTAGATCTAAGGCATCAATAATGGAGGGAGTTGATTTGGTTTTTAATTATTATTGAATACATGACTAAAACATAATTCAAAAAGAAGTTTGTGAAACACTTTAACCAAACTTAACCTTGGCTCAAAAGGTTAACACATGTGTCAACCACTTAAGAGGTCAAGGGTTCAAACCCTTCTGACTGCCATTTTACATTTTTTTTACTGTTACACACTTTAACCAAACTTAACCTTGGCTCAAACGGTTAACACATGTGTCAACCACTTAAGAGGTCAAGGGTTCAAACCCTTCTGACTGACATTTTACATTTTTTCCAAGTGTTACAACTCTCCCCCTAAAAAAATATTGTCTTCAAAATTTTCCTGAGCTGAACAGTTGTGGAAACGGTTCTCAAGACTCTATCATCAAAATCTCAAAGTCTGTACAGGCTCCTCATCGTACGATAAGTCTAGCCTCAACTCCACATCTTGAACCTGAATGATGTGACTCGGGTCCAGATTTTACTTTCTCAACATAGACTTGTGAAAAATATCATGTATACGGCTAAGCTAAGGAGGCAACTCAACCTGATAGGCAGCTAGTTCAGCTCTTTTACAAAACGGTACGACCCTATAAATCTCGGGCTCAAATTACCTTTACGCCTATATCTCAGAACATTCTTCCATAGGAACACCCCTAAGAAGACATGGTCACCGACCCCAAACTCAATATCTCTTTTTTTATCAACATAAGACTTCTGCCTAGCCAAAGCCTTTTTCAGATGGTCATAAATCAATCTGACGTTCTCCTTGATCTCTCGAACTAACTCTGAGCCCAAAGTTTTCTTATCATACCTTTCAGGCTAGTTGATCAGAATACGATATTCGTAACCATACAAAACCTATTTCATTACATTCACGGATACCTTTCTTTCCAATTCATAATATTTTCATCAAAATATTCTCAGGCATAATCAAACATTTATTCTCAATTTGGATAAGATCTTCAATTTCACAAGTATTAACCATCTCAGGTTCTTTATCCAGATTCCAATTCACCACGTTAATCCAAATCATAGATGAACATTACTGACATTCCTTGCTAGTATAGATCGAGCTATTATGGACAGAATGGTGAGATGCACTTATTACAGAAAATGATTCGACATCGGAGTCCTGGCTCGGTGGAGTACGGTTAAGATTTAGGGGCATGCATAGACCAGACACCCTATGACAGATGATTGGCTGATCTACCTAGAAAGGCGCAACATTAAGCTCTGATACCAGTAAATGTAACCCCCTAGACTCGGCTATGCGACACACCTACATCTAGGAGGTCACATTAGGGTCACCGAAGCGACCAACGGAAAAATAGAAGAAAACTCTTAGAAATACATTTAAAAGTGTAAAATAACATTTCTGTTAAAACTATATTAAAATTTCGTTTATACAAACTAAAATTCAGAAAACAAAATACGAACTCAATCATAAAATAAATTGTGACATACATGCCCACTAATACATAGGTACCGTACTCCACGAGCAACGCCAAGGGAACTCCAAACTGATATCAGTCATAAATCTATAATCAAATTTCTTTAACCTGCAATGGTGAAACAAAGTGAGTTTGGGAAAGCTCAGTAATACAAAACTACCAAATGATGATGTAGACAAATGCATGTAACGTAAAATAGATACATGGCATGGTATAAAACTATCATGGTGTTCCGGGTAACCACAGGTTCCAATTACAGTTCATTTTAAATTCTTATCTATCCTCCAACTAAACTCCAATAGGTAGTTTTCCATGACTGCATCTATAAGGCATTAACCCAGGCCCATTGGGCGTAAGTGCTGACCTAAAGGGGTGTATTGGGTCTGAAAGAATCGTCCTAACTGAAGCATAAAAGCCTGAATACATAATGTATTACCCTAGCCGAAGCGTAGAAACATGATACAATAGTCATAAGGAATTACCCTAGCCGAAGCGTAAGAACCTGATACAGTAGTCATAAAGAATTACTCCTGCAATGTAGCTAGGGATGGGCATGGGTCGGGTTGGTTTTTGGCCCACCCGAACCTAACCCAAAAATAACTATCCTAAACCTGAACCCGACCATATCCTTTAAAAAACTCGACCTGGCCCGACCGAAATTTATATACATAGCCCAACCTCGACCCCGACCCGGCCTATTTTAAAATTTTCAATTTTAGGTACCTAATTGTAAAAAAATAATTTTAGGGACCTAATTGTAAAAAAAATATTTTTTAAAGATCTAAGTGTAAATAAAAAATTCAATTTTAAGGACCTAATTATACAAATATATATATATATATATAAAGGGTTATTATTATAAATATTTCTAAAAAATATAAGGGAAAATTACACTATTAATTCGGGTTGGGTCAGATTTTTTCACCCTAAATTCGAATTCGACTTCACCCTTAAAAAAACCCGACCTGGCTCAAACCTAATATTTAGTTAAAAAATCCAATACAATCAGGCCGGGTCAAAACCCGACCGATCAGATAAAATATTCATCCCTAAATATAGCCAAACCAAACAAGCTCAATGTCACATCTTAGTATCTTACAGACAAAGAACAGATGCCGCTTTCTTCTACAAGCACTAAAGACTTGGAAACCTTATTCAAAACACAAGATAACTAAACTCCATGACTTCAAAGGCCCGACCACACCTCTTGCATAACTTGATTATAATTAAGTTGAATTTAATATAAGAGTTATAATTTTACCTATTGTATATTTTAAATTTCTATTTGATTTAATGTTATGAGGTATTCAAATACCAACTCAATTAAAAATGCACAAAAATAAATTATTTTTTATAGAGAAATCTGGTAGTGGATTTTTTTTCTACAAACGTGTCCAATTTAAAGGTTATGGTTTTAGTTTAGAGTTTAGGGATTTTAAATTTCTGCATTTTGAATTTAGAGTTTAAAGTATATGATTTAAGATTTTAGGTTCTAAGGCTTAAATAGAGATGATTATGGAAAAATAGTTTTCCAGTACTTGTAACAATACATTTTCGAGTTAGTGGTTTCGGAGTCAGACTTCGGGTATTGGTTTGGGAGTTCAATTGAGTTTGAATTATTGAGCTTGTTGGGTAATTAAAATTGGGCTAATGTGAATTGGTTTTTGACCTATTGGTGTCGGAGACATTTTCTTTTATATTCCATTTTTATAAATTTTGGTAGAATTGTAGGTCCTTACTTGCAAATTATTCCAAATCCCTTTTCAATTGGATTTTGTTCCCACTTTTTCGGGATTACGATGGGAAGGTATGCCTTGCGGTTAAAAGGCGGTAAGTTTTAAAATTTATATTCGAACTGAAAATGTTAGATTTTTTATAATATTCTCGGTTTGATTTTTCTTAGTATTTTTGCAAGTTTCGATACTTATTTGTAAGTATCGATACTTTGTTTTTTGATAAATTTTTAGTTTGGGACAAAGTAGCAAAACTTACAAAATAAGTATCGATACTTGGAAAAAAATTCAAAAAGCAAACGAAAATATTATCAAGAAGTCTAACATTTTCAATTCGATGACAAATTTTAAAATTTATCATCTTTTAGTCACACCCTAAACATGTGCACGTTAGACTCACCCCCTAGAAGTCTTGGCTGAAAACTTTTCTTCACTAGGCTAATAGCCTTTCTTTTCCATATTAATGCTCACCGTCTCCCCTTTATTTCCCATAACCCAATTTCATTCTTCACCCTTCTTCATTTTTCTGAATATCAGTACCTTACTACCTAATGAATGTATATACAGAGTGTTGGTATGTTTGATAAGTGATGAACATAATGTGTTGATGTTGTGCTAGATTAGTTAAATTCTTCCATGGTAAAAATGTTATTAAATGGTTGCCTCGGGTGATTTTCCAATGCTACAATAGAACCAGCAGCCATGTAATCTGAAAGAATGCAGGTAATAAAACTTACCACAATACTCGAAACAACTTATACATTCATACTCTCTTTTGTAAGGTGATCCGTTATATGGTTACATAATCTCATAGAGCAAAGGAGTTGAATCTGCCTAATTAACGAGTACAAACCTATCTATTTCCCAGAAGATGTTCCACCATCGCCAAGGTCTAGACATTAATACCTTAATCTAGTAGGAGGATGAAGATGACGAAGACTAGACCGATAGCCTCGAGTTGGAATGAGTATCCATACATGGTGGCGAATGTCTCTTCCCAGTTTGCTTTGATTGTTAAATGAGGCAGAAGGGCTTGTTAGAGTATGCCCAACGATCAAGAATAAGATGATTATAAAAGACATACTTATTTATCTTGTTTATTAATATAAAGCCATTATTATTATTTCAGTCGTTATTTTGTGCATATATAAATAAACAAAATTTTAATAAAGTCCTTAGAATAATATAGTTATTCTTAAATGTCCTTAGTCGAGTATTATTATGGGCATGGACAACAATAATACATTAAGAATAATATATAGTTGATTGATGACAAAGTGTTGTCATTGACATGGAGATGTCAAAATCAATACATAAGTATGTGTTAGAGAACGACATACTGGACTGACCCGATATGAGCATGTTTATTGGATTATTACGTGACAGTCACAACATCGCTCATAGTGATAACTACATGTATGATCCTCAGGCTTGAGTTCATCATTATTTAAACATTGTGAGTGACATATTTTGATACAGTAAAATGTGTGTCATAACTGACTACACTATAAAGACTGACATTGGATATGTCATAGTCTATGTAGAGGGATATGGTTGATCAAGATAGGATTTGTCCCTCCTACATAATAGGAGCAATATCATAGGCCACTTGATTGAGTGAGACTATAAATGCATGGTTATGCTCGAACAAATTAATATGAGATATCATAGTTATTCGTTTATAATAGTCTACTCAAGATATCAAGAAATATTAGATGGACTGTACAAGTGTGACTATTCCATGACTTGTGTCCAATCTAGATATAAATACAAAAGGACGTAGTACATGAAAAGAGTTAATCACGGAGAGGTTATGTCGAACCACGACTTCATTTAACTTAGGTAACAAAGATGTATTGCTAGAAACCACTCATTGCTTGCAATGTTAGAATTGTTCTAGATATTACTGCTAACGTTACACGAACCTACAAGGGTCACACCCTGTGATTGAAATGAACATATATCAACTAGATAGCATTTGTACAAACTTCTTGTACACGAAACTAGTTAAAATAAATATATATGTATATACATATTTTTTTTACTAAAAATTGAAATTATTATAATTATTGTAATTATATAATTTTATTTATATATATAATACTAGATAATTATTGTAATTATCAACTACTATTAAAAATATATATCCTTAAAGAAACATAATTGAAGTAGAATTAGATTCTACTATTAAAAATATCCCTAAAGACATAAGGTCTAGCGGCCAAAGATATGTCTACTGCTAAAAACCTCTCTAACAGTTAGAGAAGTAAAATATTGTTCGTCTCATTCGGGTGGACTGCATAGAGGTCAGAATACTATTCTCACGACTAGGATCGTTATCATACTGAATGGATTGAACTCTACTACGTCTCTATGATTATCAGATTTAATTAAGGTAACGTTTCATCCTTTTTCACCCCGAGTTCGTTCCTCGTACATGGATCACTAGTAGAATTCGTTGGATAATTTTTTCGCTGCACCATAGTGTAACACCCTCAATGTATATTCGATATTCGAATACACATTAAAGATGTTAAAACTGATTTACACTAATTTTCATACTTGTAATTTTTTTATCTCAACAAACTGGTTCAGTAGGTTTTTAAAACAAAACTATGTCTGGCAACTACATCTAGTTTTGACCCTGAATCAGTGTATAAAATACTTTAAACAATTATTAAAATGAAAATATGATTCAGGGTGAAAACTATGTGTGCTGCCTAGACCCTTTCTTGATTTAAAAATCGTTACGCAATAAACGACCAACTAAGTTTAAAATCGTCTGAAGCATCTTTCTAATATTCTTAATTTCTTAAAATTAGTCATATTTATAGATCATAAATCCACATTAACTTATAAGTAGCGTACGAAAATTTAATCATACAAAATAGCTACTTATTTAAATTCAATACATGCCCCACTAGACTAGGATGTGGTGATACTTATTGATAATGCAGATTAACTTGATCTAACAATGTGCAGCTCCTCCTCTGCTATCTCGTTCGAAGTACCTACGTGGTATGAAACACACACTAAGTATAACTTAGTGAAACATAATCATAACATTGTAAAATAATAATTATAAATAATACATCCCTGCAGATTATTAAGCGATTTCCAATTACAGTTGATGACATTTTAATCATGTATAGTACTACCTTGCATGTATAGTTCATTTAACCAATATAATATTCAAATCATAGAATTCTATCTGACTTACCAGTCTTGTGTGCATTAAGCTTTTTAGCTTAGCTACTTGCATAAATGCATTTCAAGTATTATAGCCAAAGTATAAAATCATGCCATCTGTAATGCAAGAATAATCATGTATCATGGCCATTTTAAAAATCATGTCATCATTGTCTATGTTCATCATGTATTCACATGTATAATAATTTCTTTAGCATAAATATGCATTCATCATGTAATCATTTGGATATCTTATTCTGTATCATGATCATATTTTCATCATGCAATCATTTGCATATCATATCCTTTAACATAGTCCAAAGTATATAATATGAGATCAAGGTACTTGAGTCATCTTGATAAGACACCATAGTATCTAACATAACGTGAACATGAGTACGTACTCGAGGATGCTCTTTGCTCCTCATAAAAGCACCTCGTCAATGCCAATAGCAATGTGGGCTTGGTTCCCCATGGTGCACACCAAGGGCTTGGGTTCCCAAGATGGAAGTGACACCGTAGTGCCTAACTTGAACATAACATATGAGTATGTATTCGAGGATGCTCTTTGCTCCTCATTAAAGCACCTCGTTAGTGCCATTAGCACTATGGGCTTGGATCTCCAGGGTGCAACACCAAAGGCTTGGGTCCCTAAGGTGTATGTGACACCTTAGTAGTCACTAAACATGAAACATATCCAACTATACCATGAACACTCATATCATAATACTTGGTCTTTTCATTTCATTGTCAATAAATCCTTATCTTTCATGTAAACGATCAATTCACATCTCATATTTCATCATAATTTTTCATATGTACTTGCCATTATTGTATTGTGCATCAATGTAAATCATATAGTTGATATTAGGCAGTTCATACCCAATATCTAAAATCTGATTTATCTTAGATAAATCGTTATGCCATATCAGTGTACCACATATGATGTTTTATATTTCATACCATTTACATAACTTGGATCAGGTTGCATTTTCATTAATATTAAGATCGACTTCTTGCAAGTTTCTCTCATGTCATATATATATATAATAAATAAAATTACACTCATTCATATCACATATATAATAAATAAGTAAAAATGCACTCACCTGGGCCATGCTTGATATTAGCCTCACTAGGCTATTTCGATACTTTTTCCTTGTTTTCCTTTGATCTGGTACCCTTAGCCTCATCAATAGCTTTACAGTACCATTTGAACATACATAACAATATTCGTGCTTGATTTTTTCCATGATATGTTTAATCTATGTACAAGATAAAACAATTACTGCTAAATTCTCCAAATATCCATTAAATAATATGTTATAACTCTTTCAAAGTCTATGGAATCATCTCAGAAATTTTAGCTTGATCTGATTTACCACTAAATACCGAGAATTTTATCGGTTACTAAATAAATTTCTTAAAAAATATAAATCACATGATTCATCCTGAATCGAACTAAAATATTTACAACACTTGGAAATGAATTTTATAACATTTCTCTATCATATGATAAAATTTCATAATTTTTCAGTTCAATCCGGATGTCCAAATTCCATTTAAACTTTGATTGTGATTTCCCAATAATCGAAATATCGGATCAAACGAGTAATTCCTCATTCGGTTCACACCAATGGGTGCTCCATCTATTTATGAAATAAAACACCTAAATTTTGGGAAATTCAACTTTGGTCCTTCAACTTTTCATATTTCAACTTGTACCACCCAAGTTTTAAAACTTATCATTTTGGTCACTAAACTTTAACCTTAAATTCATATTCCAATTTTCCTTGGATTTTAACCAAAAATTTTGTGAGTATCCTATTTTACTCGTTCTCTATCACATGACACCTTAAAACCTCAAAATTTTCTTTTCTATAGTACATAATTGAGAAAATCCTAACTTTTACATTTTTGTCATTTTAGTCACTAAGTAAGCTTTTAAGCAATTATCTTAGCGTTAAATGACCCTTAAACAACATTATAAATTTTTGGGATATTACAATTCTCTTCCCTTAAGAAAATTTGTCCTCAAATTTTCAAAACGTACATGGTTCAAAAAGTTACAGATACTGCTCTTTCGTTTTCTTCTTGATTTCTCAAGTAGCTACTCAAACTTTATAATTCCTCTAACTATTTTTTACCAATGAAATTTTCTTATTCCTTATTCCTTTTAATTCCATATGCTAATATTTTTATCGGTTCTTTTTTTATTTCACCATGGACTGGTCCAAGTAGGGTTGTAATACCTTATTTATCAGATCCTTATTTATAGCGGGGCGTTTATAAGTCCAAACAGCATCACTAAGAACTCGTAGTGTCCGTAACAAGTCTTGGGTGTTATCTTTGGTATATTTCATTACAATCAGAATATCCTCTATCGTCTTATAATTAATGTACCAGTTCTCTATTATACAGATAACTCATTCTGAATAGGAGTTAACTATCATATTTATTTCATTGTGTTGTATCCACTATGAGTCTTTTCTTAACCCTCGAAATTCGTCAACTGAAGAAATCTAACAATATCTTATTTTTCTTATAACCATTAGAGTCTCATTCATACTATTGAGGAGCTACTTGAAGTTATGCAAGCAATACATCAGTAACATCAAATCCTAGGGGCATGTACACTTTAGCAAAATCATATTAGACTCGGTTTAACCTCTAGAATCGGCTAAACCTTTGCTATGATACCACTAAATGTAACACCCTCAATGTATATTTGATATTAGAATACACATTAAAGATGTTAATAACTGATTTACACTAATTTTCATACTTGTAATTTTTTTATCTCAACAAAATAGTTTAGTGGTTGACCCTTTCTCAGTTTTTAAAACAAAACTATGTCTGGCAACCGCAGCTAGTTTTGACCCTAAATCGGTGTTTAAAATACTTTAAACAATTATTAAAACGAAAATATGATTTAGGGTGAAAACTATGTGTGCTGCCTAGACCCTTTTCTTGATTTAAAAATCGCTACGCGATAAACGACCAACTAAGTTTAAAATCATCTGAAGCATCTTTCTAATATTCTTAATTTCTTAAACTTAGCCATGTTTATAGATCATACATCCACATTAACTTATAAGTAGCATACGAAAATTTTAATCATACAAAATAGCTACTTATTTAAATTCAATACATGCCCCACTAGACTAGGATATGGTCATACTTACTGATAATGCAGATTAGCTTGATCTAACAATGTGCAGCTCATCCTCTGCTATCTCGTCTGAAGTACCTACGTGGTACAGAACACATACTAAGTATAACTTAGTGAAACATAATCATAACAATGTAAAATAATAATTATAAATAACACAACCCTGCAGATTGGCAAGCGATTTCAATTGAAGTTGATGACATTTTAATCATATATAGTACTACCTTGCATGTATAGTTTATTTAACTAATATAATATTCAAATCATATATTTATATCCGACTTACCAGTCTTGTGTGCATTAAGCTTTTTAACTTAACTACTTGCATAAATGCATTTCAAGTATTATAGCCAAAGTATAAAATCATGCCATCAGTAATGCAAGAATAATCATGTATCATGACCATTTTAAAAATCATGTCATTGTTGTCTATGTTCATCAGGTATTCACATGCATGTGCACGTGCACCCTGCCGCATGAGATAACACCCCGCGGGTGCACTGAGCCTTACGTGCACTCATACGCACCGAATTCTACACCTAGGGCGCATTAGACTTACTGTGCATCTGCCCGCAAAGGATTCTGATCTAGGGTGCACAGTTGTTGTTGTACATCGTGCCGCACTAGATTATTTGGGCAGTTCACCAGCCTTTGACCAGAGTTGGTCATTGACCAAGAGTTAAATTTTTTGGGGGGACCCTACCAGGGGTTTCTCGATGTTTCGGATCTGTTGAGGCAGTCTATTTTGCCAAATTCGAGTCCGAAAAGCTATTTTTAAGCATGTTACCTTTTAAATTGTATTAGAGTTGTATGGAAATAATGTATGTTTGTATTTATTGATATACGAGGGTTGCTCGGGTTTGGATATCAAATTAAGTGGAATATTCGGGAAGCTCAAAAGAGGATTTTTAGCATTGTCAGCATAAGGTTAGTACACCTCGAACTCTGAAATGCTTAATGAGCATCATAAGTGTAATTGCCTTACATGTTAGTAGTTGCAAATTAGGAGATGTGTAATAAGCATGTGATAATGCGGATATTCGAGGCTTGGTAATTATTGAGAATGTTGAGACTGTTATGAGCTTTAGGAACCGTATAGGATTGTCAAAATATACGTATAATTATCTGGTTTATGATTGCTATGTGAAGATACTTTGTATGCTAGTGGAACAATTAATATGTTTGATTGAATATTGGTTAGGGGTAGTGCTGAAATATTCGATTAAATGTTTAAAATGGTAATTAATAATAAATGATTTAAATGCGTTAGGAACAAACTATAATGACTCTCATAAGCTTTAGTGGTAGAATAGGGCCTCGTAATTAATATTGATGTTGTCAGGATTAATGGGTAATTTCGGCAAATACTCGATAAACTGCTTATGAAGTGGTAATTCAACACTAACTGGTTTAAATGCCAGTTAAGTTAGAATTTGACGGATATGTTTAACAAGCGGTTATTATTGTAATCAATGAGATAATGTGAATTGATGGAAATAATTGATAGGAATAAATTGTATTACTCTTCCATAAAACTTAACAACTTGGTAATGCTTGATTGGTTGTAATAGCAATAATAGGGACCCGTAATGGGTCGTGTGATGGTTGTGTGCCAGGCAGGGCACTTGTTTGGTTATGAGTCTTTGTTTGGTGGGATCCGAATACCCAATGAGTGAGTGTTGCAACACATGAATACCATCCGATGTGAGATTTCAGGTGACGAATGAAGGTCATCTGATGTGAGATTTCAGGTGATGATATTTGCTTGATGCTATATTTTGAGCCTCGCTCGATACGAGATTTCGAGCAAAGACTCGATGCGAGATTCTGAGTATACCGTTTGATGTGAGATTTCGAGCAAGGGTGGGTTTCCCAGTCTCGGGTGACATTGGGCCTCACTTCTGGTTTGTTTATCTATATGTTTATGTTGTTTAGATGATGTTTGTTCTATGGCATGTGTTTAGGAGATTATGGTAGCGCCACATGTTTATTTATCTTTCATTATTGCTCGTACTAGCTTGTATGCTTACATTTATGATTATCATGAAGTACAGTAGAGTAGATGTGTACCACTGAGCTTTGTAAGCTCAACGCTCAGAATCGTTATTTCTGTGCGTAGGTTGACCGTTGGATCGTGGGATCGTGGAGCACTATCAGATCAAAATTCTAGCACATAGTGATCTTCAGAGTGCGGTATTTGAGTCTAGTGGGCTATGTGTTCATAAGACCTTACTTATGGAATTTGTAACTATTATTTGAAATTGTATTATTTAAATTATACCTCCAAATGTTTTAAATTTAAATTGGAGCTCCTTTGTAATATTTTATTTACTTTTATTTATTTATTCTAATCGTTGGTTTTAAATGCTTTTGCAACTTGATACGTTGATCCTGTTTGAAAAGAAAATTTTTATGGTTTTAGGGCTTGAGGCCCAAATATGACATCCGGGTTGAGGGTGTTACATTTAGTGGTATCAGAGCTTAGGTTTAGCCGGTTCTATGAAACCCCGAGATGGTATAGATATTTTAGTAAGGTGTCTAGTGAATACAAGCTCTTAAACTAAATTCGTACTTCTTAAGGCTGGAATTCTGATAGTGTATCTAATGTTACGATGTCAAGATGGTTATGATCATGGCCTATATGATCGAGTTAAGTGCGGGACAGTTAATGGTAGTGATCTCGTGAGTGGGGTCGCCTCAGATTGTCGATATGCAAGTTAGTTGGATGATACCCGAGTCGAGAATGTGTTATCCTCATATCGCATAAGTGGCATTTTTGTTGTGCGTTGTAGTCACCCAGAAGTCTTCAGATCCATTACAAGAGTTCACAACAAGGAATCTTCATCGTTATGCATAGATAAAGGTTTTGTTGCGGAAATGGATAATCTACTCTCGAAATCGATCGGTGAGTGCATGTTAGTTTGAGGACCCTTATATCTGTTTGAAAATGAGTCTTTGTTGATACTAGAAGAGTATCATTTCCATTCTTAGAGGCATTCCTCAGAGATAGTGCATTCAGGATCCATTAGTTCATCAGGGTATGGCGAAGTTAGACGTTCTATAGGTTTGAAGGAAAGTTGTCTTCTTAAGAGTTGATGCAATGTGGGAATTGTTCTGGTTGATCAAGTGGGGAGTTAGCCAGTGATGTCGAGAGTGAATTTGAGGCTTCGAGACCTCGATGAAACCCAACTTTTAGAAATAAAAATGTTGGATTATTACCTCGCCCTTTTATCGTGATCTTTGCAGTGACAGTTTTGAGGATGACAACAGGGTTGTGAGATAGGTTTGACTGAATCGATAGGTGTTAATGTGTTCAGCTTGATGCTCGAGAGCTTTTAGATTACCAGAGTGTTTGTTTGTGCTTTGTGTAAGTGTCATTAGGACCTCTCCTTATCAGGAACGTGAGTAGATGTTGAGGTAAGACCGAGTTGGATGCCGGTGTCATCGTAGTTGTTAGAGGTTATCGACCCAGTTGAGTGGTTAGAGATTCAGAGGAACAACTTGAATAAGGTCATTCTTGTCTAAGTGCTTCGCTCAAGGGAGAGTCAGACTTGTTCTCTAGTAAAAAGTTGGTTCGTGAATGTGCTACCCAAACCGTTGATAATTGTTAAGCGATCGTAGAAGACTGTTACCCGGTTCGAAGGTGGATAACCTTTTTAACTGAATATGAAGCGCCTGTGTGTTTCTTTTGAGATTAGTTTGGAAGGGTGATGCTTATTGTTAATGTAGTGAGGTTCGAAAATGGATTTTAGAAAGAATATTCTCTTTATCTTTGAGTATGTCGTGATAGTGGGTAATGTTCGATGTGACGTCAAGGTGTTTTGGTGAAGATAAGGTGGGAGCCACTGTATTGTCTCTTGAATATGAGTTGGATGTTTTGCGTGACAAGTGTGGAATTAGAGGAATACGGAAAGTTTGGCGTTGAAGAGATAACCATCTCATTGACCGTGTGTGGGGGAAAGGTTAATTACCGTACAATCAGTTAAGAAAGCAAGGGTTTGAGACTTCATAAATGCTTTTGTTTGTATCACAGCCGCTCTGAAGTGAGCCGAAAGACGTTGGTGAAAAATCCAGCTACGTAAGGTCGTTTTGTTATGACAGTGGGTAGACTTGATTAGAGTTGAATGGGATTTTGAGGTTTTCGAAGATGTTTTGGTTGTACCGTTTGAGCTGTATTTTTCTGCTAGAAGAAAAATATTGTGTTCTCCACAATAGTGAAAAGTTTAAGGTACTTGACCTCTAAAGGAATTGCGGTTTTGATAATGATATAGGATAAAGTATGTAAGAGCTATTGACGGTGTAGTCGATCGCCATATAAGCAAAGTAAGCTAAATAAGTAGTGGATCGTACCGAGTAATAAGATTCGGAGTATCATGTTGTCGTGTGGGGCTATCCTAGATGATGGTTATGTAAGAGAATGTCAATACTCGCTCTATGTAGTACCGACACCCGTGTGTCCGTTAGCATGTTTTGAGTTAAGGATTGGTTTGCTTTGGGAGCCACGAAAAGAAGCATCTGATTTCAGTTAAGAGGATACAATGTTATGATTGAGTTTGCGTCTGATGGTTGTCTATAGACCTTGAAATCTTATGGTAGGTGTTTTGGAAAAGACGTATCAAGGTAAGAGAATTCTCCCTTAAAGTATAGTGGTCAGTATACGACAGATTTTGATAGCGACACTTGGTGCCAAGCTTTCTTCACGTGTTCAGGAATCAGTGTGTAGTTGTGTGTTGAGATAATGACAAGTAGTTGTTTGCTATCCGTTGAGAGTTAGGTAGTGAGTTCCTCATAATTGCGGGGATGCTTTAGTATTCATCGGTGAAAATTAAATAGATGACTAAGGATCTTGTACAGGATTCGTGAGTGCACAGTTTCGTTAAGTAATAATGTAGTCCATGAGGATGCACCGTTTGATAAGTTTTCAACAAAGGTGTAAGCCACAGAAAGTCTGCTTGGTTTGTTTGCTAGTTCGGTTGTACGGCGCAGCGAGATGTTCATGTCACCTTTTAGCACAAGATTCGAGGTTAATGGAACATTTTCTTTGATGGGCCTTGTTTACGACGATAGTTTTGATTGGTATTACAGATGATGTGTTCTCTAGATACGTTATTATTAGAATCATAAGACCCTTGCAAGAATCGAGTTGGTGGAGGCCATATTAGTTACCGATATGGGTTCCATGCCGAGTTTAATACGAATGCTTGAACCGAGTTTGGGTGTCGTTTTTTTTCAAAAGTTAGCACTCGGCAAGCGATATTTTGGAAGAGAATGTCGTTAGAGTTAGAGTCTTCATCAGGGAGTTACAACGAAAATAGTTGTTTACTTTGGATGCAATGGTTGTTTAACTTTCTGTCCTTTTGATCGTGTGTTGTAGTAGAAGAATTCGTGTGCAACAATCTTTTGGAATTCTACAGAGTAAGTTAAACTTCTTTGATGAAGTATTTGAGTGACGTTTTTTTCAAGACACTGTTGTGTTTTGGCTTGTCGCTGTGATGTACCGAACATGGGTGAAATCCTCCCATAGAAAAGAATCAGTTAAGATATTGTTTGTTTCATTGGAAGACACGGTCATGTTGATAGGTGTTGTGAGAGATCAAAGTAGCGCAGCGGGAAATATTTGAGAATATTGAAGAATTGTAAGAGTTTGAAAATCTCTGTTATGTTCTGGATGCAAATTTCGAGGACAAAATTTTCTTCTAAGATGGGGAGAGTTGTAACCACTCGAATCTCGAATTTGTGAATCAAGTCTTGGACCGGAGTGTTGGGCCTTTAAGTTGAGGGCCCAAATAAGCTTTGGATATGGGTTTTTTGGTAAATAAAGGAAAAAGAAAAAGGATATTTTATGATTTAAGTTGGTTGATATGATGGGGAGAGATGGAGAAAAAAGAAGACAAGATATTTTTTAGAGAGGGAAAAAGGGGGAAAGAGAGAAAAGTAAGGAGAGAGAATTCCAAACCTCGATCTATCACCTCTCGGACCGTCGTTCTTCTCACTACCGCCGCCATCATTTTTAGCTCGTTGAGAGGAGTCCGACAGTGGTCCTCGTGTCACCGGAGCCATCACCGTCTGCCTGTGTAGAGGAAAGAGTGGTTCGGCCTAGTAGAGATCACCAAGTTCCAACCATCACTGCCGCGAACCGATGCCACCAGAGGACTCACCGGAAAAAATAGTGCAAATCTGGAGCTTGCCGCCGTCGTTCGGCCATTGGAAGGACGCTTACGAGCCGCCCGTGCTGGTGGGCGGGTGCACGTGCACCCTGCGCATGGGATAACACCTCGTTGGTGCATCGAGCCTCCCATGCACTCGTTCACACCAGATTCTGCACCTAGGGTGCATCAGTCTTACCATTCACCTGCCCGCACAAGATTCTGATCTAGGGTGCATAGTTGTTGCTGTGCACCGCGCCGCACCAGATTATCCGGGCAGTTCACCAGCCTTTTACCAGAGTTGACTGTTGACCGTTGACCGAAAGTTAACTTTTTTTGTGGAACCCTATCTGGGGGTTTCTCGACTTTCCAAATCCATTGGCGCAATCCGTTTTGCCAAATTCGAACCTGGTAAGCTGTTTTTAAGTATGTGACCTTTTAAATTGTATTAGAGATGCGTAGAAATAATGTATGTTCGTATTTGTTGATATACGAGGGTTGTTTGGGTTTGGATATCGAATCAAGTGGAATATTCGGGAAGCTCAAAAGAGGATTTTTAAGCATGTGACCTTTTAAATTGTATTAGAGATGCATGGAAATAATGTATGTTTGTATTTATTGATATACGAGGGTTGCTCGGGTTTGGATATCAAATTAAGTGAAATATTTGGAAAGCTCAAAAGAGGATTTTTAGCATTGTCAACATAAGGTTAGTACACCTCGAACTCTGAAATGCTTCATGAGCATCATAAGTGTAATTGCCTTACATGTTAGTAGTTGCAAATTAGGAGATGTGTAATAAGCATGTGATGATGCGGATATTCGAGGCTTGGTAATTATTGAGAATGTTGAGACTGTTATGAGCTTTAGGAACCATATAGGATTGTCGAAATATACGTATAATTATCTGGTTTATAATTGCTATGTGATGATGCCTCGTGTGCCAGTGGAACACTTAATATGTTTGATTGAATATTGGTTAGGGGCAGTGCTGATAAATATTTGATTAAATGTTTAAAAATGGTAATTAATAATAAATGATTTAAATGTGTTAGCAACAAACTATAATGACTCTCATAAGCTTTAGGGGTAGAATAGTGCCTCGTAACTAATATTGATGTTGTCATGATTAATGGACTAATTTCGGCAAATACTCGATAAACTGCTTATGAACTGGTAATTCAACACTAACTGGTTTAAATGCCAGTTAAGGTAGAAATTGACGGATATGTTTAACAAGCGGTTATTATTGTAATCAATGAGATAATGTGAATTGATGGGAATAAATTGTATTACTCTTCCATAAAACGTAACAACTCGGTAATGCTTGATTGGTTTTAATAGCAACAATAGGGACCCGTGATGGGTCGTGTGATGGTTGTGTGCCAGGTAGTGCACTTGTATGGATCCGTGGTGGATCATGTATGGTTGTGTGCCAGATAGGGCACTTGTTTGGTTATGAGTCTTTGTTTGGTGAGATTCGGATACCCAATGAGTGAGTGTTGCAACACATGGAGGCCATTCATGTGATATTCTGGGTGATGAATGAAGGTCATCCGATGTGAGATTTCGGGTGATGATATTTACTCGATGCGAGATTCTGAGCCCCGCTCGAAGTGAGATGCTGAGTGAAGACTCGATGCGAGATTTTGAGTATACCGCTCGATGTGAGATTCCGAGCAGCTCGATGTGAGATTCTGAGCATGGGTGGGTTTCCTAGTGTCAGGTAACATTGGACCTCACTCCTGGTTTGTTTATCTATATGTTTATGTTGTTGAGAAGTTGTTTGTTCGATGGCATGTGTTTAGACGATTATGGTAGGGCCACATGTTTATTTATCTTTCCTTATTGCTCGTACTAGCTTGCATGCTTACATTTATGATTAGCATGAAGTACAGTAGAGTAGATGTGTACCACTGAGCTTTGTAAGCTCAGCGCTCGGAATCGTTATTTACGTGCGTAGGTTGACCGTTGGATCGTCGGATCATGGAGCATTATTAGATCTTACTTATGGAGTCTGTAATTATTATTTGAAATTGTATTATTTAAGTTATACCTTCAAATGTTTTAAATTTAAATTGGATCTTCTTTGTAATATTTTATTTAATTTTATTTATTTATTTATTTTAATCGTTGGTTTTAAATGCTTTTGCAACTTGATGGGTTGGTCCTGTTTGAAAAGAAAATTTTTATGGTTTTGGGTTTGGAGCTTAAGGCCAAATGTGACATCCGAGTCGAGGGTGTTACAATTTACATAACTTGGATCAACTTACATTTTCATTAATATTAAGATCGACTTCTTGCAAGTCTCCCTCATGTCATATATATAAAATAAATAAAATTACACTCATTCATATCACATATATAATAAATAAATAAAAATTTACTCACTTGGGTCATGCTTAATATTAGCCTCACTAAGCTATTTCGATACTTTTTTCCTTATTTTCCTTTGATCTGGTACCCTTAGCCTCATCGATAGCTTTACAGTACCATTTGAACATACATAACAATATTCGTGTTAGATTTTTTTCATGGCCTGTTTAATCTATGTACAGGATAAAACAATTACTGCTAAATTCTCCAAATATCCATAAAATAATATGTTATAACTCTTTCAAAGTCTATGGAATCATCTCCGAAATTTTAGCTTGATCCAATTTACCAATAAATGCCGAGAATTTTATCGGTTACTAAAT
Organism: Hibiscus mutabilis; assembly: GCA_019671005.1. Lineage (NCBI taxonomy): Eukaryota > Viridiplantae > Streptophyta > Magnoliopsida > Malvales > Malvaceae > Hibiscus > Hibiscus mutabilis. Next base: position 2,807,662 of record CM033750.1, read on the forward strand.
AAATTCCTTAATAAATATAAATCACATGATTCATCCTGAATCGAACTAAAATATTTCCAACACTTGAAAATGACTTTTATAACCTTTCTCTATCATATGGTAAAATTTCATAATTTTTCAGTTCAATCCGGATGTCCAAATTCCACTTAAACTTTGACTGCGATTTTCCAATAATCGAAATATCGGATCAAACGAGTAATTCCTCATTCGATCCACACCAATGGGTGCTCTATCTATTTATGAAATAAAACACCTAAATTTTGGGAAATTACAACTTTGGTCCTTCAACTTTCATATTTCAACTTGTACCACCCAAGTTTTAAAACTTATCATTTTGGTCACTAAACTTTAACCTTAAATTCTCATTCCAATTTTCCTTGGATTTTAATCAAATTTTGCGAGTATCCTATTTTACTCATTTTCTATCACATGACACCTTAAAACCTCATAAATTTCTTTTCTATAATCCATAATTGAGAAAATCTTAACTTTTACATTTTTGTCATTTTAGTCACTAAGTAAGCTTTTAAGCAATTATCTTAGCACTAACTGACCCTTAAACAATACAATAAATTTTTGGATATTAAACATAAGGTGTGCTGGCATTTCCCAACAGGGCTCACATGCATCAACTGCCATTGTACTGGCTTGTAGAATCTGTAGCAATTTGTTCACTTTTAACACCAATGTTTGTCATTTCATTTCATTTCTAAATTAGGGTTGGGGTTATGTTTGGGGACTTTAATTTCAAAATTAGTGTAAGTTGTGTAATAAAAATCACATGTTATACGTTAGAAATTCCAAAGTTCTATGTTACTACTAATGGATGTTTTGCAAGTTGTTTTGTGTTTTTACGTCTGAATTTTTTTAATGGACAAATTACAATCAATTTGGATACGTTCATATCACAAAAATTGGTATAATATTCGATTGGAATTATAAGTACAATCAACATATCTATAAAATCAATCCTTAAAAAAAACTAAAAACAAACAGAATCTTAATGAAAAAGTTGCTGCAAAGAACAGAAATCTTGATGAAAAACAACACCAGCAACATTAACCAAGCGTTTGTCTAGAAACATACAAACATTACAACTGCAAGAAAAGAAACCTTGACGAGAAAGTTACTGCAATGGGGATCGGTTAAGCACAGAGAAATTGAACCTCGATCTAGCAACGTCCCAATAGAGCCCGATTTCATCTTTAAGCTTGAGTTCCCTCCTCTTCACAAAGTCTTTAGTCCAGTTACTGATGAACACATTAGCCCTATCGTTCCACACCTTGAACAACAACCCATGTTGGGTGTTGGTATCACAATCCCAAACAGAAACCGGCACCCCTTCCTTGATGCTTGTTACCTGTTCGTCGTTCCAGTGCGGGAGAATGTGAGATTTCACTAACTCAGGTGCCACCATCAGCCTTGCATTGTTCCCGAGATCACTAATGGTGAGCTTCTTTTTGATGCACCATGGATCGTGGCCGAGCCTCAGCTCAGTCATCCTCAGCTCATCTATCTCGACTTTCCTTCTCTTGTTTCTGTTGGTAAGAAATTTAGGGTTCCCCATTGTTTGTACCTTCTTCAAGCTGTTGTTGTCATTCTTCAGATTATGGCGATTGCTGCATTCACCAACTTCAAACCTCCAACTTTCATTCATCCCAAGAGATAGTGTTAACGAAACATTCTCGATTTCTGTTCGTTCGGACAGGAAAGAATCGTTATTCTTCTCCATGCAGACCATATCACGTACTCCGAATTCGCTTGGTCCCGACAGGGAAGCTCCATTGTCGATCTTCTCTATAAAGTTCACCGTAGGTTCTAATTCCTTCTCCCATAATGGTGCCACCGCCGACGAATCAGTTGACGTTGATGAAGACGACCATGTAATACCAAATGAAAGAGACAAATCCAAAGGAATATCAGTCTTTTCAGAATCTTGGTTTTTCTCTTCCGCCATACTGGTTCTTCCACCGACATCGATCAAACTCCAAGAACCGCATGGCACCGACGTATCAGTTGAAGTTGACGAAGACGACAATGTTTTTCCATCAAGTGAACGACACAAATCCAAAGGAACTTTGGTCTCTTCAGAATCCTGGTTTGTCTGTTCCGGCATACTGGTTCCACCGACATTGATGAAACTCCAAGGAATGAATGATTTGTCTTCCATTGTCGAAGGCTCGAAGCAACCGAGACAAGAACTCTTAAAACCCTTTCTGCAATGGAAATTAAAATTATGCAGAAAGAAAACAATGGAAACTCAGAAAACTCTCTTGCCGATCTCAGCTTTCAACTCTTAGCTCTCAACGTTATAACTTTGAATACAAATTACAAAAGCCGTTAGGGTTTATACAGAGATGATTTCATATTTCAAATAGGAATTCAATTTCATACTTGGTACCTTTCTCTTCAAGTAACATAATTTGTTGGGGTCTTTTATTAAATTTATAGGATTTATTCTTAATGGCGTCGTTGTTAAATTTTTTTCTTAATAAATGATGTATTTTATTTCACATATAATTGCATGAAAAAAAGGATACATGCTTGAATTATTATTTTTTTGGACATTTCATTATTTATTAAAAATAGTAATTTAATACAATATATGTAAAACAACACCTATAAAATAACATTTAAAAGTAAATTTCTTATACAACTAGTCAACCCCTTATCTATACAAAATTTACTTAACAACGTCAATCCCTTCTTCTTTTAAGAGTTTCTTCTTTGGCTAATTAGAATGATATTTTTAAATATAATATATATATATATATATATATATATATAGTCTAATGAAAAATAAAATTTCAATTCAAAACTAAAATTATTATTAAAAATAAAAAAGATAGCATAGACGTTCTTTTACTTTAAAAATATTTTAATTGTATTTAACTTTACTTGCGCACATTTTTTTTTCTATGTTTGTGTTTAAAATTTGTAGCGATCACTTTCAACAATATATTGTTGCACCCAATACTTGTTGAATATCTTCACACATACGTCTATAAAGGTTTAAATGGTTTTTCATTTTTGTGTATGTTATTATAGTTTAATATCTTGTCTTTGGAATTAAAAATTCAGGTACTCTATCAATAAATCACATATAGTCTAGACTTTTTTTCTCGGTAAAATTAATAGTTATTAATAAATAACCAAATTTTAGAAAAAAGACAGGTACGTTTAGGGGTGTTCATAGTTCAGTTTTAACCGAATTAATCGACTGAACCGAAATTTTTTTGGTTAATTGGTCGGTTAATTTTTGGTATAGTCGGTTGACGGTTAAGATTTTTTTAAACTTCGGTTATCGGTTAATTATGTTAATTTAATTTTGTTTGAAAATGGTTAAATAACCGAATTAACCAAAATTAATATACATTAAATATTAAACATATTACATATATTTATTTTTTGTCATTGAATTTTTAAAAATTATAAAATGATCATTTATTTTTTTGATATATTATAAAATGGTCATTAAACTTTATCAAATTAACACAAAATGGTCATTAAATTTATTGAATTATTACAAAATGGTCATTAAACCTTTTAATATTTATCAATAACTTATAACGTGCAATGAGTTAATGACCATTTTGAAATAAATCGATAAGTTTAAAGATTGTTTTATAACTTTTGAAAGTTAAGTGACTAAAAAGATCATTTTAACATAGTTTAGTGACAATTTGTGTAATTTACAGAGAATTTTATTAAAAGATTTGGTTAATTCGAAAACCGACTGAATTAACCAATCTTTTTTTGGTTCGGTTAAAAATTTTAGTTCAATTAATGATTAAAAGGAAAAAATCGGTTAACTGAACCGACCGATTGAACACCCCTAGGTACAACACACTCAAGACAAACAAAAACTAAACTCCTGCAATGTAGCTAGGGATGGTCACGGGTCGGGTCGGGTTTTTGGCCCACCCGAACCCGACCCACAAATAACTATCCTAAACCCGAACCCTACCACATCCTTTACAAAACTCAACCCGACCTGACTGAAATTTATATAACTAAACCGACCCCGACCCGACCTATTTTAAAATTTTCAATTTTAGGTACCTAATCGTAAAAAAAAATTTAGGGACCTAATAATAAAAATTTTAATTTTTAAAGAACAAAGTATAAATAAAAAATTGAATTTTAAGGACCTAATTATACAAATATATATAAAGATGGTATTATTATAAATATTTCTAAAAAAATATAAGGGAAAATTACACTATTAATCAGGGTCGGGTCGGGTCGGATTTTTTTCAACCTAAAACCTCACCCGGCCTCACCCTTAAGAAAAACTTGACCCTACCCGAACTTGATTTTTAATATAAAAAAAATCCGACGCGATCCTGTCGGGTAAAATACTCATTCCTAAATATAGCCAAACCAAACAAGCTCAATGGCACATCTTAGTATCTTACAGACAAAGAACCGATACCGCCTTCTTGTACAAGCACTAAAGACAACTTGGAAACCTGATTCAAAACATAAGATAACTAAACTCCATGACTTCAAAGGCCCGACCACACCTCGTTCATAACTTGATTATAATTAAGTTGAATTTAATATAGGAGTTATAATTTTACCTATTTTATATTTTAAATTTCTAATTGAATAATGTTATGAGGCATTCAAATACCATCTCAATAAAAAATGCACAAAAAAATAAATTAATTTTTATACAGAAAATTGGCAGTGGATTTTTTCTATAAGCGTGTCCAATTTAAAGGTTATGGTTTTAGTTTAAAATTTAGGGATCTTAAGTTTTAGCGTTTTGAATTTAGAGTTTGGAGTATATGATTTAAGATTTTAGGTTCTAAGGCTTAAATATAAATGACTACGGAAAAATAGTTTTCCACTACTTGTAACAATACGTTTTCGAGTTAGTGGTTTAGGAGTCGGACTTCGGTACTGGTTTGGAAGTTCAATAGAGTTTGAATTATTGAGCTTGTTGGGTAATTAAAATCGGGCTAATGTAAATTGGTTTTTGACCCATTGGTGTCGGAGACATTTTCTTTTATATTCGCATGTTTACTGAATTTTGGTAGAATTGTAGGTCCTTACTTGCAGATTATTCCAAATCCCTTTTCAATTGGATTTTGTTCCACTTTTTCGGGATTAGGATGGGAAGGTACGGGGTGTAACATTTCTAGGGTGCGGCTAAAAAATGGTAAATTTTAAAATTTATACTTGAACTGAAAATATTAGACTTTTTGATAATATTTCCGGTTGTTTTTTTAGTGTTTTTGCAAGTTTCGATACTTTATTTTTTTTTTGAAATTTTTTTAGTTTGGGACAGTATCAAAACTTACAAAATAAGTATCGATACTTAAAAAAATCAAAAAGCAACCGAAAATGTTATCAAGAAGTCTAACATTTTTAGTTCGAGGACAAATTTCAAAATTTACCATCTTTTAGCCGCACCCTAAACATGTCTCACGTTAACTCACCCCTAGATAGAGTCTTGGTTGAAGACTTTTATTCACTAGGCTAATAGCCTTTCTTTTCCGTATTAATGCTCACCGTCTCCCCTTTATTTCCCATAACCCAATTTCATTCTTCACCCTTCTTCATTTTTCTGAATATCAATACCTTACTACCTAATGAATGTATATAAAGAGTGTTGGTATGCTTGATAAGTGATGAACATGATGTGTTGATGTTGTGCTTGATTAGTTAAATTCTTCCATGGTAAAAATGTTACTGAATGGTTGACTTGGGTGCTTTCCCGATGCTACAATAGAATCAGCAGCCATGTAATCCAAAAGAATGCAGGTAATAAAACTTACCACCAAGCTCGAAACAACTTACATATTCAAACCCTCTTTTGTAAGGTGATCCGCTATTTGGTTACATAATCTCATAAAGCAAAGGAGTTGAGCCTGCCTAATTAACGAGTACAACCTATCTATTTCCCAGAAGATGTTCCACCATCGCCAAGATCTAGACATTAATACCTTAATCCATGACGAAGATGAGACCGATAGCGTCGGGTTGGAATGAGTATCCATACATGATGACCAATGTCTCATCTTGTTTGCTTTGATTGTTAAATGAGGCGGAAGGGCATCTTAGAGTATGCCCAAAGACCAATCATAAGATGATTGTAAAAAACATACATATTTATCTTGTTTATTAATATAATGTCATTATTATTATTTCAGTCGTTATTCTGTGCATATATAAATAAACTGAATTATAATAAAGTCCTTAAAATAATATAGTTATTCTTAAATGTCCTTAGTCGATTATTATTATGGGCATGGACAACAATAATACATCAAGACTAATATGTAGTTGATTGATGACAAAGTGTTGTCATTGACATGGAGATGTCAAAATTCAATACATAAGTATGTGTTAGAGAACGACATACTAGACTGACCCGCTATGAGCATGTTTCTTGGATTATTATGTGACAGTCACAACATTGCTCATATTAATAACTACATATATGATCCTTAGACTTGATATCATCATTATTTCAACATTGTGGGTGACATATTTTGATACAGTTAAACGTGTCATAACTGACTACACTATAAAGACTGATATTGGATATGTCATAATCTATGTAGTGGGATATGGTTGATCAAGATAGGATTTGTCCCTCCTACATAATAGGAGTAATATCATAGGCCACTTGATTTAGTGAGACTATAAATGTATGGTCATGCTCGAATAAATTGATATGTGATATCATAATTATTCGTTTATAATAGTTTACTCAAGATATCAAAAAATATTAGATGGACTATACAAGTGGGACTATTCCATGACTTGTGTCCAGTCTAGATATAAAGACAAAAGGATGTTGTAGCGATGTTTTTTCTTCTCGCTAAAAAGAAGTTTTTTTTTTGTTGTGGAAAATAGTCTTCCGCGGGATTTTTATAAAACCTGTGTTTTATTTAAAATTGGAGTCGCCACCGGCCACTCAAGGTAGACCGGACACCGTAGAAAACCAGAGATTTCAAAATATCGAGTTCGGGAGTCGGTTACGGATGGGGAAGGATTAGCACCCCCACACCGCCCAAAATTGGTACTTTAATAATTACCGCTTTATTAATATTAAATTTTACGGATTTAAAGTGACGATTAAATTAAAATTTGATTATAAGTGCGAGTAAATTTTAAAGGCCCAGTTATTCGAGAGTAAACGTCCAACCACTATCACTACGCCTGATACTGGCCCCGTTTACGCTCAAATAAAAGGGCACCGCATTGACAAAATATGTGTTCGTTATGCAAACTTAAAAAACATGGCAAATATAAATAAATGCATTGCGATAAAAATATGAATAAATACTAACATAATAAAATACTAATATAACATAAATAAAATACTAATCTAAAACATACATACATACATGACTATTAATCTAACTCATAAATAAAAACATATCTAACATAAATATATTAATCTAAAACATATATACATAAATATTAATCTAACTTATAAAAACATATCTAACATAAATAATAATATAAAACATAAATTTAAAGCATACTAATCTAAAACATAGATAAACATACAAATTAAAAACACAATTTTAAATCAACTACTACTTCATTAAAATATAAAAATTACAACATAAATAAAAAGGAAAGAAAATATACCTAACTAGGAGTTCGAATGACGAACCCCGACTGGACTCCACCGAGATCTACCACGACCTCTCCAAAAATATTAACTAGATCGGATCCAAAATAGAACCCCGATCGAACCGACTAGGATCGAAGGCATTGCCCCGGTCCTGGGCTAGCCGAATTGGCCTGCCCCTGTCGATTCAAATTGCTTGCTACAATTTCAATCTTTGCAATTGCCATTTGCTCCTTCAATTGCTTCCCTATTTATAGGGGTGGGGAGGGTGACGTGGAGCTTTGTGCTCCACTCCCCTCCCCCCTTTTTTATTATTAATTTTTTTTACCTTTTTTTTAGATTAATAATACTATTACAACAATACTAAAAATACTAAAACCCAGACAAAAATGAGTGATTACAGTTGCCCCTATTTGCTTGTTCTTGTGAAACGAGAACAAAGCAAAGATCAAAAGCACTATTTTTTGTCTTATCTGGCTAAACTTCTCTCATTTTGACGCGTCTTCTTTCTTTGGTAGATCTTCATTCTCTTCAGCGCATGTTTTCTTTCTTGTTTTGGTTGATCCACCTTGTCACTCTCGGGAAGCAAAGCCTTCAAAATGGGGGTTGTTTGTTGAGGAAGCCAAACCGAGTTCTACTTGCTACATTATTGGTAATAAGCTAATACCTAAAGAGAGTTCGACCCAGCTGCAACACCGACGAAGAGACAGGGTCTACAAAATTCGATCCAGCTGCAACACTGACGAGGAGGCAAGACCGATAGGTAAAAGTTCTGATGTCTGATTCAGCTACAACTCTGACGAAGAGGCAAGATCAGAAAACTGACAAATTTTCTCTCTTTTTTTTATCTCTCTTTTTTTGTTTCTTTTTCTCTTTTTTTATATTTTTCTTTTTCTTTTTTCTCTTTTTCTTTTTTTTCTTAAAACTTGAAAGTTGGTGAATTTTGACCGAGCTACAACACCGACGAAGAGGCATAGTCTAAAGTTAGTAATGTTGATCCAGCTACAACACCGACGAAGAGGCAGGATCAAGAGTTAGTGAATTTGGTCTAGCTACAACACCGACGAAGAGGCAAGACCGAAAGTTAGTGAATTTGGTTCAGCTACAACACCGACGAAGAGGCAGAACCGAAAGTTAGATTTGACCAAGCTACAACACCGATGAAGAGGCATGGTCTAAAAATTTGATCCAGCTACGACACCGACGAAGAGGCAGGATCGGATAGTTTTTTTTTGTGATCAAGCTACGACTCTGACGAAGATGCATGATCAGAATTTGGTTGAAAGCTCATTTTTCATTTTTTTTTCTTTTTCATTTTCTTTTCTTTTTTCCTTTTTTTCATTTTCTTTTTCTTTTTCTTCTTTTTTCTTTTTCTTTCTTTCTTTTTTCTAATTTTCTTTTTCTTTCTTTTTTTTTGTTTTCTAGCTACAACATTTGAAAATCAGTAAAGTTGGATCTATCAACGGAGAAATGTAAATATTAACTGAACCCTACTACACCATCGGCGGATAAGTAGGACAACAAAGAATCGGGACCTAGCCACTCCATCAGCGGATGACTGGATCGGATAATGACGACCAATAATCGGCTACACCATCAGCGGAGAGCAGGATCAGAGGAGGACAGGAGCTTGGACCCGGTCACTCCATCGGAGAGGATCGGATTGGACAAATTACGACACGAACCGGCTACACCATCAGCGGAGAGCAGGATCGAGGAGGGCGGGAGCTTGGACCTAGCAACTCCATCAGTAGAGGACTAGATTGGACAATGACGACCTGAAACCGGCTACACCATCAGCGGAGAGCAGGATCAGAGGACGACGGGAGCTTGGACCTGGTCACTCCATCAGCGGAGGACTGGATTGGACAATTACGACCTGGAACCGGCTACACCATCAACGGAGAGCAGGATCTGAGGGCGACGGGAGCTTGGACCTAGCAACTCCATCAACGGAGAGCAAGATTTGATAATGCCGACCTAAAACCGGCTACACCATCAGTGGAGAGCAGGATCAGAGGACGACGATAGCTTGTACCTTGCCACTCCATCAGCGGAGGACTGGTTCGGGCGATGAAAGTTGATAAATTCATTTTGATTTTCACTTCGTTCATTTTTTGATTTTTTCGACTTTCTTTTTTTCATTTTTTGATTTTTTTAGACTTTTGATTATTTTTTTATTTTTCATTTTTTGATTTTTTTCGACTTTTGATTTTTTTGATTTTTTTTCAACTCTATTTTTTTTGGTAATTTTCTTTTTTCTTGAACTATACAAAGGAGTAAGACTTGAGGAAAATTAGGTATGGTTGCATCGTCAGCAGAGAAACAAGACTTGATTATAAATTTGATCTGTTTGGGGAAAGGTTCGGATCTGTTGCACTATCAACGGAGAAACGAGATCTTCAGGATGTCTATATTGTTGCTTCATTAGCGGTGAAACAGAATCTGAAAATTATTGGCATATCAACAATGACAAAGGCAAGATCTGAAAAGGCTACTTCTTTTGCTCTACTGGCGGAGAGGTATGACCTAAAAATAAAAAAACATTAATCAGTAAATATTCACAAAATTTTTCATTGTTACCTTTTATTGATGTTTCAGCATCCTCTTTGTGTTTGGCCTTCTCTAAGACTAAGGTTGGCTGTCGTGTTGTTGCCCACACGGCTGAGGATGTTCGGTCTCTTTTTGAACCTTTTTGTAAGCAAAAATGCATGAATTTTATGCCTAAATGCATGTGTCTATTCTAAATGCAAGGTGACTTTAGTGTATGCACTGAACATAGTTGTGTGACGTATGCAAAATGCAAGATGAATGCAACTAAATGCATGAATGTGATATGATTTTTTTCGATCCTCAAAAGGATGCCCCTGACTCCTCACTGGTCCCTTCAGGATCTTGGTTTTTTTGTATGTGACGGTGCCCCAACCTCAACTTGGGTTCGATCAGTCATCTGGGTGCATGCCCCAACATTTTATTCATCACTATGCCATTGTCTGAAATTGCTCTTGAATTTGACACTTTGAGTGTTGATTCTGTTGCCCCCTAGGTTGGATTTATAAATTGTGTGTTGGTTCATGGCAGCTCATTATTATTATTATTTTGGATTAGGTGCATTTTTGCAGACTGTGGTCAAAGATGCAAGAGTTTGACTCGACAATGAAGGCTGGACCTTGGCAAAGAATGCCCCGGACTGGGACATTGTTAGAGGCACACTATTTGTAAAAGATGTGGGGTGCTTTTGGACATGCCCCATGACCAAACTTTTGTAAGAGGTTTTGTAAGGTGCTAGATCGACCATCTTCGTTGTATTTAATGGGGCAACCCGAGGATTAGTTTTATTATTCTGAAAATGAATGCATGCAAAATGTGTCCTAAATCGATGCAATGCAAAATTAAGATTGTGATGATGTTGTGCAATGATGCAGGTAAAATCAATGCGATGAGAATAAAATGAAATGAGTTAGTACCAAATAAAATGATTAAATAAAACAAATTATAAATATAACAAAAATAGAGTAATAAACTGTACATAAACAAGAAATAAGGCACCAGAGCCTAAATAGGGTGACCACTAATCGGGCAGAGTTTCATATGGCTCTAAAGGGGTTGGCTCATACGGCTCACTATATGCAGTTTTGGTGCTAAGAGGTACCCGAATTGTCCTTGCTGTCCTCTACTAAGAGTAGCAAGGCCCCCGGTCATCACCCATTATAGGCTCCTTTCAACCAGGTTCAATTCAGGGGGACCCATTTGCTTATACCCATACGAAGGAACGATATCCTCACGAAAGTATAAGGTACTCGAGCCCCGAAGGTACTTGCTAGGCCCATACGGGAGAACGATATCTCCACGAAAGCATTAGCGTTTTCCCCCCACTTAAAAAACGGGTTTATATGCCATATTTTAAATGCGTTAAAACAAACGCGCAATTATAACCGAATGTTAGTTTAATAGTCACTTTAATCCGGAATTTTCGATATTAATAAAGCGGTAATTATTTGAAAAAAGCTCGACTCTCATTTGTTTTTGAAAAACAAAAAATTTCCCAGCGGAGTCGCCATCTGTAGCGATGTTTTTTCTTCTCGCTAAAAAGAAGTTTTTTTTTGTTGTGGAAAATATTGTATTCCACGGGATTTTTATAAAACCCGTGTTTTATTTAAAATTGGAGTCGCCACCGGCCACTCAATGTGGACCGGACACCATAGAAAACCAGAGATTTCAAAATATCGGGTTCGGGAGTCGGTTACGGATGGGGAAGGATTAGCACCCCCACACCGCCCAAAATTGGTACTTTAATAATTACCGCTTTATTAATATTAAATTTTCCGGATTTAAAGTGACGATTAAATTAAAATTTGATTATAAGTGCGAGTAAATTTTAAAGGCCCCGTTATTCGAGAGTAAACGTCCAACCACTATCACTACGCCTGATACTGGCCCCGTTTACGCTCGAATAAAAGGGCACCGCATTGACAAAATATGTGTTCGTTATGCAAACTTAAAAAACATGGCAAATATAAATAAATGCATTGCGATAAAAATATGAATAAATACTAACATAATAAAATACTAATATAACATAAATAAAATACTAATCTAAAACATACATACATACATACATGACTATTAATCTAACTCATAAATAAAAACATATCTAACATAAATAAAATATTAATCTAAAACATATATACATAAATATTAATCTAATTTATAAAAACATATCTAACATAAATAATAATATAAAACATAAATTTAAAGCATACTAATCTAAAACATAGATAAACATACAAATTAAAAACACAATTTTAAATCAACTACTACTTCATTAAAATATAAAAATTACAACATAAATAAAAAGGAAAGAAAATATACCTAACTAGGAGTTCGAATGACGAACCCCGACTGGACTCCACCGAGACCTACCACGACCTCTCCAAAAATATTAACTAGATCGGATCCAAAATAGGACACCGATCGAACCGACTAGGACCGAAGGCATTACCCCGGTCCTGGGCTAGCCGAATTGGCCTGCCCCTGCCGATTCAAATTGCTTGCTGCAATTTCAATATTTGCAATTGCCATTTGCTCCTTCAATTGCTTCCCTATTTATAGGGGTGAGGAGGGTGACGTGGAGCTTTGTGCTCCACTCCCCTCCCCCTTTTTTATTATTAATTTTTTTTACCTTTTTTTAGATTAATAATATTATTACAACAATACTAAAAATACTAAAACCCGGACAAAAATGAGTGATTACAGATGCAATACATGAAAAGAGTTAATCACGAAGAGGTTATATCGAACCATGACTTCATTTAACTTAAGTAGTAATGATGTATTGCTAGATGCCACTCATTGCTTGTAATATTAGAATTGTTCTAGATATTACTATTACCATTACACGAACCTACAAGAGTCACGCCCTATAGAGATGATTGGAAACTCTGACAATAACTCTTAAAACCCTTTCTGTAATGGAAAGATTGGAAACTCATAAAACTCTCTCGCCTATCTCTACTTTCAACCCTCAGCTCTCAACGTTATATCTTTGTATACAAATTACAAAAGCCGTTAGGGTTTATATAGAGATGATTTCATATTTCAAATAGGAAATCAATTTCATACTTGGTACCTTTCTCTTCAAGTAACATAATTTGTTGGGATCTTTTAGTAAATTTATAGGATTTATTCTTAATGTCGTCGTTGTTAAATCTTTTTTCTTAATAAATGATATTTTATTCTCATATAATTGTATGATTTATTATTATTATTATTATTATTATTATTATTATTTTGTTCTTTGGCTAATTAGAACAATATTTTTAAAAATAAAAATATTAATCTTGTCTAATGCAAAACTAAAATATATATGAAGATAACAAAGACGTTAATTTTAGATGACTAGGGTTCGATCAACGTAGTCTATTTGTGTGTGTAAGTTTATTCAAATTTGAGATCAGACTAAGATACTAACTTATAATTAAATTAGAAGGCTAAAAAAAGTTCTTTTTTTATCTTCTATATCTATGATTATAATTTGTAGCTATCACTTTCAATAATGTGTCGTGCATTCTATACTTGTTGATTACCTTCACACGCACCTTTAAATGTGCTTGCGAAATAATTTTTAATAAATCTATTTTGTAAGAAAGTATTTAATTAATTTTTGTAGGATGAGATCAGTTCGATTGGGTCGGATTCCTTGGGCTTTTTTCATATTATTTTTGCTTTAGCTTTTCTAACTTTCTTTTAACGAAATGAATCTATTTTACTCTTTTTGACATTTATTTGATAAAAAAGTATTTCACCTATTATTTGAAATATAGAACACTTATTTTTTTGTTATAAAAATAGTTATGAATTAAAATTAAATTAATTTGATTCAAAATAGTGCGGATTATGCGGAGTTAATTGCTGCCAAAACAGCTCTCGAGGTATTTCTAGAAACCAGCTGGCGTGGAAAAGCTTTGCTTATTGTGGAATCGGACTCTCAAGTTGTTCTCAATTGGGTTACTAACCAGCTTCTTCGAGCATGGCGTTGGTGTTCTGCCTTTGAGAATATTGACCGAATGTCGCGTTCGATCGGAATGATCCAATTCAGATACGTTCCGAGAGTTCGAAAGACGAATTATTTTGCCAAAACTGGTATGAAAAAACCAATGTTTTCAAAGCCTGATGGTAGGTTGCCGCTGATATGTTGCTCTTGGTTGAGGTGTCAAATAGGTTTTGTCTGATGATTTGTTTGGTTTTCGTAGGGTTCAGTGATGAGTGTTGTACGTGCTGCTTGTGATGCTGTAGTTAGTGCTATGGTTTGATAGGTAATTGGTACTGCATTGGCAGTGTCGTATGTGTTTGAGGGGATTAATTTTGTACTTTTCGAGACTTGTTTGTTCGTTTTTGTATGTCGTCTTCAATTCGGTACGTGGTGTATTCTTTTCCTTTACTTAAGATTAGAGAAGTTTTTAACGAGACACACATACAAATTAAGACGTGTATGATTCATTTATTTTCATGGATATATGATTATTTATTAGATTATAATGACACATCACTAAAATTTGATGAGAGAATATTTAAAAAAATATTGATGAGAGAAAAAACGGAAAAAAAAAAAAAAGAAAACTTGATGAAATTGGAGATGGGCTAAAATCAACTGGTCAAGAACCTTTTGTCCTCGTCTAGTCTTTTCATTCAAATATTCTTAAAAATAATTTATTAACGCCTGAAACTAGGTCCTTTTAAATAAGGAAGTTTTAATGCTTTTGTAGAATGAGATATTAGATTTTTTAAGTAAGATTAAAATTTTAATTTTTAATATTATAAATAAAAAATCATTTCATAATAGATCTATGTAGAATATATCTTAAATAATTGATAAAAATAAATAAATTTCGGTGGTTATTAGAAAAACCTTTAAACTTTGAAAGTTATATTGGCAGGGATATGGTTATTATTTCAATTCTAACGTGTTCCAAAATATTATGGGATGTGAGAGCGTCATATTGTTAATAAAAAACGAACAAAAAATACTTGTAAAACATGTTTGCATTGCCATAATATATTGTTAATTTGTTTATTGATATTCTTCTAAATTACTCATATTATAATTTTATTAGAAGATATTAATTTATTAAAAATGGATATGATTATTCTAACTTAGCTATCGTTAATAATTTAATAGTTCACTAACCGAAATGAATTTTTTTAACGAAAATAATTCCAATAAAAAAATTTTGATTTCGGTGATCAAAATAAAAATAACTTAAAAATTCAGTATTGTGTAATTTATCCTTTATATCATTTTAAGTTTAGTTTTTTTTTTTTTTTGATAATTTGTGAATTTTATTATCCAAGAAGTACAAAGTACTACAAAATTACAGAATAAAAAAAATAAGGGAGATAATCAAAAGATGATTCCCCAATCTCTGCACAATCGGTAATTAATAATGTCACTATCTACTATACCTTTTTCATATAATCTATTTCTAACTATATTCTTTACAGTATCAAAATTTTCTATCTCAGTACGGGTAGCCTCCCTAAAAATCCGTATATTCCTCTCATGCCATATAGTGTAGACATATGCACTCCATGCTATTTTGAGCATAGTGACAATCAACGATTTTCCTTTGAAGGCAGAACATCCCTAAAGGAGTTCATGATTCCAGTCCTGCATGCTTCTTGTTATCCCACATAGTTTGGGTAACTTGGTCCATATAGAACTAGAAAAGGAACAAGTTGCAAAAATATAATCTCTGGTCTCTTCATGCAAACCACATAGTACACACTTGATGTCAGTCACAATACCAAATCGAATCAACTGATCCCTTGTAGGGAGTTTATTGAGAATGGCCATCCATAAAACAATGACATGCTTAGGGATGTAAAAAGAGAACCATACCAGTTTGTGCCATAGGACCTTTTCCCCTTTACCACGCAGCTTCTCTCAGAGTTGTCGAGTGCTAATCTAATTCGGGTATTTAAAAATAATGGGGCAGCAACATCTCGCAACTTGAGGATTCTTTTTAGTAACCAGCTATGGTGAGATAAACAAGGGATCTGCTATATGTCGCTGCCTCTTAACACGTATTCATGGACCCAAGCTACCCATAAAGAGCCTGCATTAGCCCGTAAATCCTTGAGTAGCATTAAACAACACGCGTTATTTCTAACTGAAAGATCATTTATCCCTAATCCACCTTCCGATTTAGGCAAGCAGATTGTCTTCCAGCTTATTCTTGCACCTTGAGCAGGGACATCACTTCCCTTCCAGTAAAACCGACTGCAAATCTGTTCAATTTTGCTCACAACGCACTTAGGCAGCATAAGTTGTCTACACCAGTAATTAGTTATACTGAACAACACTGAGTTAATGAGCTAAAGTCTGCCTGCATAACTAAGTTTCTTTGTTGGCCAACTTCCCAGTTTGGCTTTAAGTTTATCAAGCAGTGGTTGGCAATCTTTCTCAGTCGGCTTCCTAGTGACAAGAGGCACACACAGGTAACGAACGGGTAATTTACCAAGTTTGAAGCCTGTATACTGATGAATCTTATCCTGTTGTGCTCTGTTCAATCCACATACAAATAGCTCTGATTTATTAGCATTCATACGCAAGCCAGAAATCTCAGAAAAATACTCGATGGTGCTCTGGACTTCAAGTATAGAATCGATCGTTCCCTTGCAGAAAATAAGGAGGTCATCAGCAAAGCACAGGTGAGTAAGGTTGACCCTATGACACTTGGGATGGTGCTTAAAAATTCCCTTTTTTAGCAGAAATGTTCAACATAGCAGACAACACGTTCATGACAATGACAAATAGATAAGGAGATAAAGGGTCTCCTTGTCGAACTCCTCTAGCTTCTCTAAAATATCCACACAGAGTACCATTAAAAGCAATTGAGAATCTAGGCGTTGTGACACAGGTTTTAATCCAGCCTATAAAGAGTTCAGGAAATCTCATTGCTTCTAAGACCTTGATCAAAAAGTTCCAGTTTAAAGAGTCGAAAGCTTTTTGTAAATCAACCTTCAGCACACTCCGAGGAGATAGAGATCCCTTAGAATAACCTTTTACTAGCTCTTGAGCAAGAAAAGTGTTATGCACAATGCTTCTTCCCTGTACAAAAGCTGATTGGTTCCATGAGATCGTCTCTGGGAAAGAATGAGCTAATCTCTCAACTAGGATCTTTGTGATAGTTTTATAAATGATAGAACAGCAGGAGATTGGCCTAAAATCCTTGGTGACACATGTATTTGGTAGCTTAGGAACAAGAGTAATAGCAGTGGCATTAAAGCTAGGCAAAATAGTAGAGGATGTGAAGAAGTATCTTACAGCATTCATAAAATCATCTCCAACAATAGGCCAAGCAGTCTTAAAGAAATAAGCAGTGTATCCATCAGGTCCAGGACTCTTTTCATTCCCTTGTTAAAAGAGGCTTTGTTTAATTTCATCATTTGTAACTTCCTTTGTAAGTTCCAGGCCGGCATGCTCATGGAATGTATATTGCAAGACATCTTGTAAGAAAGAGGAAGAGCATTCCCGAACACTATTATCAGCAGTTCCAATTAAGTTATTGAAAAATTTTACCATCTCAGTAGACATGGAGTCGAAATCTTCCAACCTATTTCCATCATCATTAAGTAACATCCTGATAGTATGCCTCTTTTTCTTTGCTGCTACTGTAGCGTGGAATAGCTTGGTACATTTATCACCCTGTTGTAACTAATGCGCGTTTGCCTTTAGCCTGTAGAAGTGGGTCTCGGCCTGCTCCAAGTCAGTTAATTCTATCTGTAGCTGTTTCTCAGTTTTGATATCTCGTGAGTTAGGATTGACCAGGTTCGAGATCTGCATTTGTTGAAGTTGTTGTCTCTTTTGAATAACACGACCAGATATATTGCTAAAATACTGCACATTGAGTTCTCGTAGTCGAGTCTTCAACCTCTTCATCTTAGAAAAAAGGATTTGCATTGGGTTTCCAATGGCATGAAGATTCCAAGAGTCTTCAACAGTAGAAAGGAAGTCAGGGTGAGAGGCCCAAAAATTAAAAAATCTAAAAGGCTTAGGCTTGTTCACTGGCAGCTCTTTGTCTAGCCATACAATAGAAGGGCAGTGATCAGATACCCCTGGAGCAAGGAATTCAACAGATGAAGCAGCAAAACCAAGGCACCACTGATTATTAATTAAGACACTGTCAAGTTTTCTAGCCAAATAATTATCCTCTTGCTTGTTAGACCAAGTGAAAATTGGCCCCAGGAAAGGATGATCATGTAAAGCAGTGCAATCCAAACAGTCTCTGAAAGCATGCATGTCAGAAGAACAATGAGGACCCATGGTGGCATAGTCAGAACTCTCTTCGGCAGAAACTTTGACATTAAAATCACCTCTTACGACCCAAGAAGCCGAGCCGACTGTAGTTTCAAGACCTTCCAAATATGACCAGAGGTCTCGCCTAGCCATTCCCTCATTGTGAGTGTAGATAGCAGTAATTACCAGAGGCTTCCCAAGAAGTATACCTTGTACGGTCACAGCTTGACTACATGATGAGATAACCTGAAATGGCAAATGCTTTTCCATAAAACCCAAATTCTTCCGTTGTCAGCATCATCATAATTGAAAGAGTAATTCCAGTTGTCACTGAACTTAGAAATGATATCAAGAGATTTATTCATCTGCACACGGGTTTCTAATAAACACACAATTTCCACATTAAGAGTAGCTAAATGAGTCATCACACTTTTCTGATTTATTCATTTTAAGTTTAGTTTTTACATGATACTATAAGTTATGTAATATATAAAACAGAAAATATTATAAACTCGAAAAACAGATCGGACTAATCAGTAAGAAAGGTCTTGGCGAATCCTCGCGGAAACTGCTCTTTGTTTTGCAGTTCCACGTGTTTTACCATCCCATCAGTCTCGAGTATCGCACGGTCGCGCAGTGCACCATTGACCATTCATCATTGTTCTTCTGGGCCGCATCGTTATTATTCCCGCCTCTCAATCTCGGTCTACTATTCGGCTGGACGATAGAGTAAGTCGAGTAAAAAAATGGAGTTAATTAATTTATATATCTTATTTTATTATTTAAAATTTTAGTTAAAATTTATAGTTTTTGTATAAATTTAATTATAATTATTTATAATATTATAATATAGATTGATTGTCATTTAAATGATTTTATATATTCATATAAGATATATATATTTATTATATTTTTACATGTGATATATATAATATATTAGATAAAATTAGAGAACTCAACTCGAATTTAAAAATTAAAAAACGAATTACTAAGAAAATCAAGTTATTGAAATTATTTAAATTTTTATTTTATAATTTAAATTTTAAATAATATTTTTTAAATATAATTAAGTTTACGAAATTATAAATTAAAATTTTTTAGGTAAATAATTCAATTTTTCGAGTGAATTTTATTCACCTAACAATTCAACATGTTTACCGTTCAGCGCGTGGTATAGTCCATCGTTTTCAAGCATCTCATGGTACCACTACATAACGTGTGCTTACGTAACTACAATGACCTCATCGTATGAGCTATGAAAAAAAAAGCTCGGCTCATGTTATAGGCCATTACCAATAACACGTATTAAAATTTCAAAAGATAAATAAATATACTGTTTTAATGGACAAAGCAGCCTTAAAATTATTAAAGCTCATCTACACTAAAATATATATATTTTTTGAATAATTTAAATTAATTATAAAGTAATATATGTTCATACATATTTTTAATTTTTTAATAATACACATATATTTTGTAGATAAAGTAATTTAAACCCGTATCTTATAAAATAAATATCATTCATTTTTTCTACTCAAACACTTGTTTAGTTCACTAAAATATTTTTTTAAAATAATAATAATATCTTCTTTTTAACTGTAACCGCAATTACAATTCATACTCCGTATCAAAACTAATTAAAGAAATTATGGAACTTAGAATCGAAACTTTAAAAATATAGGGTTTGTAAAAGTCTTACAAAGTACTTTTATACTAATAACTAGAATATATAAGAAATTAAATCAATATAAATTTAAAAAAGACTCATACATAAGGAGTTAAAAAATTGAAATTTATATCCAACAAATAAAGTCTACATAAAATAAAAATCAAATATAAATGTAAATGTAAATGTAAATGTAAAGATCCGATACTTTAACCTCTACTAACTTTATCAAAAAAATCTTAACATTGTTCAAAAAAAGTATATATCGTATATTAGTTTAATAAAATAAAATGTTATATTTTAAAAATAATGATAGTAGTTCAAGCTTTAACATTGTAAATAAAGTATGTTTGATATTGTCGTTCAATAATAAATTTTTATAATACACAATATATAATTGATCAATCAATTAATAATTACAAGTGGTTATAAAAAAAATCAAACCAATTATTCACATTTTGTAAACCAAATCAATTATTGTTTATGCACGTTTATCTAAGAATAAGAATCATTTTAAAAAATATACCCCGATACACTTTAGTAAGGGTGAGTAAAATTTTGCTCGACTCGAAAAAATTAAAATTTTTAACTTATTTTGATTCAACTCAAAATTTTATAAATTTAACTCGAAAAAATTTTAAAAAAAGTTTGAGCTATAAAATAAAAATTCGAATAACTAAAAATTTAATAATTAGCGGATTATTTTTTTTATGATTGAGTCGAGTCCCTCAATTTTTATAAGATATATATATTGATATACAAAAAATATAAAGAAATATATGTCAAATATGAAAAGATGTGAAGAAATATATATGTATATCTTATATGATTAGAGAAAGTCGTTTAAATTAGAATCAAACTGTACTATAACATGATAAATAATTAAATTTATATCTGTATGGAAACTTGAAAACTCGACTCAAATCGAAAAAATTTCAAATGAAATTTGAGTTGTAAAATATAACGCCTCAACTCAAATAACTCAAAAAAATTTTACTTGATTCAACTCAATCGAATGCTCACTCTTATTCTTTAAGGTTGATTCCTTAAAAAAAACTATAACAAAAAAAATTGAAAGTGATTTTTCTAGATATTATATTATTTTTATAATTTGTATTTTTTAATAGAGTAAAACCACATTAAAGTATGACTTTGTTTATGCTTTTGGTCATGGCCTTTTAGACAGACTGTAGTATAAGAAAACAATCACCCACCCCACTCTCGAAATCAAAGCAAAATCCTTTTATTTTTTTCTGAAAAAATTGTTTTGGTTAAGATTATTTGGAGTTTAGTTATTGATGCATTAGAAGGAAAATAAAAAGGAGAAATTATATGTGAAATTAGCTTCAGCGCCATGGAGAAAGATAAGAGAAAAAGGAGCGAAAAGGAACGGACAGAGGGAGTAATTATGGAGGCAAAGAAGAAGAAGGTTAAAATGAACGAAGAGGAGGAAGCGGCCGCCGTCAGTGAGGAAGAGGTGGAGGAGTTTTTCGCTATATTGCGGAGGATGAAGACGGCGGTTACATATTTCAACAAAGGTAGCGGAGCGGGAGGAGAAGGGTGGAGAGCGGCGGCGGTTGAGGCTGAGAAAACGGTTATGACGGCAGACGACGACGACGTTGACGTAGACACCGCCAAGGATGTGATCGATAATAATAATAGTAGTATTAATAATAACAACAGAAGGGAAGCCTGGGCGGAGAGTGGCGTTTTGGACTTGAACGAAGCGCCGGAGGTGGAGGAAGAGGAGGCGGCGGCGATTAGCAGCTGATCTTGAAAACCGCTGCCAAAAGGTGGAGGTTTGAATTCCGTATGTAATGTCTGTTTGTGATTATTATAATGTTAGTTTAAGTAGGAAATTGATGAACGTTCATACTTTTAACTAATTTTATTTACGTCAATTTTTGGTGCGTAATTTAGATCATTAGATCACTGATAATTTAAAAATGTTGCAATTAAGTTCTTGTTCTTTTAAAAATTTATTATAGTTTATTATTTTTTAGGGTCTTTTAATTATAATTTATTAAATTAAACATTAATCCCTCGTTTTTTTATTTAATTATTTTTCTTGATTTTTGTAATTTTAAAATTTATAAAATTAAACCTTAATTTTTATAATTTACTTATTTTTAAGACACCATCCTTTTAAAAATTAATCAATTTATTCATTCATATTTAATAAATTGGCACTAACTTCATCTTGTGCGTAAATATAAAAGTTAAAAAGGCAAATTTATTCACATCTGCCACAAATGGATGATCTGTTCTCTGTTTTATTTTATTTTATTATTAAATGAAAAGATATTTTATTTTCATATTGAAATTCGAACTCATACAAAATGAGATAAAATGAATATCTTTAGTCACTATATCAATTAATAAATTTATGATCTCTGTTTTATTATTAAAAAATAAAACAAACCTTATCAGTAAAATAGAATAACTCAAGTGGATGGATGGTTTTTTTATATTAAAGGAATAATTAATGGTCATAAGTTATGTATATTATTTGTTGTTGACTTGGTATATTTTTATCAAATTACATTGACTGTATAATGATAAGTGTAATGCTTATTAATATTAGATTATTATAATACATTGATAGTTAATTTTTTTCTCATCAAATATATTGAATTATTTATTTAAATATTAATTAATATTATTTGACGGTAGATGAAAATTATTTTTAGAGTTAAAAAATTCGTCGTTAATGTATCAAATAATTATCTACACATGTATGTTTAAATTCTTATTGTAGATTTTTTTTTAAAATTTTTTTATGAGTTTATCGTTTTTGTATGTGTTGCCATTATCTTTTTAGAAAAAAAATAGATGATCACTTTTATTTTTCATTATACATTGATTTAACATTTATTTTTGTGTTTGATTTGCATCAATTAATTATGATTTTAATTTCTTCAATTTTAAAGTTTTATATTATATTTATATATTTAAATTATCTTTATATAAAATAAAGATTATTAAATAATAAAAAATAAGTGTATATAAAATAGTTGGTTTGCGCATTAACTTAGGCCATGTTTTTTGTTGCTTTTCAAATCAGCTTTTGGCTTCAAAAGTTAGTTTGAAACCAAAAGCAATGTCAAACAGTTTATTTTAGAAGTGAAAAATCACTTAAAAAGTGATTTTTTACCCAACCTCAAAAATTAAAATTTATAGCTTTTAGGTGGAAAATCATTTTTGGATGTAAAATTACTGTTTTACCCTTAATTGTTAATATTAATATATTAAATATAATAAATATTAAAATAATATTAAAAAATTAATATTTTAAATAAAAATAAATAATAAAAAACTTTAATATTATAAAACAATATTAAAAAGTTAATATATTGAGGTAATACAATAATTATTAAATATAATAATTATTCATATATTAAATTAATATTTAAAAAGTTAATCAATTTTATAAGAACAAATTTAAACATAATTTACGTTTATTTATTTTTACTTTACAATATCATGTTTAAAATAGACATTTTATGTTTTCAAAAATACTTTTTAGCAGCAATGTCAAATACTAAAAATTTTTATAATTAACTTTTTAAAATCACTTTTTAGCAGTACTTTTAAAATTATTTTTCAAAAGCAAAAAAAAAACAGAGCCTTAGTGCTGGATTTCAAATTCCCGTTAGATTAACTATATAGTTTAATTTTTAAATTTGCGTGATGTGTATAGTTTTTTGAAACATGGTTTATTATTTGTCAAAAAAAAGAAAAGAAATATGATTTATTCATCCCATGAGATAGTACTATTAGAGAGTTAAAAATAATAATTAAAATAACTCAAAAAAATAAAAGATATAAACATATATTATTATCGACAATAAAAAATAAATATTATCAACAGTTAGAGGCTGTACATAACAGGGACCGACAGGGGCCACATCTCTCCTATCCACACAAAATTTAAAAATGGGATTTTTTTTAAACTAATGTAATGATAAAATTTTATTTTAGTCCTCTAAAACATATAATTTATATTATTGCCCTCTAAATTTATTTTTTTAAATGTTCCCTTCAATAAATAACGTTGAATTATGTTATTATCAACAGTAACATTATAATATGACATACACTATTTTGAAAAAGTAATTTTATCTCAACTCAAGCCCAACATATTCGTGGTGACTACGAGTACATATTAGAATAAAAAAAAACCAACTTGAGGATCCATAAATAAACACCAAATGGAGACACGACAACAAATTAAATTTTGACAAATAAAAATATTTGTAAGAATGAGACTAAAACGTGTTATAAAAAAAATATAAACATTCATCATTAGTGACATCAAATCGAATATAAAGTGCCTCATTTTACCATAAACTATGAATCGCAATCGAACCAAAAAAATAAAAAAAATGTATCAAATTAATCAATTTTTCTGATTGTTTTTTTGAATCGATAATTTAATTAGTGACATCAAATCGAATATAAAGAGTGCCTCATTTTAAAATCGAGAATAAAAACTAGATGAAGGAGAAAAGGATGGTTCACCCGTCACCGTCCACCTAAATCAACTCTAATAAAAAGCAATAAATTATTAGAACAATGGAATCCTTGAAAGTGAAGTAAAATCACAAAAAAGGTGTGGCTGCATTAAGTTGTTGGAAGTCTATGTCGTTTTTAACACTTATCTCCATCCAAAATAGTTCACGAGCTTTCCATTTCCAAAATGATTTTGTGTTTAATGGAGAGAGGACCCAAAAACATAATCTTGTTCCCCATTTTGTGCTTTTAACACATACAAGTTGTCCTTAGCTAACATGCGTATTGTTGTCCAAATCAATATATGAACTTGTTTTTTTAGCAATGATACTTCAATTTTATTTAAAAAATAATAGAAAATATCATAAATATAATAAGCTCAGGAAAGAGGACAAAGTCTATAAAAAAAATCCTACAAAATAACACAAGAAAACCAAAGGTACAAAGGAAAATAAACACTTATCTTAAAATTGACGTACATCGTTAAAGAGCTCATAAACCTTTATAAATTCCAACTAGATGCTCTACGAGGTGGAAAAATGAGTGGTGAGTGAACCAAACTACCAGGGACATTGCTTCGCTATACATTTTTGATTACATCGACAACAACCACCAAAAGGGATTAAACTTTCTATGATCACCGACAAACCCAAATAAGAAAACAAACGCCATGGGAATCTCTCTATACGAGCACCAAATGATCGCTAAGGTATACAAAAATCGTGGCAAACGGCAGAGAAAACATACCATAAAAGTAAATAAAAATTATCACGAAAGTAAAGGAAAAACGTGCTACAAGAACAGGAAAAAATGAGTAACACAAGAACGAAAATTCTTAATAAAATTAAAACAATTAAAGAAAAAGAAAAAATATAAAAAAAATAATAAACACTACAACCAACGTTAAAATCGATGTCTTCATCGGTCTATATACATATTAATGTATGAGCTTCATATCTTTTAAAACAATTTATACTTCTTGTATCTCTAGTCCATCTCATGTACTATATAATATTGTTTGAATCTAGGTTTACGAGGATGAAAATTCACTTTTTTTTTATTATTAGACCACTACTCTCATGTTACATGGTATATTATTTATCATCACTTGGACAAAGCTATGTTGGGCAGGAACATCGCAGCAGTTAAAACGGGTTACGAGTCTCTGTCATTTTTTTAATATAATATTTAAAAATAGTAAAATTAGTTCTATAATTTTTTTAATCTTTTTAAAAAATTTATTGTGGTCGTTTTAGAAATTTTAATCTCATTTTAGTTCTCTTTATAAGTTTTAGTTCCGTCCCCTCCCAAATATTTTAGTATAATAACATTTTATATTATTTTAATTGAAATATTGCTTAAATAAAACTCTTGTCCTTATCTATTTTTAATGGACTCATACCTTCATTATATTCGATCTTAACTACTTTCTTAACTTATAGATAACGGTACTCAAATATAGTTCACTGAAAAAATGTACCCTTATTCAAAAAAGAAAAGAAAATTTACCCTACAACAGCGGATCACTCTTTAGACTCAATTTATTTATACTTTTAATTGTTTTATATGATATTTATGTTAATTCGTGGTCTGTAAACTTTAATTAATGCTTTCATAAATGTAAATTAAGGACATAGCCACATAATAATGATGTATATGGTATGCCCATTCATTTGCCGATGATCTCGTCGACACGCTATTGCTTTGATATTTGTTATATGAATATTGTATATTATAATTCTACTTTGTATTAATTATCTGTATTAATTGTGGTTAAAAATATATTTTTTTAGAAAATATCTGTAGTTATTGATAGCCTCACCCGGCCCCATCGTGAAACCCACACTCAATAAAAACCGGACACGACAGATATTTCCAACTTAACCCTATTCGATTCTTTCTAAAATAAACGACCACATGACACATGTCGTGTCTCATGTGACGAAGATAAATACTTAAAAACTATTTTTTAATAAAAAATATATAAAAATTTTAAATTATATACAAATTTTAATTTTTTTAAAAAAACTAACCCTTCAACACTCTTCGGTCGATCACAGCCGCTCATGGGACCTCACATTGTAGACTTGTACAGCCTACTTCACGTATGACGTGTAATTGTATATACCCTAAACTTGGTATTACCGGAAGAGCCAGTACACAGGCAACAAAGGCAGTGTCTGTACACGTGAGGGATAGTCGGTAATGTCCCGGTTTCACACGTGCTTCCCTCATGGCGGTAAACACACACGTGGCTCACGACTGTGACGACGTGTTCCGTGCATGGCCATGAGCTTCATAGACTGATCCTGGAAACCAGTCACTCTTGCAGTCGAATGACAAGTATTTACAGCTTTTAATTGGGCGGGTTTGGTTGTATTAGAATTGATCAGTTTGGATGGGATAATTTTAGTTTCTATAATGAGTTATATTTTAATAAATTAACTGCGTAAAAAATACATAATATTTTATATTTAAATTATAAAATCTAAAACATAAATTCATAACTCTTTAAAACCTAAATTTTAAACTCTAAAATTTAAATTCCACCCCCTACAATATAAACCACGCCCTAAATTTATAAACCTTAAAATTTAAAGTTTATATAAATTTGTGTATTAAAATATTTTTCTTTTATAATTTTGTCATTTCTTTAGAGTTAGTTTAGGTTTCAACTCATTCTAGATTTAGATTTTTTCGAGTTTGATTTTAGCTTTAGCATTAAGTCAAAAAATACCCTATCATTTGCTAAATAATCACTTTGATCTTTATTTTTTAAGCAATTTAACACTAACGTTTTATTTTGAGTCAAAATAATCATTATACGGATGAAAATTGTTAGTCAACTGACTGTAAATTACTTGAAATGACGTGACAAACCTATATAAGAGTGCACACTGATATGGTAGTGTCATATAAACAAATGTGTTGACTTGAAAGAATGTCGCATTAGTCAAAAATAATTTTATAAAATTATATTTTCTGCTGACGTATCAATCTGTCAAGTCATTTTAAATTATTTGTCGTTAGTTGACTAATAGTTTTTATCTGCAGACAATTAAATTGTTTAAAAAAAGAATCAACCATTCAATCAAAAATTAGAAGAATTCTTTTTACATTATAACTTTAGTTTATAAGTTTTATTTATGATGAGTATCAATCGTTTTAGATTTGACTCGAATTGATTTACACGTTTAGTTGATTTTGATTTTGAATTTATTTTTAGAACCAAATCAATTTTAGTTGAATTTGTTCAAAAAAGTTTTAATTGAATTTGAATTGATCATACCAACTCCGCAAATTTGTCAAGTCAATCTTTATAGTAAGATTATAATTTTTTATATTAACTATTAATATTTAATTTATTGATCGACTAATTAAAATTAAATTTTAAATAAATTTATTATAAAGAGTAAAGACCCTTTTAACCCAGTTTTATTGGATAATTTTGTAAAATTGCAGCCAATGGAATTTTGGATTAATTGTAAAGTTGACACTCCAGGAATTTTGTTATCCCAGTTTGTGTTTTATCAAAAAAAAAAGAGAGAAGAAAATTGGCTTATGTTTCATTATACATGAATTATATATATATATATTATAGTTAAAATCTAAATGTATTTTGATTTTCGATTTAATATTATTTATTAATATCTATTCTTAAGTAAGATTATTAGTTCAAATTATAATATTATAAATAAAAAAATAAAAATATTTATATTTAATTTTAAATTTAAATAAATTTACGTACACCTTTAAATTATACCTCTAGAATCGGGTCATCCGGAGAAACAACATAATTTTTTTATTTGTGAACATAGTTGAAATTACACGCGTGATTAAAACGTAATATCCAACATAATGATAAATAAATAGGTAAAATAAATATATAAATAACTGCAAGAAGAAACAAGCGAAGCCCACCATGGGATTCTCGTTCACCCATCCCACCCCCTCCTAATTCGGTGGGGTCCACACAACGGACTTTGAAACATGAAAAGTCTTGAGATTTAAATTTAGTTAATTTTAACAGTAACTAAGAGAAGAAGAAGAGAAAGAAAAAAGAAAGGCAATCCTCACCTTTTTCGCCTGCGATGTCCACGCGCCTCTGTTTATCTTCAATTTAATTTAAGGATAAAGCAACTTTAGTCCTTGAATTTAACAATTTTTTAATTTAATCCTTAAATTTTTTCTCATTCTTTGACTTTAATTTATTTTAATGTTTTTAGTGATGTGACACTCTGATAAGCTTAAGAACTAATTTAGACCAAAAAAAATTAAGATTTGATTGAAAAAAAATCAAATTTAATGATTAATAAAGACCAAAATAAAATTTAGAGATCAATATGAGACTGAAAATTAAAATTGCTTTATTCTTTATTTAAATATCTGTTTTTCTTTTTAAAAAATTTTGTTTAAAAAAAAGGTAAAACCAAAATCTGCCCCATGTTTGCAACTATTCTATAAATACCATTCCATCTCTCTCCTTTTCCCACTCAAAACATTTTCCCGCATATTCTCTCGCTCACACTTTACACTTCCCTCGTCTTTTGGCTTTTCTTTTTAATTTTCTCGCTACCCAAACACTGTCTCGATAAACTAAACTAGATTTAAACAGTAGGGTTGTTTTCATAATTTTATAAAGACTTTTCCAATGGCAATAGAGGATAACCAAAGCAACAAGAGAGCACGGGTAGAGTCTGAGGATTTTGCATTAGAGGCTAACTCGGTCCCCAATTCAAAACTGCCTCGAGTCGACTCGGGAAATACTGGCTCAAGCTCACCTGATGTTACTCACGTGGAACCGGACCCTGATGACGGGGACATTCAGTCGCCGGAGGCAAAACGTATCCCGGAAGACCTGCTTAGCATCCTGGACGATTCCGATCCGGTCATTGAACCTGATCCAGAGATTCAGGGCCTCGACTTGGTTATCAAAAGCTTCGAAGAAGAGATCATGGTCCCCAGTCCAGCTCCGATTCCAGTAACGAAATCGGACTCCGGCGAGGCGCTGCCGGAGCTAGGGTTTCTTTTAGAAGCTTCGGATTTTTCGTTTGTTGAGGAGGAGCAGACATTTGTGAACGTTGGTGCGGAGGAAGGTGTAGGGCTAGGTGCCGTTGGATTTGCGGAACCGATTGGGTATGAGTTTCCGATTCCGATTTACGAGTCGTTCGAGTTTGGAGTCGGTTGTGACTCGGATATCAATAGCAGCAACAATAATAGCCACAGTAATAGCGGTGATTTTGTGGCGTTGGGAGGGTTATTCGATACAGCAGCGGATAATTCGGAGTTGACGTGGCGGCCGGAATCGCTTTCCGCTTTGTAGATAAGAAAAAGAGAGGGAAAGATGCAATAGATTCCGGTGGCGTTTCTTATGGTCTCTTTTTGTAGATTTGAGTAATTATAAAAAATAGAAAAAATGAAAATCAAATTATGTAGTTAGTTGTGAGTTAATTATATGGAAAAAAACTTTGATACTTAAACTTTAGTTTACACGTGCTTTTTAATTTTAGGGGTTAGAGTTTAAGGTTTAGGGGTTTGTGTTATGGTTTAAAATTTAAAGTTAGTGTTTAGAATTTAGAATTTAGGGTTTAAGGCTTAGAGTGTGAGTTTAGTTTTTTAGGGTTAGGAATTTAGAATTTAGATTTTTATAGTGTAAATACACAGGCTTGCGTAAAATTAATTTTATACAGTCTGTGTATCAAAGTTTTACTCTAATTATATTATACGTCTTTAAATTATAGTTTTTATTTTACATTAATTGTTGAATTTTTAAATATTTTATTTTATTTTTAAATTCTAATTTTTATCCTAAATTGATTATTAATTTCAAATTTTTTTAATTTCATCGTTAAAATATGACCATTATCTTAAATTGGCTTATAAGTATTTTAAGTTCTAATTTTATTATTAAATTATTATTTATGTTATATTATATTATTATATAATATACATTATTATGTATATGTTAATTGATACTTTTTATAATATTTTATTAATTTAAGATATAATTATCATAATCGATAATTTGATGATAAAATTGATAATTTTAGAGAGGAAAAAGTAACAGTGGCTGATAAAGAATATGAAGTAAGCAGTGAGCAGAGTCAAAGATGAATTAAACTCACATAAACATAAGAAAAAAATACGTTCATAAAAAGCGAGAGGTATAACACGAGAGACCGACTAAAATAGAATAAATTTGACTTTCGTGTAATAATAAAAACATCTATCAGTCTGTATCGAGGGTCCACTTGTTACAAAATATGAACATTCCCATTCAAAAACATTCACATTGGTCTTTAGACAGGTGTAGAAAAGAGGACGAAAGAATCTATTTACCTTTACAATATTTTGGAACATATCATAGTCTAGTTTTTTTATTATTTTTTATTTTTTTAACATTTTAATAATGTACATATAATTTTATAAATAAATTATTTGAATTTAAATTTTCTAAAAAAAACATATTTCTCTTTTCACGGTAACCAATAGGAGGTTCGTAAATAAATCATTTCTAAATCCGAAATTGATGTGGTTATTTTATTTTATTGGTTATTTATCCGAGTAAAAAAAGAACAAATAAACTAGTAAAAAAGATATATAGTAATTAGTATGTCGAGATAATTACATAGAAATTAAATCACAAAAAGCTCTAATCTTCTTCAGATCGATCCCTTTGTCCCTCTCTTTGCCCGCTTTTGCATATCAGATCGAGCTTCGAGCAAACCCTCGAAAGGTACCATTTTCCTTTTCCTTTTCCTTTTCCTTTTTCACTGCAAAGTATGTTATTCTCGGAATTATAGATCTCCTCTCCGATCGTCTTCAGCTTTAGTCGATTTAGGTTACAAAAGATTTTGCATGTCTTATTTGAATTGTTTATAGATTGGGTAACCTGTTCTTCCCATTTATTAGGATCCCATTGAATCCATATTTGTTATGATTTAGTGCGTGTTTAATTAAACAGTTGTTCGGATTTAAATGTGATTTCTGTTTTTATTACTCACCCACCCCAAAAAATTGATGTCTGAAATAGAATTAAATGATTATTTTGAGTTTATTGGTATATTTGCAGGTGTAAGATCTTGTGAGTT
Source organism: Hibiscus mutabilis (assembly GCA_019671005.1). NCBI lineage: Eukaryota > Viridiplantae > Streptophyta > Magnoliopsida > Malvales > Malvaceae > Hibiscus > Hibiscus mutabilis. The sequence goes on from CM033750.1 coordinate 2,839,326, forward strand.
AACATGGCAATGATCGATGAGCCTTTGTATCCCATTGCGGTGTTGGTCGATGAGCTAAAGAACGAAGACATTCAGCTTCGTTTGAACTCGATCCGCAAGCTCTCTACGATTGCCCGTGCCCTTGGGGAAGAAAGGACTCGAAAGGAACTGATCCCTTTTCTTAGTGAGAACAATGATGATGATGATGAGGTTCTCCTTGCTATGGCAGAAGAATTGGGAGTTTTCATTCCTTATGTTGGAGGTGTGGAATTTGCTAATGTTTTGCTGCCTCCGTTGGAGACTCTTTGCATTGTTGAGGAAACGTGTGTGAGGGATAAGGCTGTCGAATCGTTGTGTCGAATTGGTGCTCAGATGAAGGAGCAGGATTCGGTTGAGTTCTTTATTCCAATGTTGAAGGTTGGTTTATGCTTTATGTGCTTTTCTTTTTTTACCTGAAGTAAAGTGTGTATATAATTTACATGTTTATTGAGATACAAATTAGGAAGTTGAATGTCATAGCGTGGGTGCATCATAGAGTGTATGGTGAAAAGATTGTTGGTGGAAGAAAGCTTTTTCTTATAATGCTTGAAAATGCTATAAACCAGAGTGGATGAAAGCACCCCCGGATCTTGTGTTTTGTGTTTCAAAATAAGTAATCTTTCTGTCATTAACTGCCGATGTGTAGCCTCGTTGTCATTTTGATAATTGTACACTATATAATATGATCATTCCTAAGCTTAGTGACCAGTTAATGGTGTTATCCTTAACATGCACTCAATTTTTTTAGTTGTAATCCTTATTCCTTACTATACTTGGTATCGTTTTGGCTAACTAAAATAATATGAATGGGTTGTCTTAAACATGCAGAGATTGGCTGCTGGTGAGTGGTTTACAGCTCGAGTTTCCTCTTGTGGATTGTTTCATATTGCGTACCCAAGTGCTCCAGAGGCACTGAAGACTGAATTAAGAACAATATACGGTCAGCTTTGCCAAGATGACATGCCCATGGTCAGGAGATCTGCTGCAACAAATCTCGGAAAGTTTGCTGCTACTGTAGAAGCACCTCATTTAAAGGTGGATGTAATGTCTATGTTCAATGATTTGACACGGGATGGTACGTAGATTGCCTAGTTTATCTCTTTTGCTTCATTATGATCACTTGTGTTGCTGATAATTCTTTGTCAAACATATGCTTTAAAGTTTAAAGTAATTTGCACGGATAAAAGAGCAGGATAAGTGATTTGATTTAAACAATCCTGGTCAGAAATCATAAGGGGAGTGTTTGCAGCCTTGTGTTCTTCCCTTTAGAGCCTATAGGGGATGGATTTAAGTTCAAACTTGAAGAGGAGGAATAGGGAAAAGGGTTTTGTGCTGTTCCTTTCTAGTTCTAACCTTTATTTTTTGTATTGAAAATTTCGAAGATTGCATTTTTGGAATCTTCAACTTCATCCTTTTATCTTTTCCCTTCTATTTCTGACATTCAATTTTTGTTGCTCATGAGCAAGAGTCATAGACAGTCAACCCAAAAAAATAGATCAACAGATACTTGAGCTGTTCTCACAGCAACCTATAGCCTTTTTTTTTCTTCTTTCAAACTTTTCAAAGAATTATATCAAAGAATCTGTGAATTTTATCTGGTGTTTCATGTATAAAAGTATAACTGAGGCTGATAAATCACTTTATGGGATTTTAACCTTATTTATAAATGAAAGAATAAATGGATCCCTATCTATGACCATTTGTTCATATTTATGCCTTTTATTCTGCATATTTTAGTTTTTTATTATTGTTTTGAGTTCATAATTTGTAACAGAGCCTGAAATGCTTATTTGCTCCAATCTTTTGCCCCTGCAGATCAAGATTCTGTGCGATTGCTAGCCGTCGAGGGTTGTGCAGCTGTTGGAAAGTTGTTGGAACCCCAAGATTGTGTGGCTCACATTCTCCCAGTCATAGTTAGTTTCTCACAGGTAGACCATGTATTATGAATATTGATTGTTTTACTAATATGTTTGATTCACTCTACTAGAAATTGATTCATCTCTAAGCTTAAGTTTTGTTTTTATTTGTTATGCGGAGAATATATCTTGTGTAGGTGTTTGATGAAAATATTTCACATGGTTTCTGGTTAATTTTAAATCATTTTTTTCTTGCCTTTTGAAGTGATATGTGATGGACATTATTGTTCCATTTAATTATTTTCCCCATCCGCTTTCTCTTTTTCCCATTCTTGAATATGGTAATTTATAGTTTTGAGTTATTTTTAATGATATTACTATTGCTTCTAGGACAAGTCTTGGCGTGTCCGATATATGGTCGCAAATCAGTTGTATGAGCTGTGTGACGCTGTTGGTCCTGAGCCTACTAGGTAAGCTCTATAATCTTGTGGCATGAACTGTTATATTTTCTGCTGGCCTGGCATCTATTGTTACACTTGTTTTCTGCCGTTTTACCTTTTTCCCATTCCCCTTGATCTCTATTGAAGAATTTCCTTGTTTCCTCTCAATTTAACTAGAGATCCATAGAATTGGCATAGGCCAGTTATCATGCTTTAGCCTTACAAAACTGATTTATTTAAATTACTTTTAGTGAACGTTTTGGGATGTGCATATCAACTACAATAAAATGATATTGTAAGGTTTACATGTTTAGGTCGGAACTGGTACCTTCGTATGTTCGCCTACTTCGTGATAATGAAGCTGAAGTACGGATAGCTGCCGCCGGAAAAGTAACTAAGTTTTGCCGAATTCTGAATTCAGAATTAGCAATTCAGAACATTCTTCCTTGTGTTAAGGTAAAAGTGCTTATGGAATACGTTGACTACTTCATCCGAGTTTTCACTTCATTTGTAATGGTAATCTAGTTTTTCCACTCTTGCTATGTTCTGATTTAGTTAGTGTTGACTGCTGTAGGAACTATCAACTGATTCATCCCAGCATGTTCGTTCTGCTTTGGCTTCAGTTATAATGGGAATGGCACCCCTTTTAGGAAAGGTAAAAACAGTACTTTTTTGTGCTCGGACAAGTCCGCCTCTATGAAATTCATTTTTTGGAAGTAGTATAGTTTTCAGGATGTTTTCTGGCATGTTTCTCTCTATGTGTGCACTAATGTTATCTCGTTGATGGTTGTAGGATGCGACCATAGAGCAATTGCTTCCTATATTTCTTTCCCTTTTGAAAGATGAATTTCCAGATGTCCGGCTGAATATCATTAGCAAGCTTGATCAAGTCAACCAGGTAGGACATAATTTAAGATTTTATTAAGAACTGTTTCAACAGATTCTTTTATTCAAACTGTTAGCTTGGCAACTGATTTGGGTCGAATGGTTCTTATATTTTCTTTGTTTTACTGAGAAGTGAAAGGAAACCTGTGACTGAATTAACTGTTAAATAACTGTCCGTGGTTTGGATTAGTAGCGTGTTATGAATCTTTACTTTTGGTAAAAGTGAGAGCAGTGAGGCTGCAAAACCTAGGATCTCCAACCTAACCATACACGAGCTAAGTTGGAGTTACATTGTGTCACTATATTAATAATATTGATTGGCACTTATCGCGCACAGTTTCATTATTTCTTGTCTCAATATATTAATAATTTGTTTTTTGGGATGGTTGGAAGTGCTACTTGCTAGGGGGCAAGTTGGTGAGTATCTCTCTCATATTGTCGAATGCTGCATATTGTTAACATGCCTATCATGGCAGGTAATTGGAATTGATCTGCTGTCCCAGTCCCTATTGCCAGCAATTGTGGAGCTTGCAGAGGATAAGCACTGGAGGGTTCGGCTTGCAATAATTGAATACATACCTTTATTGGCAAGCCAGTTGGGTGTTGGCTTTTTTGATGACAAACTTGGCGCACTCTGCATGCAATGGTTAAAAGATAAGGTGCAATGGAGTTTATGTGCCCGTTTCTTTACAATTCTGTTCCTATTCAACGGTCTCTTGTCGGAGAGTAGAAATAACCTATATTAACTAGCAACTTATTACAGGATAAAATTTGCTAACTTCGTTGGTTGTAGGTTTATTCCATCCGTGCTGTTGCTTCTAATAAAGTGCAATGGAGTGGAAATAACCGATATTAACTAGGAACTTATTACAGGATAAAATTTGCTAACTTCGTTGTTTGTAGGTTTATTCCATACGTGATGCTGCTGCGAATAATGTGAAGCGCCTAGCAGAAGAATTTGGACCAGAATGGGCAATGCAGCACATAGTTCCACAGGTCAGACCGCTTATGTTAACAATAATTTTATTCTAGTTTTTCTTTTAATCCATATAAGTAAAAAAAAAGGAGATACCTGAAGATGATGTCAGGTTCAATAAGATGTCTTTTCTCGAATGTCTATTTACAGGTTTTGGACATGATAAACAACCCACATTATCTATATCGGATGACCATTCTGCATGCAATTTCTCTACTTGCCCCTGTTATGGGCGCAGAAATTACTTGTTCAAAGCTTCTCTCCGTGGTTATTAATGCTTCAAAAGATAGGTAAAGCTGATACAAGTTTGATTTGAAACCGTTTATTCGAATTCTTCGACTTCAATTTTGAGACCAAAAATTGCATTATCACAGGGTAGCGAACATCAAATTTAACGTGGCCAAGGTGTTGCAGTCGATTATCCCTATTGTCGATCCGTCCGTAAGTAAATTTATTTTTATTTCGATAACTGTTAAATTTATTTTTATTTCGATAACTGTCGTTGTGGTAGAATTCTAGTGTTTATATTATAGTGTGTATGAAGTTTGGTATCGCTTATATAATCGTTGAATGATAAATACAAAGTTACAAACAGGTGGTGGAGAATACAATCCGTCCATGTCTAGTTGAACTCAGTGAGGATCCAGATGTTGATGTCAGGTTTTTTGCCACCCAAGCCCTACAATCAAGTGATCAACTCAGCATGATGTCTGGCTAGAATCCTATATTAATTGTATCTCTTCTGGTTCTGTCCCTTTGTTAACCTTCGTTTATGTTTTTAATTTTTCTCCCTTTTGTTAATTGTATTTTTTCCCCTTTTAAATTCTAAAACTCAGTTGCAATATAGATATGTAATTTTCTTAGTTCGCTTGTACTGAAACATCATTCGTATTTAATTTATTAAAAATTAAAAAAACACAAGCTTTTTGATAAACAAAATATTCAATTCTAAAAGCAAGTAAACAAAGTTTCTAATTCAATCAAATTTTCTATCTTTAATTTAATTTTCCTTTAATCTAAGGTCAAATATAATGGGGTTGCTTTAGAATATCATTACCTTTAACTGAATAGATTGGAAATTTTAATTAGATTACCAAACAAACAACAGAAAATAAGTTTATTGTAACACAAATCTGATCTGTTTAGAGAATTTATTTTACGAGTCCGTCTCATTACGTCAATATCTCAGTGGAAGAAATTCATATAATAACAGCTATGGTCCAACTGACTGAAATATTATTTTTATTATCCATTTGATGATTAAGCAGAAGAAATATTCAAAGTTTGTGAAACAGTTAAACGTGGCAGATCGAGACTTTAGAGTTTACTTTTGCGAAAATTCATGGGCAGTTCTATGGATAATTACTTGTAAATTTTTCAGATTTTATTTGCTAATAGAAAATTATATAGTCAATACATATTATATACTGTAAGAGAACAATTCCGCAAGAATTAATTAATCACCACAAGAATGAACTGAGAAGGATGACGGTTGGGGTGTCTCCAACGGTTCACCAGGTGGGCCTGGACGGAGAGCCGTAGTCAGAAAGGATGAGGGAGACGAGAGAGGAGTAGAGAAATGGGGTCTCCAGAGACCTCCTAGGCTATGATGGTCGGGGTAGAGTAGCCTTGCTTGCCGGTCGACAGGCTTAGCTAGTGAGTTAGACAAACTTGACGGTCTATCTTATCAAGGTCAGTGTGACTTCCGGATAAGATTCTTCCGGAATACTTCGATACGTCTTACTTCGGGGATTTACTAGGCTAGTGCCCATTGAGTATGGCCAGATAAATGGATCCGGAGGGGGTCTTCCGGAGAGGTCTTTGGCAGAGACCATTATGGATATAACACATCTCATTATCATCTTCCACAAATCCTGCATAATAGTTCGCTGTACTTGTAACTTTTACTCCTTCCAATGCTTCCATACTCATAACTAATTCAACAGTATTCATCCATGCACGAATATTTACCAACAAAGTCGTAGTTATAATCGCAAGCTTGTTGTATGTTGACACCAAAGATCGAACAATCACTTACTTCCGGTATATCCATTTAAGCAATGAATACAACACAACCACATATAAGATCTTTCCTATAAAAGAATTCTTCTAATTTTCGAATGCATCGAATCAATTACATATGTGAAATAAGCAAATTACCTCAATTAGCTTCCTGCCTGGAGCAATAACTTACCCAAGTTGTTCTATTGCTTTGGCGCTGTTCAAATACGTTGCACTTTTATTAAAACCCTCGAGTGAGAGGATCCTCACCGCCTCTATTCCCTGTTGAAATGTGAACTCCAACTGAAAGACAACAAGATGTAAACACAAAACAGTTAATATTTATTTACTTTTTCTTCTCTATTGTTCTGTTTTACTTATGAACTTTTATGTACATCTTCACGTTCTTGCTTGTTGAAAGGGCGAAGAACGTAGTTAATGGTATCCATCCTCCCCTGAGGCCGTCCAATGCCTAGAAAAGTTGTTGAACTTTAATAATCAGGAAATAAGCAACTTAGCAGAGCATTAAGGTATTGTTTTTAGTGTTCTTAGCAACCAACCAATTCTTAGACGAGGAAAATCACGGCTGCCTTTTAAACTATCTATGATGCTTCTCATCCTGGAAGAATAGAGGGGGGAAAAGAAAGAAATAAGCATCTTGCATCTGCTTCTTTGAACTTTTTTTTGAACATAGCATCTTTGGACTTTATGCTGAGGAATTAATGATTTAAGACATGACATAACAAATGCTGACAAGAACATACCCATTATGTCCTCCATGTCCACCTTTAGGAAGTAGTCTCAATTTGGCAAAAGGCAAATCCAAGTCATCAAAAATCTGTCAATGGGAACTGTCAGTGCGGAGCAGGAGGGAAAGATTAGCATTGAGTCATACCAAAGAAAGAAAATTACCACAAGTACTTGCTTCAATGGAATCTTGTAATATGAGACAAGGGCCCCAACCTTCACAATGTATTTGCAAAACCATGAAAAATGGCACTATTAGGACTACAGTATTTTCAATCAGGTGAGAATTTTAGTCTCTTGAAAACAATATATAGATCTTTTGAGATAGCTCACTTAAAGACTCACCGCTTGCATTCATGAAAGTTTGTGGTTTGGCAAGCATGACTGGAACACTTCCTATAAATCCTGGAAAAAAGAGTAACCGTCTCAAATTAAATATTGCATAATGGGACATTTTGAGTTACCTAATATAGTTAGAAAAATTAGAACATGGTTTCATTTGTAGTTTAGCTACTCAATTTTTACTGAGCTGAATATAACTTTTGCTTTGTATTTTCCATCTATCAGGCATGAAATAATTAACTTTATTCATATATTGATAGAATCTTTATATGATATTAATCCCTAACAATGCTCAGATACTATAATTTGGCACTTTGCCAAGCAAGTAATGGAGAGGACCATTTCCTTTCTGTAATAACCCGTTTTATTTGGGTTACCCAACTCATGATCCGACCCGGTCCAGAACAAAAAAAAACCCTAAAATCTAAAACCAACCTTAACCCTAAAACCACTGCCGCCGGCCACCAACTACACGAAACTAGATTAAACGGAACCCCAAAATCAACCCTTAAATTAAACCCACAAACCCTAAATCCAATCTAAAATCCCTAAATTAACAAAAAATAACCTAAAACCTAACCTTATCAACAACCCTGTCATCCACCATACCCTCACCCATGCCTATGCCACCACCATACCAATTGACCATACCCCTATTTCAGACCTATATCCCTAAAATCCGGGTTCCTCATCATGAGATCTGCAACAAGAATTACAAAAAAGGGATGGAGTTGTTAGTACATTAGATGGGTTTATAAAACCCGAACCAAAAAGGTAATAGGGGTCTTTTAGCTTTTGAAAAATGGGAAGAGGGGACTAAAAGGGCTCATTTTCGAAAGAAAAATCTGTAACAAAGAGTTTGAATCAAAGTAAGAAATTTTCAGAACCTCAAATTTTCAATCTTCAGTTTCTTTTATATCTTTCTTTTTACTGTCAATTTCGAAAATAAAAAAAGCAAAGAAAAAAAGGTTCGTTTTTTTACCTGGTGCCGCCGTGACCACCGCTGTGAGGCTTTAGGGCCGATGAACGACAAACATGTGTGAGCGGTGTCGTTGAGATCGGTGTTGAGAGGAGGAGAAAGACATGATAGATTAGGGTTTTATTTGAATCGTTTTAACAAAAAATATAACCCATATTTGTTTTAAAAGCCAGCCTTCAAAACAACACCGTTTGGTGTCTGTGTTTTACAAAAATGGTCTATTTACCTAGTTGGTCCTTTTATTTTCCTGCCTTAATTTCTAGTCATGGTATAATTATGTGTTTAGTCCATGTATTTTCTATGTATTTTCATTTTTGCCTTTTGTGTTTTATCCGAGCGTAAACGGGGCCAGTATTAAGCGTAGTGATGGTGGTTGGGCGTTTACTCTCGGATAACGGGGCCTTTAAAATCTACTCGCACTTATAACCAAATTTTAATTTAATCGTCACTTTAATCCAGAAAGTCTAATATTAATAAAGCGGTAATTATTAAAGTACCAATTTTGGGCGGTGTGGGGTGCTAATCCTTCTCCATCTGTAACCGACTCCCGAACCCAAAATCTCTGGTTTTACGGTGTCTGGTCCACCTTAAGTGGCCGGTGGCGAATCCATTTTAAATAAAATACGTTTTTTAAAACCTCACAAAAATATTTTTTGTGAATACCCGACAAATACCTAAACACCTTAAAATGATCGTTTTTTAGATCGCTACAGATGGCGACTCCGCTGGGGACAAATTTTTTGGTTTTCAAAAATAAAACAGAGTCGAGCTTTTTAAATAATTACCATTTTACTAATATCAAAAGTTCCCGATTAAAGTGACTATTAAAGTAACATTCGATTATAATTGCGCGTGAGGATATCGTTCCTCCGTATGGGCCTAGCAAGTACCTTTGGGGCTCGAGTACCTTATGCTTTCGTGAGGATATCGTTCCTTCGTAGGGGCATAAGCAAATGGGTCCCCCTGAATTGAACTCGGTTGAAAGGAGCCTATAATGGGTGATGACCGAGGGCCTTGCTACTCTTACTAGGGGACATCAAGGACAATTCGGGTACCTCTTAGCACCAAAACCGCATATAGTGAGCCGTATGAGCCAACCCTTTAAAGCCATGCGAAACTCTGCCCGTTTAGCGGCTACCTTTAGGCTTTAATGCATTTCTATGTACAGTTTTATCTATTTTACTTTAATTGCCATTTGATTATTTTAAATTCGAACTGACCCATTTTTTGTGATCACATCACATCTGTTCATTGTTGCATTGCATATCATGACATTTTGATTTTTGCATTGGTACATTCGCATATAGGACATATACTTTGTTTTTTTACATGCATCCATTTTGAGACAGATCCTTGGGATGCCCTGTGACATCAATATTGGGAAAGATGAAAGATCAATCGATTCAACATCCATACGGAACAAGAAGTAAGACAAATATGGCAAATGAAGACATACTGGATAGGATTGAGCAGAACTAGAAGACTTTATAGGCAGATTTAACCCAAAAATTAGAGGACCAGTTAGCCAAGGCTCAGCAAGAGATAATGGATCAGTTTGCAAGATCTCAGCAGGACATATTGGTGAAATTGGCACAAATGCTAGGATGCAAGTTTCCTGAACAAGGAGAGGCCTCTACTATCAATCCTGGCTAACTTTCGAGTGGTAATTTCTATGGAAAAGTCAAACCAACTCAAGCTAAAAATCAAACCAACTCTCGAGTGGTAATTTCTATGGAAAAGTCTCAACCACTTCAGTCCAACGCCCCTATCCCGACAAATTTGCCTACCGCATCAGAAGCTAAGCTAAGGGCAATCAGGCTGAAAATTTTGTCTCCGAGATGGACCAGTTGATTGAATCTAACAAATCAAGAAATGAACCATCGAAAGAGATCGATGAGCGTTGCAAACGACTCGAAGAAAAAATGCAAGCCATATAGATAAAGGATACCTTCAGTGGATTCGATGCCAGTGAACTCAGTCTTGTCCCAGATTTTGTGTTACCTCCAAAATTCAAGATCCCAGAGTTTGAAAAGTATGATGGAACCAGTTGCCCCCACGTTCACCTCACTATGTTCTGCATGAGGATGGCATGATATGGCCGAGATAACAATCTGTTAATACACTATTTTCAAGATAGTCTATTAGGATCTGTCGCCCGATGGTATAATTAGTTGAGCCGCCATCAGATAAAATCATGGAAAGACTTGGCTAGAGATTTTCTAGATTAGTACCAGCACGTCAGTGACATGGTGCTAGAACGTTGGACCCTACAACACATGAAACAAAAGTCAAGTGAAAGCTTCAGACAATATGCCCAACGTTGGAGAGATGTAGCGGCTCAAGTTCAACCCCCACTCAGTGAAAGAGAGACTGTGGTCACATTTGTCCAAACTTTAGAAGGTCCGATCTTGGGTCGCTTGATAGGCAACACGTCTACCAGCTTTGCCGACCTCGTATTATCCGGTGAGCTCATTGAGAATGCTGTCAAGACTGGTAAAATTGATGATGGAGGTAGTTCGTCCCACAAGAAGCCCTACCATGCAAGGAAGGATCATGAAGTAAACTATTATGGAGTTTATAATGCCAATTATTCTAAGCCTATCACAGTTGTGCAACCTAAGGCCGCGCCAAGTTCTCACAGTTCCTCAAACCAGGTTTTTGGTCAAAAGAAGAACGCTAAAAACATAGAATTTACTCCATTACCAGTTTCTTATGGAGAATTGTACAAACAGTTATACGACATCCATATGGTGGCACATTTTTACCAAGATCCGGTACAACCTCCCTTCCCAAAATGATATGATGCAAATGCAAAATGTGATTATCACGCGGGATAAGTTGGCCACACAATTGAAAACTGTTTTGGTTTTAAAAAGTTGGTGGAAAATTTTATTAAGCTTGGGGTGGTAAGCTTTGACGACTCGACGAGAACGGCTACAAACAAGGACCCTTTTCCGAAGCACGAAGATGCCAATTAGGGATGGGTCGAAGGTTTTTTTTTGCGCTAGACCAAGTTTATCCAGCTTAAATATTGCATTATCTTGACCATAGTAGGTCCCCTTGTAGTTTTTATCACTTTCAGAGTAATGCTTTTGTAAACCAATCTCACCGACTTAAGCACGATAGTAGTGAGAATATTTTGTAAGGGATGAAAACTACAAGTTGCAATGCAAATATATTTTGTTCATATACGAGTCTTGAGCATCCAAAATGCATAAATGACATCACCCTAAAGTTTCAAGAGCAGTTTCAAACAATGGCATAGAACGAACAAATCTTGGGGCATCCACTCAAATGAAAGATCCAAAGAAAGGTGGTTGAACCCAAGAACAAGTGGGGACACTGCTACGTGCAAAAGACCAAGATCCTGACAGGACCAGTGAGGAGTCCGGGGCATCCTTTTGGGGGCAAAAAAGCAAAATCATATCATATTCATGCATTTAGTTGCATTCATCTTGCATTGAATCATTTATGCATACGTCATACATTTAGATTAAATGCATACACCAAAGTCACCATACATTTAGGATAGACACATGCATTTAGGTACAAAATTCAGGCAAGCATTTTTTGCTTGTACATACAAATAAGTTCGAAGAAGAGACCAAACATCCTCAACATAGGAGCAATCACGACGGCCAACATTAATCTTGGAGGAGGCCAAACACAACGAAGATGATAAACATATAAAGAAAATGTATCATCGACAAAATTTTTGAACAATTATTGACAGATATTTTCTCATTTGTAGGATTTGATTCCTCCGACGATGGTGTGACGGGCGCCAACCTTTTCCAGATCCTTACTCCTGCCAATAGAGACAACTATTTCTAGATTCCACCCTCTATTGATGGAAAAGCAGAGTAAATTTCTCTAGACATTGTCTCGCTGTCAGTGGCACAACAATTCAACATCTTACAAATCATGCCTCCATCAGTGGTGGTAGACTAACTTAATATAGATATTGTCTTCGTCGGTGGTGATGTAGATCAAATTTTTTATCTGAATCCTATCTCTCTGTCTGTGGTGTAGTGGATCTCACATTTTGCTGATCTAGTCTCTCCGTCAGTGGTGTAGCAGATCAAATCCTCTACAGGTCTCGCCTATTCGTCAGTGTTGCAGCTAGACCCAAATTTTACTTTTTATTATAGTTGTAGCAAAAAAAAGAAAAAAGAAAAAATCAGATAAAAATATTAGAAAAAAATTTAAAAAAATAAAAAAAGAGTCAAAATGGAAAAAAATCAAAGAACCAAAAAAAGAAAAGAAAGAAGAGTCGTAAAAAGAAAAATCATAAAAAATTGAAAAAAAAGAAGAAAAAAGAAAAATTCAAAAAAATAAAAAAAAAGAGGATGAAATTTTTAAGTGTTATCTGATCATGTTCCTCCGTTGATGGTGCGGCCATGTTCAAATTGATGTCTTCCGATTCTGCTTCTTCGTTGATGGTCTAGTGGAGTCCAAATGCTGAAATTTGATCTTATCTCTCCGTTGATGGTGTGGATAGATCCAACAAATATAACTTTTGGTTCTGCCTCTTCGTTGGTGATGTAGCTGAACCAAATTTGCCAAATTTCGATCATGTCCCTTCATCAGAGTTGTAGCTGGATCAAATCTTCAGACCTTGCCTCTTCGTCGGTGTTGTAGCCTGGTCAAATATAACTTTCGGTTCTGCTTCTTTGTCGGTGATGTAGCTGAACCAAAATTTCCAAATTCTGATCATGCCTCTTCGTAAGAGTCATAGCTTGATCGCAAAGAAACTGACCTTCCAATCCTGCCTCTTCGTCAGAGTCGTAGCTGGATCAAATCTCCAAACCTTGCCTCTTCATCGGTGTTGCAGCTTGGTCAAATCTAACTTTAGGTTCTGCCTCTTCGTCAGTGTTGTAGCTGAACCAAATTCACTAATGCTTGGTCTTGCCTCTTCGTCGGTGTTGTAGCTAGACCAAATTCATTAACTTTTGATCCTGCCTCTTCGTCGGTGTCATAGCTGGATCAACATTACTAACTTTAGGCCATGCCTCTTCGTCGGTGTTGTAGCTTGATCAAAATTTACCAACTTTTAAGTTTTATCAATGTTGTAAAAAAGAAGAAAAAAATAGAAAAAAAAGAAAGAAAAAAAGAAAGAAAAAAAACAACAACAACAAAAATGAGAAAAAGAAGAAAAAAGAAAAATGAAGAAATAGATAAAGAATAAAAAGTTTTCAATTTTCTAATCCCGCCTCTTCGTCAGAGTTGTAGCTGGATCAGGCATTGAAATTTTCATTCATCGATCTTGCCTTTTCGTTAGTGTTGCAGCTGAATCGAATTTTGTAGACCTTGCCTCCTCGTTAGTGTTGCAGCTGGGTCAAGTTTTCTTTAGGAATTAGCTCGTCATCAATAATATAACGAGTTTGACTCATTTTGCTTCCCCAATAGGCAACCCTCTATTTTGAAGATTTCGCTTCCCAAGAGTGACAAAATGGACCGATCAAGTCAAGAAAGAAGACCTGCATCAAAGAGAAAGAAGATCTACCTAAGAAAGAAGACATACGTCAAGAGGGAAGAAACCCAACCCGACCGAACAAAAACGGGTCATTTTTAGTCTTTGCCCTATTGCTGTTACACAACAATGAGCAAAGAAGGGCAACTGTAATAACTCGTTTTATTCGGGTTACCCAACCCATGATCCGACTAGGGTTTAAACCCGACCCGGTCCAGAACAAAAAAAAACCCTAAAATCTAAAACTAACCTTAACCCTAAAACCACTACTGCCGCTACCTAGTCTGTCGTTGTTCATCCTTGCCACCGGCCGCCAACTACCCGAAACTAAATTAAACGGAACCCTAAAATCAACCTTTAAATTAAACCCACAAACCCTAAATCTAATCTAAAATCTTTTAATTAACAAAAAATAACCTAAAACCTAACCTTATCAACAACCCTGTCATCCACCATACCCTCACCATGCCTCTGTCATCACCATACCAATTGACCATACCCCTATTTCAGACCCATATCCCCAAAATTCGGGTTCCTCATCACGAGATCTGCAACAAGAATTACAAAAAAATGGATGGAGTTGTTAGTACATTAGATGGGTTTATAAAACCCGAACCAAAAAGGTAATAGGGGTTTTTTAGCTTTCGAAAAAGGGGAAGAGGTGACTAAAGGGATTCATTTTCGAAAGAAAAATCTGTAACAAAGAGTTTGAATCAAAGTAAGAAATTTTCAGAACCTCAAATTTTCAATCTTCGATTTCTTTTAAATCTTTCTTTTTACTGTCAATTTCGAAAATAAAAAAAAAGTAAAGAAAGAAGGTTTGGTTTTTTTACCTGGTGCCGCCATGACCACCGCTGTGAGGCTTCAGGGCCGATGAACAACAAACATGGGTGAGCGGCGCCACTGAGATCGGTGTTGAGAGGAGGAGAAAGACATGATGAATTAGGGTTTTATTTGAATCGTTTTAACCAAAAATATAACCCATATTTGTTTTAAAAGCCAGCCTTCAAAATGGCACCGTTTGGTGTCTGTGTTTTACAAAAATGGTCCATTTACCTAGTTGGTCCTTCTTTTATTTTCCCGCTTTAATTTCTAGTTATGGTATAATTATGTGTTTAGTCCCTGTGTTTTCTATGCGTTTTCATTTTCACCCATTTGTGTTTTGTTTGTGTCTTTTAATTTATGTTTTAGTTTAATTTAATCACATGTCCTATATTTATTCCATTTTTAGCACCTTTATTTTATGTTGTTTATTTTCCCGTCTACGTACTTTACATTTTATTTATTTTAGTCCCTTTTGTAATATTTCATGCATACATATTATTATTATTATATTTACATTATACTATATATATTATAGGTACAATATTTATCATGTTTATGCATTTTATATATGTTCATCTTCTTTTGATATATGCTTAAATATTTAATCATGCATTTTAATCCATAATTGGTTGTTTACAACATTCCATGCATTTTTTTATACATGCATTTTAATATCCTATTTTGTCATTATTTGAGTAATTTCATTAGTATTTTTTTAATTATGTGATATTTTGTATCTTTGTACATATGTTTTTTTTTATAAAATACTATACACATTTTCATTATCATTCGGAACAATAATACATACATTATTATGAAAGTTTTGGGTTTTGATAGTTATGTACATATATGTATATATTTAGATATTTATATTAATATATATAATGCATCTATTTTTGATAAATAATTTCGCATATATATAACTATTAAATTAATATGTATAGATTTTAAATATATATGTATTTTACCTCAAATATTATGTTTTAAGTATGTATGCAAATAATAATGAATACTTTTTTTTGTAAAATACATATAAACTACCAATCCAATGCATATATATAGGTTTTTTTATACATGTAAATATTAAATATTTAAGTATTGTATTTTTAGGTATCTAAATATTTTGATAGGTATGAGTATTAAATATTTTACCTTGATGATTATATTTTTAAGTTAGATTAATATTTATGCATGCTTTAGAGTAGTGTTTTATTTACGTTAGAATTCATTTTTATGTGTTAAATTAATATTTATTTGTGTTAGATTATCATTTTAGTTTGTTAGTATTTATTCATTTTATCGCATTGTATTTATTTATTTTTGTCATATTTTAAATTGCATTTCGGATATATATTTTGTTAATGCGGTGCCATTTTATCCGAGCGTAAACGGGGTCGGTATCAGGCGTAGTGATGGTGGTTGGGCGTTTACTCTCGGATAACGGGCCTTTAAAATCTACTCGCACTTATAACCAAATTTTAATTTAATCGTCACTTTAATCCGAAAAGTCTAATATTAATAAAACGGTAATTATTAAAGTATCAATTTTGGGAGGTGTGGATGTTAATCTTTCCCCATCCGTAACCGACTCACAAACCCAAAATTTATGGTTTTACAGTGTCCGGTCCACCTTAAGTGGCTGGTGGCGACTCCATTTTAAATAAAATACGTTTTTTTAAAACCCCGCAAAAATACTTTTTTGTAAATATCGACAAATACCCAAACACCTATAAATTAGTCATAACGAAGAAAACTAATTAGCAAGTGAACGATCCTACTAGACCAGTGCATTAAGCGATTTGATGATTATATTTAAGTATCCATTACGAAATATACTCTTTAAAGAAACTACCTACTCGTCTTCAGAGTTAGAAGCACAATGTTATGATCAAATAGAATCTACTCAATCTTAAAGCAATTACTAGTCCAAAATTAGAACTTCAGAATCAATTCATGTCTAAAAGTAATCTCTTTTCTAATGAATAAACAATAAATTTATTCCAGCAGAGTTCATTCAAGACTTTAAATGCATACTAAAATTCACGAATTTGACATTGGTGAAAGTAATTCAAAGATTGAACAAAGCTAACTTCAATGTCGAAATAAAAAGAATACCTTTTCCAATCAGGGCTTTTAAGTTAGCGGTGTTAATGGAAATCCCTTCAGCCTCAGCTATAGCGTCTACCATCATAAAACCCACCTGTTATGAGAAATCAAAATAAATAATCAACAAAAATCGTTACAAAAATTAATTTCGAAATAACAGAAAATAAAAAATATGACGAATCGATACATTGTGGCGAGTGCCATTGAATTTCTTGCCGGGATTACCGAGACCGACGATGAGCCAAGGCTTGTGAAGCGGAGACTGCGGCGGCTTGTTCTCGGGCAGCGACGCCGGGGAGTCCTCCGCCGTACTGGGAGGAGAAGAATTTGAATTTCTGATAGAAAAATTAGGGAATCGAGTCATTGTTCTTCTGGTTGTGGCGGAAAATTTGAAGGGGCAATAAGATTTAATGAATGGGGAATTGAAATTTAGGAATCGAAAGGTGAAAATTGATGAGCTTAATTTCATCATTATATATAAATATGTTAATAATACTATTTAGGGTTCGGGTTTCTGAAAGTTGATAGGAAGAAGGAAGCAGAGAACGAAAGAAGAAGGGTTCAAGTCTACCCTTTGCCTTGCGGCTCAAGAGTCGAGAGAAGAGATTCGAAGCTCATCCTTTTCCTTGTATTTAACCTTGTGAATTATGTTTGCAAAACATTAACGGTTAATTAAACAAATGGTCAAATTCTATGGGAGGCATCACTAATATTTTTTGTTTTGATATGGTCCCTCTCTTATAATTTGATCAATTTATATCCCTTACTAATATTATAATTTGGTCAATTTATAATTTGATCGAGAGAAGAGATTCAAAGCTTATCCTTTTCCTTTTTTTTGTTAAATAATCTAACATGGGATGACATGATATATATGTCATGTTTTTTATATAGTAGGATAAATATGTAGCATAATTTAAAGGCTTAAACTAAAAAACAGCCCTCAAATTATACATTTTTTTTGCTTTTGACCATTAAATTATGATTTGGATAAAATAGGCTCTTAAACTATTATTTTTGGTTATTTTAAGTTCTTAAACTATGATTTGGGCAAAATAAGCTCTTAAATTATCATTTTTGGTCACTTTAAGTTCATGGTTACAAAAATATCATTTTATAGGCTTTTCTAACATATATATATTTATGTTCTTTTTAAATTTTAAAATATCATATATCAAAATAAGCTCCTAAACTATTATTTCTAGTTATTTTAAGTCCGATAGTTATTTAAGTCAAAAGAAAATTATTTTGACTAATAAGATGTTGACACATCACAAAGATTTTTTGACCAATTGATAGTTTTGGAGGCTAAAAGAAGAAAAATGACATAGTTTAGGTACTTATTTTGACCAAAAAATAATTTAAGGACTTAAAATGACTAAAAATAATAATTTAAGAACCTATTTTGCCCAAATTATAATTTAAAGGCCAAAAGCAGAAAAAATACACAATTTGAAAGCTATTTTTGGATTAAGCCTATTTAAAAAGTAAAAATGTGTAATAATTGTCCAGGTGTATGGAACTCATTATCATATATTCTTAAAAGCCATTAAATTCCCTCTCTAAAAAAATCACGAAAAAATAATTTAACCGAATTATTAAATGAAAAAAATTGAACTCCAGGCTAAAAATATAAGTTGATAGATTATAATTCTATTGTTTTTATGGTTAAGTGATAATGACATTCTCCTGTTCAGTGGTAAAGCCCTGCACCCTTTTCCAATTATATATAGAAAACTGAAAATAATGATTTCACAAAGGACAGATCTGGAATGATTCAATTATAGTATAGGGACTAATAAAAAAAATACATTGTATAAGGGTCTTTTACAAATTTAACCCAAAAGACTTCTTAAGAAACGGAAGAATTAAGAGTATAAGGGGCCTTTTGAACAATTTAGCCTAAAAATATCGCCGTTGCCGGGGATCGAACCCGGGTCACCCGCGTGACAGGCGGGTATACTCACCACTATACTACAACGACACATTGATGCCTGAAATTCCAAATTATTAAAATCATATTTTTTCTTAATTGACATTTGACCTTCATCTAAAAACCCTTGTAAAAGGGCAGCAATTGTTATTCAAGTGAAAGTAGAGTGAGCCAGATCGAGTGAAAAAAAATGGGTATGAACTCAGTGAAATGGGGGTATGTCCGTATCATCACCGGCACCATTTTTGGCGGTATCCTTGGCTTCTACGTTATGCACCGCGTCGAGCTCAGCTACAAGGTCTTTTTTTCGTTCTTTCTCTGGTTCTTAATTTGTTTTGATTTGTTTTATAAAGATTGTAGACTTTTGATTTTTACTTTTAAATTTTATTTCAACAGGCGAAGATGAAGGAGAGATTGAGGCGATATGAACTTGAATTGAAGAATAGGGAGAAGCTAGAGGAGCTTGAAGATTCCCTCTAGCTCTTTGTTTTTACAGTTAAGCCTGTACACTGCTTCTTTGTATTTTCCTTTTTTTTTTCAAGAATTAGAACATAGTAAGCCGGGGATATTTGAACATAATAAGCTGGGGATATTTGAAATCATTATGGTTGTGTATGATTAGTGATTGTGAGTGTTGAATTTAAAAGGGTGGAAAATACTGAATTAGTAGAAAAGATTGCTATAATTCTACTTTTTAATGGTTTCTTTTATTTTTTTCAATGAATTTATCAGAAATATTTTTGGGTATCTCTTTTCGAATTTCAATTTATATGTCCATGATGCTAGCTTCTGACTGGTTGTACTGAGCTTAATACATTAGGGATTAAAAGGTTTATGCTAAAACACTGGTGTAATTAGATTTTTATTAGCTGCAAGATCAAAATGTAGAAATAAAGGTTTAAGAAGAATTTTCTGTAATCAACAAGATTGAATTTTGCAGTTCCGTAGAGATTGTCTCGATTCATTTGTTTTTTTGAGCCTGCCGAAGGTGCGGAAAAGGCGAGTTTTAACATCATTCTGCTCGAACAGAACATAAGAAAAGGATAAACGAAAAGTGTGTTTGTCTTAGGTGAATATAGGACAATGTACATTTTCGTTTCGAGACAAGTTTGAAGTGTTTCCTTTTCGTACAGTTATTCATCGAACAAGGAGTGATACATAGAATTGGGTTAATCACTGGATATGAGCTGAGACAAACAAGATTAGACATAACCATACCGCTTATTATGAATCATAGGTGAAGAGAAAGATAACTGTTCATGTGCGTTCTTTGTTATCTTAGTTTTGTCTTTTCGAAGCACACTTTTTCCCCTCAGGCATTATCTTATTTTTTACCTAAACCATTAGATTAACAAGTTTTCGATCTTTAGCCGTTTTCTTTCTTCCTACTAGACAAAATCTCAAAGCTAGGACATTACTTGCTTTGGGTTTTTTTGCCTCGTGTTCTAAATTGGTTTTTGTGTGGTGGTTGAACAATCGATTCTGTTGTGCTTCTTCTTGTTGTATTCAATAGGAAGGTGAAGTTGGATTCATTAAATTTCTTGTCAATGCAGCTTCTGTCATGCTCCATCTGTGGTTAACCGGACAGAGATGATACAACTCTTGAGTGGTTAGGCCACTGATCTGTTGGAATGGGTTATAAAATCGAACTCGAAAACTAGTATACATTAGCATTGATGATATGAAGTTTTTTGCTACATTAAGAATAACTTGAGTGAGTGAGTGTTCTATTTGGTGGATTTTGCACTAAGACACTGCCTATGCCAATGCCCTTTCTTTTCTTGTTTTGTTTTGTTTTGAATGCAAAATTGACATCTGCTTGGCTTGCTGGAATAGAAATAAGAGTGCAATAAAGGAATAATCAGTATTAAGTAGTTTTGAGCTTTTTTTTCTCCCCTTTTTTTTATCAATGTTTGAATCATAACATTATGAATCAAACAAATTGGATCCGAAGGGTTGCTCTCACTATAAGTCTTTGTATTTAATTTTAATTAATTAATAAATTAAACACCGATAATTTTACAAAACAAATACTATTGAATTTAAGTTTTGTGGATCGATTTAAGAGCCCGGCTCAGTTCAAACTATGCATTTAGTGTGTGTTAAGTGTTAACCCATTCCACCCAAATATAAATATTGTAAATATTGGATACGTGGTCGAACAGAGCATACCATCGATTTCGGTTCAATCGCTTTAATAATAATTAAATAAAATTAAAAATAATTTTATTGGTTCAATCAATTTTTAATCATTTATATTCAATCAATCGGTACAAAGCGACTCAAATAGCAGTGCAAATATAAAAAGAAGGCAAAATATAGAAGGGAGTTTTCGAAAACAAGCCCACTCAGGTATTTCCCTCCTCTTTATTTTCTTTCTTCTCTATGTTAATGGCAATTGTTCTTCACTATAAAACAAAAATTAATAATTAAAACAATAACTAATTAAATGAATAATAATAATAATAAAGAAAGCTTGAGTTATTTTAATTACACAAGCTTAGTGATCTTCTTTCAATGATTGTAAATTTTTAGCAACGACTGCTTCTCCTTCATCAAAGAAGAACATGAAGAAGAGCAGTAACACCAACACCAAGACAGATCGGCAAACGGACTCACCTTGCTCCACTGACCCAAAACTCATTACAAAGAGTCGCCACAACAGTTCGCCCGGAGTTCGACTCATCCATAACCGAATCTATGATTCTCAGAATGGCAAGACTTGTCACCAGGTACTTTTTTTTAATGGTTTTTTTTTTTTTTTTGGTTTCCTTGGGGAAATTACATGCGTTGAAAATTTGGAGTAAAAATGATGGCAGTGTAGACAAAAAAACCGTGGATTTTGCAGCATCATGAAGCAATGCACCAGCCATTTTTGTCATAAATGCCTCTTGAACATGTATTTTCGGTCATTTTCCAGTTTACTTTTTAAAACACATTCCCAGACTCGCTGGATTTTATTCTTAATCAGACAAAATTCTGTTTTTTTTACTATAGCATGATCTAGATCTAACAAGCAGGTGTTCATTGGGAACTTTGAAATATGATTAGCTAACTGTTTGTTTGTATGTTTTTTTTTTCTATCAGATATGGAGAAAAGGCTGAGAAGGTGACTTTGTTAAATGATTGGAATTGTCCGAGATGTAGAGGAATTTGCAACTGTAGTTTCTGCGTGTAAGTCAATTTTTTGTTTGGAAAATCCATTGCAAATATTTGCTTATTACTTGTGGAATCAAAATGGGTAAATTTTGAATCTTGTAGGTAGAAGCGAGGTCACCAGCCTACCGGGAGACTCGTACATGCAGCAAAGGCGAATGGGTTTGCATCGGTCTCGGATATGTTACATCTCAAGGATTCTGAAAGATCAGGTTCTCAAGAGACTGTTGATGAAACTGTATTGTCCAAAAAGCGAAAAGCTGCAGATAAGGTTTGATTCGGATTTTTCATCTGTTTTATTGCTTCAAAGGCTTTCCATTTCAATCCTTGTATATGTTTAGATAATATTTGCTTTCTAAGATAATGGTCAATGAGTATGAATGCAAATTCTGTTTCGATCCTTGTTGATTCTCCAAAAATTACACTATTCTACTTATAGATATGGGTTCATTTACTGGTTTATGAACTTTATAAAATGAATTTTCATTAAATTTTTCTAACAGAAATCGGTTATGGAAGAAACTGGAAATAGCAGAAGGGAAAGTAGTGATAAAGGGTCAAATGGTTCAATACAAGCCAATGACAAAAAGGCTGCAACTAGTAATACCAAGTTGAAAAGACTGAGAAGCAAGAATAGTGAGGAAACCGTATCCGAAGGCAATAGTGCTGATTTCTCAACCCAAAAGTCGAAAATCTTCGATGAGGTGTTGTTTGAAGGAGAAGTGATTACTGACAGGGATACTGCTATCCAGTTAATTGACATGAAGGTCCCTAGGAAGTGTGATCAAGGAGAAGATAAATGCTAAACAAACAAAGCAGATCCCATAGCAAAGAACAAGCCAACCAATAAGTCTCCAAATCCTAAGAAGAAAATTGTAGAAGTCAAAAGTGAAGTTTCTGATGACGATATCGTACTGCCTCAAGGCACATTGCTAAACTATGTTGATGGCATTGACTTGCCTGCCGAGGATGTTGGCAACGCCTTGCAATTTCTAGAATTTTGTGAAGCTTTTGGAGAGGTAAACTCGTTGTCAGTTTGTTTAGCATGAATCCTAATAGGTTGAAATTTTGGCTCTTTCTAGTTCTGTATTCTCACTTAATAGTTTTGTTCGATTTATCGCTTTAAATTCTGAAATGGACCCTTTTCACTTCTGCGTTGCATTCAAGTGATTTCGTTTCTGCTTGACTTTTACATTGTGGTGCTTATAGTTGTGATAAAAATTATGCTTATTTCTGAGGTTTTTATTTGATTTATTGGTTGGTTTTAGGTTCTCAATATGAAGAAAGGACAGTCTCAGCTGTTACTTAGAGAGTTATTTACCGGAAAAAGCAGACGCAAACACAAACTACGTTATCCTTCAATCGTGCAGTTTCATATTCAACTGCTTTCCATGTTGCAAAAGGATTTGGGAAAAGAGTATGTATGCTTAGATAGATAGTCATAAACATTCAGTTCCTTCTTTTAATTGGTATATTGATCATCTGAATAAAATCTCTGTGCAGATATCTTTGCCTTAGTCGGGATTTAAGTGAAAATTCATGGGTTCAAGTTCTTGGAGAATATATCAGTGATTCTCAAAAACCATTAAAGCATCCACTGTTGGCTTGCTTAGATATGGGTGATGATAGGAATGAGAAACTAAATTCCTCTAAAAAACTCAGACTCTTAAATTTTCTATGCGATGAAGCTCTTGGCACCACGTAAGTCGTAAATTCAATAAATTCTGGTCATGTTCTTCATTTTAGGTTCTTATGTAAAATGTATTGATAAAAAGTCACACTTCTTCCCTTCAGAGAATTTAGAAGCTGGATTGATGAACAAAACTCAAAATTCGTAGAGAAAGAAAAGAAAGCAAAAGAAAAACTTCTTTCTCGGAGGGAGAGGGTAATTGCGTCAATATGACAACTTAGCTCAAGCAAACTCTACTGTTAATGTTAAAGTAATGCCTTAGCTTGTCTGATCATAATTCTTTGCATAGGAGAGAAACATGGAAAAGGAGATGAAGAAGAAGTTGCAGGATGAGATTGCCAAAGCTATTATCATGAAAAATGGTGCTCCGCTTTCCATTTCAGAGAATGAAGCTTATTTCAAGAATAAAGAAAGAAGTGGCTCAAACACTTGAAGTGGACTATACTCTTGCAGGTACATTGGAAGTGTCCGAGACAGTGGATGAGGGTATGCTCTGTGACTTTTTGTAATTTTCATAAGCACTTCAGATTTTGTTTTTTTTTCTTGTATAAAGCATTATTCTTTGAAGAGATGAAGAAAGCCAATTATCCGGAGAGACTAGTCTGTTCTCTGCTTTGTGTGTGTTTGTCAATCCATGCTTGTCTGAGCATCGTTTCCTGCGGAGCACTCGTCATGAGATGCAATTTTAAGCAATTGCTGGAGTCTTATTCTTCAGTGTTATAGTCATAGACTACATTATATCACTGTTTCATAGATGGATTCAATGTGGGTCATAGCCATTAGCTAGTATAGCATCACTTTATTTCACAAAATTAAACTGTCTATGCTACTTTGAGGAATTTCGTTAATGGGGCAAATCATATGTTAGCACTTTGAAATTGGTCATAAAACTAATGATCTTTGCCAAAACTTAATTTACACCACTTGTGCACTGCCTAAATGCTTGTTGTTACATTGTCCTTAATAGTTGCACAAATGGATCCCTCTTTGCATATTTTGGTTGACATGTTTACTTTGCCAGTGATGCCCAAAGAGGAGGAGGACTGTCGATTAGATGCTGTTAGATCCGAGCCAATATGTTGGGATGGCCATGGTCACAAATTTCTCAAATTCTGGAGATTGAGGGGCCACTTGGATGAAACAGATATTCTGCTTCAAGGTTTGTCACAAATTTCTCAAAATCCGAGTTTCATCAGCTTGTCAACCGAATTGCCATTTTATTTGTTTCCACTAATGTGCAGATATCGAGGTCGGGGATTCAGTTGCAGCTAAAGAAGGATGGTATACCTACAGCACTGAACAGAAAGCTACCGTTGAGAAATATATTTCATCTTTCAGGTATCAAAAGATAACTTTATCCACCCACCTCTTTTCAAAAATGTCATATAGACTTGATCATTATAGACATGCGGTTATAGGAAGGGCCAGACATGTACTTAGTATAGTATGCTGTACATGTTTCATGGGCAGAATTGCATCGTGTGCCATTGTTAAGGTATTTCACAGTGTCCGGAACCCTGCCCTGTAGGAAGTTCACAGCCTGAGGGAGGGTAGTCGGACCATCTGGCAAAACCCAAGTTGTAGGAAGGAACATCAAGCCATTATTGATCTATGTTGCTCGGACTCGTGTCTGACACTTGGGTATGGGGATACGACTTCGGATCTTCCAAGTATGAGTCACGAAGTAACCGTGTCTGACGCTTGGACACTTCGTGACTGGTTAATAAAATGGTATTAATATTGCTGCATAATGGATTTCATTAATGGGTGCCCCCATTCTTCAATTTAGTTGTTCTTAATTGTAAGCATTTCTATAGAATTTCTGAATTTGTCATTTTGTTTTGCAGGATGCAAAGGAAATGAGCAATCTATATGCCACATGTAGTTTCAAGAAAATACTATGGTTACTGCATAGTGTTATCTATCTATATAACGGAGCTGTGTGGTGAGCACACAGCGAACTATTCTTTCACCTTTTACTAAAGAACCTTAAAATACCAATGTTGGGTGGGGGGGCTCATAATTTTCTCTTTTTCTGTTGTGGGGGTGTCTGGCCAAGCTTATGTCCCACTTAAATGTTGCCCCTCAAATGAACCATGTTTATATAGAGGGGGTGATATGGTTTATGGTCTTACACAATATCATTATGTATTTTACCTACTCCCTTTATCCCAATGAAGTTGTAGTTTGATATTTTTGGTCATTTTTTATATTTTATTACTATTTATTATTGATAAAAGCTCGAAAAAAATATTTTTTTCAATGAAGGTGACATGTGAAAGTAGTTATTTTAATGTTTAAAAGTTTTTTAGTGAGGTAAATGCATTATGCATTGAACAATTAAAAGAAGTTCCAACACTTTGTATATTCATTGAGGTAAATTTTAATGTTTCTTAATTCTACAAAAAGTAGTTTCAATAGAGAGGTTGCTTTTTTAGTAGATTTGAGATTGAGCAGTTTGTCTACACGATATGTGTACTGTTTTCAAATAGCTAAGAGTAAAGAACATATAGTATCATGTAATCACACCAGAGTGTTAAAAAAAGAAGTTTTATCACTAAAATCATATCATATTCATTTTTTTACTCAATTTGACTAGACTTAATGGAATAATCATCCTTAAATACAAAGTTTTAAAATAATTAAAATTTCATATAAAATTCAATTCAACATAATTTGGTTGGTTGACCAAATTGTTCATCTTTGTCATCTTATATTCTCTTAAGCCACAAGTTTTAGACTCACTATGAACGCCCCTTTTTTCCCCTAATTTTTTTTTATCAAAAAGTACTTTAATTATAATTTGTGAAATTATTGTAACAATAGAGAAAACAAATGTAAAAAGAACTATGGTTACAAAAAAATATATATAAACTATGGGCACGAATTATAAAAAATAATAATATTGTGAATAGATTTTTTGACTAATTTGTAAATAGATCAGTCGATTCATTATATCAATAACAAATAAATAAATAAATATAAAAACTATGGGTACAATGTGTTCAAAAAAAAAAAAACTATGGGTACAGAGTTCGAATGCTTTTCAATTATGGAGGACTTATTCTCCAAATAAAATAAATATAAAAGCAATAGTATTGTAAACGCCACCTTTCTCTCCGCCATCAAAAATTCCGAATTTACATTGCGAGACCCTCCACGGTTTGCCCTAGCAAGGTAAAATAACACAAGAAAAATATTTATTCACTTATTTATTTCTTTATTGAAACTTTTTTATGAATTACTATGTGGGTTTTTATTTTTTAGTACATATTTTTTGTTTTTCCTTCAAAATTTATTTCTAGCTGAGGTTTTTTTTTTTAAACCTAAGTTTATATGCTGAACTTGTCGAGTGAAAAAGTTATTTTTCACGTACTTTTTCAGCATCTGAGTTTCTATGCTCAGCTTGTTGAGTGAAAAAATAAATAAATTTGACTTACTTTTTTTTGTAAAAAATAACAATTTGTAATTAGTTTAAAGCCTGGGTAGTTTTAGCTAGCTCAGAGTTTATAATTTTTGCTCTTATTTTAATTGATATTTGTAGCCTTGTAGGTATAATGTGGTGTTTAGTATAGCTTAGTTATGCTCAGTTTTTATGTTGTTTGAAATAATGTAAAATCATGAGTTAATTGTTTGCTTTTTTTCCCTCTCCGCCTGATATCTTTTGTACTGCTTATTTTGCCAAATTTGAAAAGTTTATCTTTTTATTTTCCCTCCTATTTTAATCCTTGTTTTCAGATTTCATATCTTTGCTCTCCTATGCCTTCCCTTGTAATTTGTATTAATTGAGTTTTTCGTTTTTTAAATAAATTTCATTGGCAGATGATTCAAGTTTAAATAAAGGTATGATTCTGGAAGAAACCTCTGTTGAACTCTGAAATCAATATGGTTTCTGAAACAGTTCAAGTGAGCTGTGTGACAAATGGGGGGACTGAGAGCAATCAAGGCAATAAAAGAAAACATTTGGGATCCGATGAGCAGGCAGCAGCTTCTTGTCATAATGGCTCTGATGCCAAAGTGGATATAGGAACATCTGGTCGAGATATGACTGGCAATATAGATGAAGACACACAGCTTGACAATGCATCTGTAAGCAGCACGCTTAAGGAATTCCTTTAATCTCAATGGATTTGGTTGCTGTGGATGTCGGTTCTTGTTATGTTGCTTCTGAAGTATTGAATTTGCTCTGAGGTTTGTCTGCAGAAAAAGGCGAGGCTGCCAAAAGAATTGACTTTTCAGGATATGTACAACAATCAAGATGCATTTGATGATGATGATGAGGAGGAT
Source organism: Hibiscus mutabilis (assembly GCA_019671005.1). Taxonomy (NCBI): domain Eukaryota; kingdom Viridiplantae; phylum Streptophyta; class Magnoliopsida; order Malvales; family Malvaceae; genus Hibiscus; species Hibiscus mutabilis. The sequence goes on from CM033750.1 coordinate 2,867,040, forward strand.
GACAGCGACTGGGAGCCTGTACAAAAGCGCACAGAGATTCTGAAGTGGTTTTGTACAAACTGCACAATGGTCAACCTTTATGATGTTTTCCGCTGTGATGTAAGTTTTTTCATTCTTCTTGATACGAATCCACTCCCCTCTTTTAGTATGCTTCGTTATAAATCTTGTCATGATTTCTGGCACCTTCAGTTCTCTTCACACTTGTTAAAGATTTTTGGCTCTAGATGATTTAGCAATTTCATCTATGCAGATTTGTGGGGAACATAAAGAATCTGGCATCCTAAGGCATGGGTTTTATGCTTCTCCATTTTCACCAGCAGTGGAACTTATTCAGGTTGAATCAGAAGCCAGAGTGAGAGAAAAAGGTAACTACATTCTGCTGAGACTTTTCAATAACATGATCATCATATGTTGCCCTTTGAAGAGGTTATTGGACTGCCCTACCTTTAGATGTTTTCTTTTCAATTCCTGATTTTTTTCCAAACTTCTACCCAAAATTTTATGAACTTGTTTTGCAATTGCCAATCCATTACCTTCAGTGTCGAGTTCTTGAATCTATTGTCATTCGGTGTTTGATGGCTTTATGTTTTCATGGTCTTACTGGTACAATGAAATACATTCCCAATCAGTTGTAATCATATGCTACAGCATTGAAACTTTTGTGGAGGTTGTGCTATTATAACATGCGAAATTATATGGAAAAAATATATTTAATTATATCTGTTACATGGTGAACTTGTTTATTTTTTAAAGTGCCCTATTCAACTTGTAGAAATGGTTCAGTGCTTTGCATGACTGTTAAACAGATTTTGAGCCCTATAGTTCACATTTCTATTGACTTGTTCCACTCCTCTACAATCTGAAACTTATAATAATGCTTCCTATTTCCCTTTATAGGCATGAGATTTTGCGATCCTAATATGTCTATGCTTCTTGATGCAGATTTTTGGTCAGAGGCTTCAGCTTCAAACTGCTCTACGGCAGTTGGGTTTGATGAGAGAATGTTGCTGCACTCAGAGGTATGCCACTGTATTCTATGTTTGTCCATAAAATCTTCCACTCGAATGATATTTTTATGGTGGCTTGACACCCTTCCATGTTAAGATAAGATTAATGTATAATATTCAAATGTAAGTATCAATTGTAGTAGAAGTTTGTAAGTTATGTGTAATCTATCTCTGTTTGCTTGCAAAGTTTTCTGTTGGACTGCTTCTCTTTCTTTCTTTAAAGTTTTGACCGGGAGTTGATACTTTTCTACTCGCATTTTTGTCAATCAGGGTTTGCTTACTACTTATGCTTACATTTATTTTCTTTCCTTTCTTCCTTTTCTTTTTGTATTTACGCTTGGGGGTCCCATTGGATGGTTTTGTTTGATCAAGCATCATTGCGATTATCTAAAAAGTTGTAACCTCAAATCATGAGAAGAAAGATTCACTTTATTGAAAGAACTAAAATAATTAATTTCTTGTTTCTGCAAAATCAACTGTACGATGAGTCTGGTAGCTGCTCATATTCTGTTACTTATGTGGGATATCTAACTCTTTTTGCAATCGTCTTTGGTGCTTGCTTGGAAGTGTAGATTGAAATGAAGTCACATCCACACCCAGAAAGACCGGATCGTCTTCGAGCTATTGCTTCTAGCCTTGCTGTTGCTGGTATCTTGGTCTTATGCTTTTTGTTTTGTATGAAATTAATATTTTCAGGTTTTTGATGTCTGTCATAATTAAGTGGCAGTTTTTAACATGTACAGGTATATTTCCTGGAAAGTGCTGCCCAATTCCTGTTAGAGAAATCACCCCAGAGGAGCTTCAAATGGTAAGGACCATTATCTACGTCAGAGATTAGATTCCTAAATTAAGGAGATTGAGTAAGATTTGTAAATATCTTTTATATGTTAGGAACTAAGGGATTGTTTTTACTAGAATTAGTCTCTTTCTTAGTTTAGAAGTCACCTAAGTTAAGACATAGGCCTGTATATTTATTTGAAAGTTTCTTGTATGTTATGCGTGAGAGAAATACAATAAAATTCATGGCTTTTGACATGGTATTAGAGCCACTCGTTTTTGGTATTAATTCTCTTGTTGAACAGTTTCTTTTAGTTCGTATCATCCCTTGAGAGAGTAGGGTATTTGATTGACAAAATATGGTCGATGGGGTTGATTACAGCAATACTAAAACTGCTCAAGGAAGCACAACGAGTGAGGGAAGTCACTCTAATCCGATAGGTGACTTACAAAACATACAAGCTGCCTATAGATTAAATGGTAATAACTACCTTAAGTGGTCACAATTGGTTCGAACCTTCCTAAAAGGAAGGGGTAAACTCAGTCATCTCTTTAGAACGAGTCCTAAAGAAGGAGATCCCAGATTCGAGGCTTGGGATGAACAAAACTCATTAGTTATGTCTTGGTTATGGAATTTAATGGTGCCTGAAATTAGTGATACCTGCATGTTTCTTAGAACAGCCCAGGAGATATAGGAGGCTATAAAACACATATTCGAAGGTTCGAGATGCTGCCCAGATTTATGAAATCAAGAGCAAGATTTCAGCCACCAAACAGGGAAACAAATCAATTACAAAATATTCTAATCATTTGCGAGAATCTTTGGCGGGAAATGGACCACTATCAATGTATTCATATGAAATGCGGTGAGATGCAAAGCAATTCTAAAGAGGTTTGTCGAAAAAGATAGGATTTATGATTTTTCTTCTTTGGATTAAATATAGAATTTGATGCGGTGAGTGTCAGATTCTAGAAAAGAAGATCCGCCCTCATTAAATGAAATTATTTCTATCATTCGTCTTTGAAGAAGGAAGAAGAGGAGTGATGGTGGTTGAAAACAATCAGATAGAAAGTTTAGCCTTGGTTACTAGGGCGGTTCCTGAAGGACCAACACGTCTGGAACAACAAAATATTGAAGGTAGACTAGAAGCAACAAGGATTGTGAACAAGGACTCTTTATGGTGTACTTACTGCAAAAAACCTCACCACACCAAAGAAAAATGCTTACATGGGAAGCCTCAGTCAGCAAGTAAGAACTTCACAGAAAAAGGAAGCTTTGCAAGGGGACAGAGCAGAGCTTATGCAATCAAACAGGTGGCTAAGGAGTCAGATGAACAATCTGTTGAGTTCAATCGAGAAGAAGTTGAAAAATTGAAGAACCTACTGGAATCTTTAGAAAACCCATCCTCTCTGTGTACATGCAATCTGGGTTTTTTTCGGGTATATCCTCTTCCTTTTCTCGGGACTCTAATGCCTTGGAATCATCCACCCACATACCTACCAAAAACTCCCGGTAATTGACTCAGAGCCACCGATCATATGACTAATTCATCACTAAAATTCCTCACCTACACGCCCCCTGCCCTAGCAACAAGAAAATCACGATTGCGAGATGGTACTATGATGACGATTCTTTGGTCAAGGAGATATAGCCATTAGTAAAACCCTCTTTGCTTAAAAATGCCCTACATGTGCCAAAACTATTTACTAGCCTTATTTCTATTCCGAAGCTTATCAAAGATACTAACTGCAGTGTTTTGTTTCATCCTACACAATGCATTTTTCAGGAGCAAGAAACGAAGAGGATGATTGGGCGTGCTAGGGAAATAAATGGCCTATACTACCTTGAAGATCTTGGTGGACCAGCTAGAGTTTTGATTACTCAACCATTGTCTTTTTTATCCGAATCTACAACCAATAAAGACCAAATCTGGCTACATCATTTTCGCCTTGGTCACCCACCTTTTAGACTTTTAGAAACTATGTTTCCCTCCTTGTGTAAATCCTTAAATATTGAAGAATTTCATTGTGAAGTTTGTGAACTTGCAAAGCATAAACATTCTTCTTTCCCAACAAGTAATAACCAGACCAACAGTCCCTTTACTCTTATTCACAGTGATGTTTGGGGGCCTTCTACTATCCCCAACATAACTGGAGCTAGATGGTTTGTGTCTTTTATAGATGATTGTACTAGAGTTACTTGGATTTACCTACTGAAACAAAAATTAGATGTTACCTCTACCTTTAAAAATTTCTACACCATGGTTAAGACTCAGTTTAGGACTGAAGTAAAGAGAATCAGATCAGACAATGCCAAGGACTACTTTAACCAAGTCCTATCCCCTTATTTCTTAGAAAAAGGTATAATGCACGAATCCTCTTGTGTAAATACTCCCCAACAGAATGGGGCAGCAGAAAGAAAGAATGGACATCTTCTTGCCATGACTAAAGCTCTTTTATTTCAAAACAAGGTCCCTAAAAGGTACTGGGGGGAGGCTGTGTTAACTGCTACTTACATAATAAACAAACTACCCACTAAAGTCCTTGCATCCCAAAGTCCCCTTCAAACCCTTACAAATTTCTTTCCCAATTTCAGTCCATCTTTTAACCTAAAACCGAGGGTATTTGGGTGTGCTGCTTTTGTTCACATCCATTCTCAAAGCCGAGGTAAACTTGATCCAAGGGCTGTGAAATGTATATTGTCACGCCTGAGAAGAGGCGGGGTCATTAATCCCACATCAGAAAGGAAAATGGAGGTCTTGGGATATAAATACGGTGGCGCTGCACATCCTATCAAACATGTCTTTTGGCAAGAGGGTAATGGCCCCGTGACAAGTGGTATCAGAGTGACCCTTTGACTGCCCGATTTCACGCCGAGCGCCCATGAGTGGGGTAGGCAGGGTGGACAACTGTGACAAGGTGGCCCATCACGAGAGCGGAAGCTCGTGACGAGGGCGTCACGAGGTTGAGTGGGGGAGAATGTCACGCCTGAGAAGAGGCGGGGTCATTAATCCCACATCGGAAAGGAAAATGGAGGTCTTGGGATATAAATACGGTGGCGCTGCACATCCTATCAGACATATCTTTTAAGAAGAGGGTAATGGCCCCGTGACAATATTCATTGGCTATTCCTCAACTCAAAAGGGCTACAAGTGCTACCACCCACCTACAAGGAAATACTACACCTCTGCCGATGTTCCTTTTGTTGAAAAAGAGAGTTATTTTACAGTCCCTTATCTTCAGGGGGAGATATCTTTTAGGGAAGATAAGGATGCAGATTTGTTTTTACTTCAGCCCCTTATTGATCTCTTTCTACTCATACTCCTACCACTATATATCCTACTCCATCTTCTCCTCAGTTAGAACCTAATACTCCTACTCCTCAAACTCTTCAAACAAACATTAATACCCCACAGCCCAATATTCAAGCCACTACTTGCCCCCTAAGGACCTATTCGAGGAGGAAGGCACCTATGCAGATTCAATCATCCCCTTCTCCTGCTCCTGCTCCTGCTCCTACTCCTACTCCTACTCCTATACAATTTGAGGTACATTCTGAAACTCCCTCTGAACAAAATGAGGCTGAAAATGCTATATTTGCTTCTGATTTTGAATTTCCCATTGCTATTAGAAAAGAAAAAAGAACCTGCACCACCAAACACCCCTCCTATTTGTTTATAACCTACAAAAACCTATCTCCTAATTACAAAGCCTTTCTTACTAGCCTAAATGACATAACTACTCCTAAAACAGTATCCGAGGCATTAGAAAATGAGAACTGGAAAAAGGCTATGAAAGAAGAAATAGAGGCACTGGAGAAGAATAATACATGGGATTTAGTGAAGCTGCTAGAAGGGAAGAAAACAGTAGGATGCAGATGGGTGTTTACTGTCAAGTATAAGTCAGATGGTTCTTTGGAAAGGTACAAAGCAAGATTGGTGGCAAAGGGGTGCTCTCAAACCTATGGAATCGACTATCTTGAAACATTTCCCCGGTTGCAAAGATGAACACAGTGAGGGTCCTACTTTCCTTAGCAGCTATTCAGGGATGGAGTTTGCAACAGTTTGACATTAGGAATGCCTTTTTGCATGGGGACCTTGAAGAGGAAGTGTACATGGATATTCCACGAATTTGGTTGAATCTTGGGACAGCGGTTTAGATTGAAGAAAGCTCTATATGGACTAAAGCAGTCTCCAAGAGCTTGGTTTGGAAGGTTTACTAAAGTAATGCTAAGACAAGGTTTCAAACAAAGTCAAGGTGACCGTACTCTGTTCGTGAAACACTCTCCTTCAGGGGGAGTAACTGTACTATTGGTGTATATGGATGATATAATTGTTATAGGAAACGGTTATGAAGGAATTGATAGTTTAAAGAAGTGTCTTATAAAAGAGTTTGAGGTGAAGGAGCTTGAAAGATTAAAATACTTCCTTGGTATTGAGGTGGCACACTCACATCAAGGAATTTTTATATCTCAGCAGAAGTATACTTTGGACTTCCTGAAGGAAACTGGAAAATTAGGATGTAAACCAGCAGAAACTCCTATAGAAGTCAATCACAAGCTTGGAGAGACAAAGGAGGATGATATGGCAGTTGACAGAAGTTCATTTCAGGTGGGAAGGCTTATCTATTTGTCACACACCAGACCAGACATAGCATATCTTTGTTGGAGTTGTGAGCCAATTCATGCACAATCCTAAGGAATCACACCTAAGGGATGTAGTCCAAATTTTGCAAGTACTTGAAGGGCACGCTGAGCAAAGGAATTCTGTTTAGAAGAGGGGGAACTTGACTGGAAGCATACAGATCATGCAGACTATGCAGGATCCATAAGTGATAAAAGGTCAACCTCTACTCTTGACTTTCTTTGGAGGAAACTTAGTTACTTGGAGAAGCAAAAAATAGAATGTGGTGGCTAGATCCCGGTCTGAATTTGAATTTCGAGCCATGGCATTGGGAATTTGTGAGTTATTATGGTGAAGATGATTTTAGAGGACTTGAAGGTAAAATGGAATGGACCAATGAAGCTATCTTTGTGATAACAAGTCAGCAATCAACATTGCTCATAATCCAGTTCAACATGACAGAACAAAACATGTTGAAGTGGATAGACATTTCATAAAAAGAGAAACTTGTGGTGGCTTGATCTGTACTCCTATGTGACCCTTTGGAGATCAAGTTGCGAGATATACTTACCAAGGGACTACAGTAAGTGTTTTCAGAAGTTAACAGACAAGGCGAGGATGGAAGACATCCATGCCCTGACTTGAGGGGGAGTGTCGAGATTAGATTCCTAAATTAAGGAGACTGAGTAAGATTTGTAAATATCTTTTATATGTTAGGATCCCTATCTCTAAGGGATTGTTTTTACTAGAATTAGTCTCTTTCCTAGTTTAGAAGTTACCTAAGTTAAGACATAGGCTTGTATATTTATTTGAAAGTTTCCTGTATGTTATGTGTGAGAGAAATACAATAAAATTCATGGCTTTTGACAATCTATTTTGAAGTGATATGGCTCCATCAATTCTATCGTTCTACTTTAGCTGGTATAAGCAGCCATTTTGTTTATTTTCTTTTCTTCGCACTGTCTGTTTATTTACTTAAAGGGATGTCTTTGAAGTGTTTTTGTTTTTATGTTTTTGGAATTCTTAGGTCCATTCATCAGAGCATGTTGCAGCTGTTGAAATTACCAGCCAAATGTTTTCTAGGTATATTGTCTGTCATTTCCTACAATTGTATCCACATGGAGGATTTTGAAAGGCTGGTATTGTCTTTGCGGGAAAAAAGAATTCCTTTTCTGTTCTTTCTTCTATTATCTTTCTGTTATGGGTGGTGTCAGAGCATGTGCTTGAGTAGGAGTGAGAGTGTGAGGATTTCAATGTGTGTGTCGTTTGTGAAACTCTAGTAGGCTTTATGTCAATTTCTCAAGCGATGCTAAAATGAAACACAACCTTAATTGATGGGTTATTTTTTACTGGCAGTTATTTTACTCCCGACACATATGCTAATGAGCATTCAGCACATGCTGCTAGACTTGCAGCTGGTTTATGTGCTGATCTTGCTTCAGCGATATTTTCTGAACGCGTAAAAAATGGGTTTGCTCTGGTATGTATGAGTTCTAATATTCTGTTTAGTATGTTCAATGCTTATTACGAACCTATGCTGAACTCACAATGCAATGACTGCTCATCTATAGTTACCTTTATTTTACTTCTGAGTCAGGTTCGACCTCCGGGGCATCATGCTGGTGTCAGACAAGCAATGGGATTCTGCCTCCACAACAATGCAGCAGTTGCTGCATTAGCAGCACAGGCTGCAGGGGCAAAGAAGGTGCTAATTGTTGACTGGGTAAGTAAAATTCTCTTGATACTTGACCTTTTTGTAGAGGGAGTTATTTTGAATTTATGGCAAAATGAAAGTGTAGAGGCATCGAAATTATGAGTTAATGGCTCTCTTTGTAGAGGGAAAGTGTAGGGGCATCAAAATTATGAGTTAATGGCTCTCTTTAATTATTCCAGGATGTTCATCATGGAAATGGTACGCAAGAGATATTTGACCAAAATAAATCGGTGAGATTTCTTGATCATAAGGTTACGCTTGCAATACTTGGATCAACTTTTTAACGCTATTGATTCTTGGTAAAATATTTTGCTGGAGGAGGTAGGAATTAGGATGGTATTGGCTATATTGCTTTTGTAATTGGAATCCAGCAAGCAAAAACTGCAGAACCTCAGGCTACTAGAATTTAAAACGAAATTTGTTATTTTGGCTCGATGTTAAGAACTAAGAGGCATATACGAGGCTGCACCAACCAACCAAATCCTTGCTTTTCATCATTTTGTTCTGGTTTCATATGGATATATTGCACCTTTTTTCTTTCTTTTTATCGCACTCAAGGGTTATGCCCTAACAATATCTTGTACCACTTTGTAGGTATTGTACATATCCCTACATAGACATGAAGGAGGAAAGTTCTATCCTGGTACTGGGGCAGCTTTACAGGTATTTGATTATTTAGTTATATAAAATTCAGCAGTTTAATATTTGTAATATTAGAACTAGATAATTATATAATTCGAATTCTACAATTTATCTCATTAGTATTTGGGAATACTGGAAATTAGTCCAAATTGGATAGGCCCAATGCTGTTGGTTCTGTAGTTTTTGTGAGAAAGGGGCCATGGTGGCCGGAGAAGATGAACGCCGGTGAACAATGAACAATAAAATATGAAAAGCTACAATTTAACGATAGAATAAAGATAATATTTTCAACAGAGAACAATGTATTTTTCTGTATTTTCTCTTATTCTTCTTAATCAAATGTGTATAAGGTGAGCCTTTAAATAGGCAATTACAGAGTTTTAGTATAGCTAAAACTATACTTTTATCTCTAATTTAAATAAGACTTCTAGTAAATCTAAACTACTGACTTAGAAATAAACTCTAATTACACATTAAATTAAACTCTAACACTTCTTGTCAACTTACACTCCCCTCAAGCTCTAACACTTATTGGATAACTTACACTTCCCCTCAAGCTGGTGAGCAAGTGTAGTAGAGCACCAGCTTGGATCTTGGATGTGATGCCTACTCATATTTCTTTGCTGTTTTTTAGGGAAAAAATCTCCCCTTTTTTGGGACCCATTGAGTTGAACAGCTAGGACATACTCATGCTATTCTTTGAACGGCCATTGTTGAAAATTTGCAAACGATGTTGCTAGTTTCTGCATCCTTCTTGAGATGTCTACCAACTTTACTGTTGTTATTGGTTTTTGCACCCTACTTAGATATCTTCCAGCTTTCCTCTGTCAGTGATGATTTTTTTCAGGTTTTTGCATCTTCTGAGATGCCTTCCAGCTTTTTCTGTCATTCACGGACTAAGTAGCTGCTTCCATTCAACAATGATCACAGGAATCTACACTCCCCTCAAGCTGGTAGTTGCACAAACTAGAATTCTAGCTTTGATCTTTGATGTAGAATCCCGTAAAAAATATTATCTAGTTTTTAAGGCTAAACTAAAACCTCTTCTCCTATCTTTTATAATTAGTGGCTGAGATAGAACCAGATAGTTTTTAAGGCTAAACTATAACCTTTCCCTATCTTTTACAATGGATGGCTAAGATAGAACCAAATAGTTTTTAAGGCTAAACTATAACCTTTTCATATTTCTTTTTGATTGGCTAAGATAGAACCATTAAATAGAGAACAAAATAACAAAATTAAACGAGTAGAAATTTCACAATAGATGTAAGATTCCAACGAGAGAGAAGCCAATGAACGAGCGTGGCCTAATGACAACAGCGGAAAAAAAAATGATATGCATCTAAAAAATCAGATCATCAATTTGATTCAGATCAGAGATGGCAGCAGTGGTGACGACATCAGGATCGTTGTTGGCTCATAATACCATGTGAGAAAGGGGCCATGGTGGCCGGAGAAGATGAACGCCGGTGAACAATGAACAATAAAATATGAAAAGCTACAATTTAACGATAGAATAAAGATAATATTTTCAACAGAGAACAATGTATTTTTCTGTATTTTCTCTTATTCTTCTTAATCAAATGTGTATAAGGTGAGCCTTTAAATAGGCAATTACAGAGTTTTAGTATAGCTAAAACTATACTTTTATCTCTAATTTAAATAAGACTTCTAGTAAATCTAAACTACTGATTTAGAAATGAACTCTAATTACACATTAAATTAAACTCTAACACTTCTTGTCAACTTACACTCCCCTCAAGCTCTAACACTTCTGGGATAACTTACAGTTTTCTTATCCTATGTTTACTTGGACTCTTCATTTTCATTAAGTACCGGTGTCCGACACTTGGATATGACCTCCAAGGATCCTGCGAATATATGGGAAAACTTAGAAAAATCTAACCATACCCGTGTTAGACACGCCCGAGCCCGAGTAACACAAAGGGATTGATGTTATTAGGTACTGTAGCTTATTTTTTCTGCATTTGGTTCTTATGTCCTTAAATGAGAATCGGCCATAAAGTTAGATCTTGAATTGAGCATTTAGCCATTCATTTATATATCTTGGGTGATTAATGCTCCTTTTTTGTTTTAAATTTAATTTTGTTAGGTTGGTAGCAAGGGTGCAGAAGGATATTGTGTGAATATTCCTTGGAGTCGTGGCGGAATTGGAGATAATGATTATATTTTTGCATTTCAACATGTTGTGCTTCCTATAGGTTGTTATTTCTTATTCTGAAATATCTTTGCATTTGCAAGATGAATCTGGGATATGATGCATTTCATCGATTTTCATCATACAAAATAGTGAATTGGTTTGTGCTTCAATGCTGGTTAGTGGTTGCCACTGACTACCACCGAGACTTCTCAATTTACTGAACGTGTTGTTGCTGTTTGGAAATGTAATGGCCTGTGCTAAAGAGTCTTAGCATATCTATAGGTGGTGGCAGAATGAATCTGAAGTCCAACCTGATGAAACCAGGTTTGATTGAAGAAAAATCAAAGACCCCAATCTGAAATGGTCCAAACTCTAATCTGCTAGAGCCTTGAAAACCCAAACTCAAAATCAACTGAATACTCGAAATCTTATACTATAAAATATGAAAATGACTTGAACTCGAAATGGTCTGAATGGAAAATAGCCTAAACCTGACATGACCAAACCCAAGCCTACACTATTCAAAATTTCAATTAAAAACAAAATCTTGGATATTTTTTGTGCTATCATATTTAATCCTGCTTGTTCATTTGCATTCATCTATGTCAAAGTACATTGTTTAGATCAAGCTGAATTTCTAGGTGTGGAGCTAAATAGCTAGAGTTGCTAATTGTGTTGTATTCCTAAGCCTTGTTGCTTATGAATGAGAGCAATTACGTGTTTTGTGAAAGTGAGGACAATGCATTGTGTTGGGAAAGAATTCTTTGAATCTGTAATTGTTAAGAGGAATAGAATTGTTTAACTTTGTGAACTGTAAAGGGTTTCTACAAGCTGCTTAGTAAGAGCTCATTGATGTGCCTTTTTTAAAGTGAGAACTGAGAATATAGGACTTCTACCTCTATGGCATATCTCTTATTGCTTGAAAATGAGCTGTGTCTGTAATTTCTTGTGTGCTGTTATCATGAAGCTGAGAGGATTTGTTTGCGTTTCATGCATTTGTGTCTTTAATCCCTTTTATAAACTTTGATTAGTATCCTATTTCTATGTCGTTATATTTTGTTCTTGGTCATTAGTTATTAATCACACAACCTGCGTCAGTTGATATCTGATTTATTGTTTTGAACCGATTGAGCTTTTTCCAAACCTCTAAGTGCAGCTTCCAAGTTTGCTCCTGACTTTACTATCATATCTGCTGGATTTGATGCTGCTCGCGGTGACCCTTTAGGATGCTGTGATGTAAGTTTGTTTCCATACTGTATAGAATGTGTTTGCATTTTTATCTGATATAATTAAGAGAACTTAATGACCGAAATAGATCTAGAACTTTAATGACACATATATCAAGGGAGCTTTCTAGAGAAGTATGCTATTACCTCAAATCTTCTGAGGACATGTCTGCTCGTGCAAATGTGCCTCAGTTTTGTTGTTCCCCAAGTATTACATGTTTTTGTTCATTTTCAGTATTATAGAATTTATTTTTTGAAAGAAAGTATTAATTACTAGAATTTAATTCTGTAAAATGGATTCATTTTTTTGTGTTCCTTGCATAGCGTAACGGTTCGTTTTGTCAACATAGGTGACTCCTGCTGGTTATGCACAGATGACACACATGTTGAGTGCCCTATCTGGTGGAAAGTTGCTAGTTATACTCGAGGGCGGGTTTGTGGTTTAGTCTCTGATTTTTGGTACAGTCAAGATTATCATTTAATTAAGCTTTTGAACGACTTTTTTTCTCGTTTTGGCAGCTACAACCTCCGTTCCATATCATCTTCTGCTACTTCAGTTATTAAGGTAATACACACCAAGAGACATCAACTTCTGATGCACTCTTAAGTTTGTAAGAGCGAACTAGATGAAAAATTACAAAGCCATGTAGTAATTGCTTTTGTTTAATTTGATGTATAGTCGATTTGTATATGCATTTGTGCACTTGTGGTACTTATATGTAGTCGCACACGTTTAATGCAATATGTTCTGACATGGCTCCTTTTTCTTTCCAATGGAAAAGGTACTTTTGGGTGAAAGTCGTGAATGTGAACCGGAGAACATCTTTCCTTCTAAAGCTGGTCTGCATACAGTGCTGGAAGTCCTGAAGATTCAGATGGATTACTGGCCGAATCTAAGTTCAAGCCTTGAAAAACTGCAGTCGCAGTGGGAGATGTATTCCGTGGAGAATAAAAGTAAGGAACCATTTTCAACATTCTATCGGAGTCTAGCCGTTGATATATAATTGTTGATAGTGGCATGCATGCAAGAGGATTCTTTTGTATTTGTTCAGTCGGGAACTCAAACTTACCGTGTGGTGCGAGGATGGTTTCTTGTTATTTTCCTCGAGTTTACTCGTTTATTTTCGGTTTTCTGTTTGCAGAAAATCAAGTTAAAAAGAGACGGGTGTTCGAGCCGCCGATATGGTGGAGGTGGGGTAGAAAACAACTACTGTACCATATCCTTACAGGACATTTTCATCTAAAATGAAAGGCAGTGCTGTAAGTTTTGAGATTTTATCTTCTTCCCATCTCTCCTTTTAATCGTGTAGTTTTGTCCATTATAGACAAATTATCATCTCGGATATGTTTCTTAACCCTAACAGATGTTTAGGGCCTTGTTTTATTTAATCATAATATTATCTTTGAGAAGTAATAAGTAGTTTGTTGAATTTCGATATTCGATGAATTATGTTTTATGATTCGAATTTGGATAGTAAGAACTAGTTTTAATACGAATGATAAGTAAATTCAGATTTTAAAGCAATTATAAGAGGGTTTGGATCGTCTTGGATCGAATCTAAAACTTAATGTCAATTAAAATTAAAACGATATCTTTCGTGTCGAAATAAATGTGGTCTCTTTCCCTTTGTGTTCCCCACGCACAGCAATGTTGTCATGCAGCTTTCATGGTGGTTGAACAATTAAAAGTTGCCTCGGATTTGCTCTGTTTCAAAAGGAAAGTCCATGTACACACTTCATGCACATAATTTGATGTCCATCGTAAGGCAAGAAACGTCATTTTTAATATTTATTTTCTTGTTAAAATGGTCCCGTTAGTGGATTAGTTTGAAAATCTAATTAAAGTTTTAAGAGATAAAATGAAAATTTTCACAACAATTAAGGATCTAATTAAAATTTTAGAAAATGTAGTAAGAAATTTTTCAAAAACATTGAAGGACTTATTTGAAATATTAAAAAAATTGAAGGGATTCAATTCAATTTTCCCAGAAGTTTGGGGAAACCAACTATGATTTGCCCATAAATGGTCCCTTCAAGTGCGTCCGATAAAGTTAAATATACTTCGACAAGAAAAAAGTTAAAACATATTTTTTATTTATTTTTATTCATATTATTTTTTGAATGTTGATCATATTCAAGCTATTATATATTAATTTTGAAATGGTAATAATTTTTCATATAAATTTATGGAATTTTTTATATTTGTATTTAAATATTATTTTAATTTTTTTTAAGAGGAACCAATTTGCTCATTTTTTAGATTGGAAGGGATCCATGGGATATTTAAACCATTTTGTTAATCAATTTAGACATGACTTACATATATATGATAAAACATAAATTAAAATTTACACATAATAAAACTCAACTTAAAATCTCAAAATCTACAGATAATAAAACTCAACTTAAAATTATAATCTACTAATAATAGCCGAATGATTAAGGATGTTAATGTTATTCTATCGTTTATGAGTTCAAATTTTAATATTTATCTTGAAAATCTAGATATTTTTCTTCTTAATAAAAATTAAAATTCAACTTAAAATCTCAAAATTTCCACGACTTTAACATTACCATAATAATCTAGCCTTGAATCAATTATTTAAATTAATCACGGCATAAATCATATTAAACATCACAATATTACGTTTATTATATTTTATATTTATTAAACAATTTTTAATATATTTGTAGATAATATATAAACAAAGAATATGAAATATCTTTGTATTTTGACAGCATTTGGTCAGTCGGATTGAATCACGTGAATTGGACCTACCAGTGTCCTTCTACTTCACAAGCTCCAATACTTGTATTTTTTTATTTATTTATTTTCAAAAAAAAAAATACTTGTATTTATTTGTGCACTTAATTTCATGTTAGTTATTAGTCAACTCAGCTAGACATGTCCGTTGAACCATGAGAGAATCGAATTTACATGAATGCCATTGCATGATCAACCAATTAATTAGGTGTCGAAAGTAATCACGTGACCTAAACCCAAGTCTAAAAGCCCAAAATATAATTGGGTCTAAAGTGTAATTAGAGACTTAAATCCCAAAATAAAACCCAATAACCTATTAAAGCATGAGGATAATTTTTTGAACATTCTAATTTAATTAGAAGATGGAATCTTAACCCGCTTTTAAATTTAAATAATCCCGCGCACACTTACAGATTATATTGTTCGAACTCGAATCATTTAGGAGAAACAACGATATTCTTTATCACTGGAACCACTCAATAGGCTCTAAAGCACGAAAGTAACTTAATTAATAACTTTCGATTAAATCTGTTCAATCAAGTTGGTTACAATGGTTAAAATAGTTAGATTTATGTTGATTAATTAGTTCATTTAAATATTAAGTTGATTGGTAAACTATTAGGATTAGATAGGATTTGTCAAAAATAATGTCATACATATTTGAGTATTCATTGATCTTTTCGGATTTTACCACCTTAAGTTGCTAAAATAATTGATGTGAAAATAACTTAAGTTTGAACTTAAAGAAATACACCTTTAAGATTATAAAATCGCTAGGAACATGATAATATTAAATTTGTATTCAAATTGTCAGCACGACACAATTCAAAAGATGATAATACATTACCAGTCCAATGACAATTTGGTTTTCGATTTGAACTATAAACACTTTCGAACCTGATTAATCAATCAATCGGTTGCACATTTTGTTGCAATTTTGGTTGTGAGTTGTCCCGTTAGGAAACAAGATGGCGCATCTTTGGGAAAGGACCAACACACACATTACCATATCTTCCATGGGATATTGCAATAAGGACATAAAGCCATTGCTTGCTGGATTCCACAACCATCAGCTCCAAAACCCAGCAGACAATTTCATGGAAAATTACCCCAACACCCATAGGTGACTTGTCAAAGCTTAATAATGAAATAGGGACGGTTGAACCATCAATTAATAGATAATTAGTTGATTCCACTAAATTTGATTAGGTAGAAACCCTAGCTACCACGTTTGATGAGTTGACTGCTACCGGAAGAAATCCAAATACAGAAAGAGAGAGTCATATCTACTAGTCAACAACCTCACTTCCAAAATCTACCCATCCTTCCCTCACTCATTTCGAGTTTAAACTCTATAACTATTATTCTTTGTATAATTATTGATATATGTTTTATTGACTGACTAATTCAGATCGGATACTATATAAACTTGTTATAAAGATGACTTTTTCAACCTAGTTTAAGCATTTACAATGTCAGATCCGAACTCCTGATTTTACTTAAAAGACTTAATGTCTCGTTCTGTTAGACCAACTGTGGAATGCTAATAGTTTTATATTATTGATTACCTTTTCCGAGAAAAAACATCCTGCCTAAAAATGTTGCAATTGAGTGGCTGCTCTTCTTGCTACTTTGCTACCGAGTGTTCACCTCTATTTAAACACAACCGGATGTTGCTTTTTTACTCAACCTCGTCCCTTTTTCTTTGTGTGCCAATAGATTGTAAGCTACTCAAGCAAGCAATTATGAGATCAGCACACGTGAATGGTTCTTCTCCGAATGAGTTGGGGACCGGCAAGACGTTAGTTATCGGTTCGAGCGGGTTTATTGGCCGGTTCATCACCGAGGCCTGCCTAGAATCAGGCTGGCCAACGTATGTTTTGGTCCGGTCTAGTTCGAACCCTACCTCAACCAAAGCCACCACCATCAAGTTTCTTCAAGACAAGGGAGCCGTCATAATTTATGTATGCACTACCATTTTTCCACTTTCAAGCACTTTTCATGCAATAATATACATACATGTATGTATGTATACATTCATGCAAGCCCTAAACATTTTTGTAACAGGGTTCTATAACCGACCAAGAATTCATGGAGAAGGTGTTGAGAGATTACAAGATAGAAGTTGTGATATCTGCTGTGGGAGGAGAGAGCATCTTGGACCAGTTCACTCTGGTAGAGGCTATTAAGAATGTCGACACTGTCAAGGTATATGCATGTATGCATGCATAATATATATATATATATGGTGTATGGTATTATTGTACAACAAAACTATATGAAGTTGATAGCTTCAAAAGGCATTATTGAGTTCCACTGAATGAAATCTGACAGATTTAATTTAACTTTGCAGAGGTTCCTACCGTCGGAATTCGGGCACGACATTGACAGGGCTGAGCCGGTGGAGCCGGGGCTAACCATGTATGACAAGAAGAGGAAGGTTAGGAGGGAGATAGAGAAGTGTGGGATACCGTACAGTTACATATGCTGCAACTCCATTGCTGCTTGGCCCTACCATGACAACACTCACCCAGCTGATGTTCTCCCACCCCTTGATAGGTTCCAAATCTATGGTGATGGCACCGTCCAAGGTAATCTCAGTCCCACAGCTTTCCTTTTTGTTTTATTGTCTTTACACCCTAATTCTAATTTAGTTTTTTTCTTCTCGAAGAAAATCAATGTCCATGAATTAAAAAACTCAGTCCACGCATCGGTGTCTTAGTTTTCAAGCTAATGTATGATTTAATATACTCCCTCCGTATCAGTTATTGTGTCACATTTTGACATTTTACATAGTTTTAGGAAGAAAAAAATTGTGTAGTATAAAATAATTTAAATGATAAGTTTGCCCTTAAAAAGTTACTTTTTATTTTTTTTAGAAAACTAAAAAAGATAGAAAAGTAAATTTGTGTTAAAAAAATTGGTTGAGTTTTTGAAAGTGACAATTTGAGTGGGGAAAATTTAAAACACAAAAGTGACAATTTTATTGGGAAAATACTTAAATGTTACTTTATATTATCCTGTCAAAGAATATAGACACCCAAATTAATTATATTGTTCGAACTCTTTATTTTTTTAAAATATTCGTATTAATTGTAAGAGTCAAAGTGTCGAGCCTCGCAAAGAGAGAAAGGCAGGTGACTGATATGTTGGGAGAGGAAGGTTAGGTAGCAAACGATCACATGACCATCTGTTACTAACACCGTCCTAACACTACATCAGAACACAAAACTGAGTAATGACGTTTGTGGTGAATTCACAGCATACTTTGTGGCGGGCTCCGATATCGGGAAGTTCACCGTGATGTCGATTAATGATGTTCGAACACTGAACAAAACTGTCCATTTTCAACCTCCGAGCAACCTACTGAACATGAACGAGATGGCTTCCCTATGGGAGATGAAGATTGGTGTCTTGCTTCCTAGGGTCACTATACCAGAAGAAGATCTGCTCCATAGGGCTCAAGGTTTGTCTTTAAGTCCACTTTTCTTGCGAGTTAAGTAACCTTTCTCGGCTAATCCGATCGATACTAACCCTGCAGAGATGCGGATCCCTCAGAGTGTGGTCGCGGCAATAACTCATGACATCTTCATAAATGGCTGCCAAATAAACTTCAGTTTGGACAAGCGGACGGATGTCGAAGTGTGTTCTCTCTACCCAGACGCTACTTTTCGGACCATCGCCGAGTGCTTCGACGACTTTGCCAAGAATATACCGGAAACTGCCAAAGCAGTGAGCAAGTCGGTGGCGGCGAGCAACAATGAAATGTTTGTGCCGGCTGCTAAACCGGAAGCATTGGCTATCGCTGCGATATGCACATGAGAAACATCTCAATTCCGATCAATAATTCTTATAGGACTTGGCATTGTTGCTTAGTAGGAGTTACATCCATGTATTTTGGGAATTATCATTGTATCCATGTAGTAGTTACATCCATGTATTTTGGGAATTGAGTATCAATAATTCACTCGTCTTCTTTCAAGAGCAACCTATGGTCCAACTATAAGCAACTAAAACAATAATGGTCCAATCTTATACATAAAAATTAGTCACATAACCAAAATTTTAAGGATTTTTTTGTTGTCCTTTCTTGTTTCCTATGGCTTTGTCCCGACAAATCTAAACCGACACGCATCGCACACTTGACTTTAGAGAATGAGTCTTTCAACTGATATTTTCTGCATACACAAATTCTCAAACTCGAAATCTGCTTAAGTGATACTAAACTACTTACCACTTGAACCAACCTTGTTGGTGACTTTTTTTAATATATAACACTTTGTTGTGTATGTGTAAGTATATAATTTAATGTAATATAATAATGACATTCATATTAAAACTTTGTTGTGTATGTGTAAGTATATAATTTTTAACATAAAATCAATTCCGAAGTTAATGCAATGGTCAAATCCTAAGGTATGTGAACTTTAGGAAAATGTAAATTTAATATAAAATCACCCAAAACATTATAAAATTACACGAATTATTATAACTTTGTTAACCGTTTGCATGATACACAGTTGAAAAATATTATCAAATTGCATAAATTGTCGGAGAGCAATCATATATTTGTGCAATTATACAAAATATTACCATTTGAGATTATATTTTGTGTTATCGCACAAAAAATTATCACAGTTGTAACAATTTAGATAATTCGATAACATTTTATATAATACTTTTATTAAAGTTACCTTAACCAGATGGTCTTGCGAGATAAAGGACTAAATCTCTTAAATAAGGTCAGGGATTTGAACATTGACGTTGTGAATGGAGAAAACTGGATTGGGAGGGTCGTACTATATGAACCTCTGCAAAATCTGATCTGGATTAGTTGACCAATGGGTCGAAACCAAGTGGTTAAACAAAAAAAAGTCAAAACCCCCAAACAGCTCCAAGCCTTTGATTTAGAACATTAACCGCCCATCAAAACACAAGGCCATTTCATTCCTAGTTTGGCAAGCATCACAATTTAGCAGGGAAAAGAACAAAGTAGTCTATAGTATTCTGCACTCAATAGAAGTAATCTCATGTTTCAGAAACAAAAGCCTGAAATAATCTCTTGACAGCATAATCTGTTTACTGTTGTGTTCATTTTCATACATTTAACAAGCAAGCATGATCCTGCAGTCAATCCTATCAGAAAACTATATATACATATCCAACGTTATAGATGAAAATAAGTGGGGAAATTCTTGTTGTAGTTCACAGGCCACAGCATGTGCATTCTCTGCATGTTTGGCCTTTGTCATGCAATTGGAGAAAACAAAAACAAACAACCACACAAGGGTGCAATGCAACAGGACATGAACTCATCTTATCCATGATAAAGTGTAGGGTTGAGCAAAACTCGAAAAAAAGTTCAAATAAAGTTTGAGTTATAAAATGAAAATCGGAATAACTCGAAATTTTTAGTAATTAGTGGTTAAGTTTTTAAGTTCGAGTCGAGTCTCTCAATTCTGCTGGACATGTATATATCATGTATGAAAAAATATAGAAATATATATGTATTGTATATGGTTATAGAAAACCATTCAAATTGGAACTAATTAGTACCATAATGTTATAAATGTTTACAATTAAATTTAAATAGAAACTCAAACTCGACTCGAAAAAATTTTAAACAAAATTTGAGTTATAAAATATGACTCTTCAACTCAATTAACATGAAATCTTTTACTAGACTTGATCGATTGTCCACCGTAATGGAGTGGAGAACATAGCAGCCATAATCGGCCTGAATCCACAATCGAAAGTTGACACCAAACCGCTTGTAGCAAGATTAGAGGAGGAATTGAACATAAGGCCACAGGCGTAAGACAACCGTGTCCGCAGAGACGGATGCACCCAACAGTCAAATTATATAAAAATTTGAAATTTTGAAAGAGTCAAGAAAAGATAACTCGGGAAACATTGTGAAAAACAAATCAGAATAAAACACAAGCATTAGGAGCAAAGGAAGTCAAACACAAGGGAGAAGACAGGGGCCATGTCCCCCTAAATGATTTAATTGTAACTTTAGTCCCTTGAAAATCTTATGTGTAAATGTTAAGATAATGATACAATTATATTTTAACCCTCTAATTTATAAAGTTTCATTTAAATCCCTTAAAAATCACTATATATTTATAAGCTAAACAATGATAAAATTATATTTCTTTCTTTCAAAAAATTTATAATTTAATTCTAGTCCTAAAAACAGTGAAGCAACAAATGGCGAAAAAAAGAGTGGAGCATGACGGCCGACACTAAGATCGGCTAGTCGAGTAGTTGAGAGTGAAAAGTTAGGGTTTCTCTATCTTAAGAAAAAGAAAATGGATGGAAGGATGACTATTATGAATTTTAACTGACTGTGATTTCAACTGAATCTTAGTTCGATTGAAAAAAAATAAAAATTTATACCCGATACATTAAATGTTAGACCTAAGTTTATGTAATTTCTTTTCTCCAATCTTTGCCCTAACAAGTGAGGACAAAAGGAAAATGGTGACCAACCCAAAACCATAAGCGAAAAAGACAAAAACAGAAACAAAAATACTAACAGTTGGTGAAAGAAAAAAGAAAATGGAAACCTAAAAATACAGAAGAGAGCATGTTCTACTTTTAGCTAGCTAGGTAGAATTGAAAGAGAAAGAGAAGAAAGTGAAGAACATAAAAGGAATTCTGTGTCAATCAACCACCTTTTACCACGTGAAGTGGCACAATACTTTGTGTTTCCTATCTACTCACATCCCACGGTTGCCCTTGCCCTCGCCCTCGCCCTCTTTACTTTGCTTTTCATATGGGTCCAACCAATACACCAAGCTCCTCAAAATAATACTTATAGTAGTGATGATGATGATAATTTGGTCCTTGTGTTTTACAAAATTTGATAGGCTAGTTTAGTTGTTTTTTTATAACCATTGATGTCTGAATTATTGGACGACTAATTCAAAACGGGTTTTACAGAGGCTCATTATAGAGCGTTGCTCCCAATTAGGGGTGTGCGAAAATATTTGATTCTATTTATCCGTGATCCAATTCAAAAATTTAGATATTCAATCTGTTTTTCTGAAAATTTATATATGTGGATATTCGGTTATACTATTTTTTTCTGAATCATATACGGATCTCTATTTCATCAATTCAAAATTTCAGATGTCCAATTTTCCATATTAGATCCAATTCGATATCCAAAAATGCACATTCCTACTCCTAACTCGGTTTTCTACATTCATAACGCTAATATTTGAACTCCTAACCTTACTTAAGGAATTTAACGCCTCATCCCGCTAGGCCAATTGGTTGTTGGTGATTAATTTAGTTATTTGTAAACACATAAACTAAAATTGCATATTTTAATCATTAAATGTCAACAATTAATATGCAACAAATTAGTAAATACCAATAGTTTAAAGTTATGTGTAAACAATTGGATTAACGTATCAAAGTGATAACAATAAAGGTCTGATTCTAAATTTCATCCCTCTAGTTTATAAAAGCTGATAAGCTGGTGTGTTTATTTTATCAAAATCTGATATCGTACTTTCAAAAGTTAAGATGTTAGTCTAGTTGTTCGTAAACACATAAACTGAAATTGCATAGTTTGGTCCTTCAACTTCAACGATTAATATACAACAAATTAATAATAAAAAAATCAAGTTTATGTGTTTGTAAACAATTAGACTAACATTACTCAATTGGACTAACTCTTAGTTTTCGTAAAATATAAGATCAACTTCTAGTCTTTCATAAAAGTAGAGGGGTGAAATTTATAATTAAACCTAGTAATAAAAGATTAAGAAAAGGATGGTTTTATTTATGTGTGCAATAAGTCCCGTTCTTAGGGTTAGACAAGTGTAATTCAATTCCCTGGTTTCCTCTCTCTCTTACGACAGTGACAGATCTGCTATTACAGCATAGATCTGCTATTACAGCATAGTGTTCATCATCTCTGCTGTCTTTCCCGTGCTGTAGTCGTCCTTGCCTCTTTTAAACACCGAGTTTTCGCTTGCAGATCATGGAAGCTGTTCGACGGAAACGCCATGATTATATTGCTTTTTCTGGAGATGAAAACGGTGAGTAATGATTCATGTGTCTCATTCTCAAGTTTGCTACTCACCATCTAGCTCCTTAGGGTAGGGTTGTCTGATTATTTCTGGCTTCAAAAATGTTTCCTTCAACCGGCAATGGCTGCTGCAGTGACTCAATGGCTTATTTCGCTACAGATCCATCGTTTCCGTTCTTCAATTTCCCCTCTCCTTATTACAACCAATGTGAGCTAGAAGCACTGCAGGAGTATGATGTTTTTCTCCAACAAGACCTTGATCTGTTGTTTCATAACCAGGCCTTGGTGGCGGCTGATTCTGTCTCGGCCGACACTAACGTGCCTGGTTCCGGTAAGAACGAGGAGTACTACTCGGGCGTAGACTGCTGTGCTAAAAAGAGCCACGATGCGACCGAAGTAGTGCAGTGGACACTTGGGAAGAGATCTTCGACTTCCAAGACGGACCGACACAGCAAGATTAACACGGCGAACGGACCGAGAGATCGGAGAATGAGGCTGTCGCTTGAGGTTGCTCGGGAGTTCTTCGGTCTGCAGGACATGTTGGGGTACGACAAGGCGAGTAGGACCGTCGAGTGGTTGCTGATACAGGCGAGGCAAGAAATCAAGAAGCTAAAGAGAACCCATGTTTCGAAAACCAACCATAGCGTCGTCGTCGTAGCATCCGCCGAGGCAAAGAGCCCGTCTTCGACATCGGAGGGTGAAGTGTTGTCGGCGGCGGAACCGAAAAAGGTGAAACAACAACCTAAAACCACTCTCAATCCAGTCTTAAGAGATTTGAGGGACAAGGCGAGGGCGAGGGCAAAGGAAAGAACAAAAGCAAAGAAAATGTGGACTCAAACGCCATGGGGTTCCAATTCCAATGAGAGCACTGGCGAAGAATCTGGTAATATGATTGATGAATCTTTGAAAATTATTAACAAATGGAGCCCCAACTCGATGCTCAATTGTCTGCAAAACTCTGGAATTAGCCAAGAGGTAAGTCCCTTCAACAAAACCATCACAAAATGACCTTCATATATGATGAACACATATATGTATCTGTTTCATAGTATTAAATCGCGGCCGCGTCATAGAGGTTCATTTTAAAATCATAGTTATTTTTTAGAGAAAAATCACGCCGCAACGTCCGTAACCGCGACGTTGCAACCGCAACCGCAATTTAATACTATGATCTGTTTGTTTGCAGCATGATCAGCTCACGGCTTTCTGTCTTTCGGCAAACCATGGGAGACCTACGACAACAACAATCAATGAAAACGTGGTTTTTTTAGAGGGCAAATGGATAAATTTTGGAGGCATCATGCACTAGTAATTGCTCACTTTCTGTATGGTATGAACAAGCTTTTTTATTTTGTTGTGGACTGATCTTTTAATTGTTAATGATGTTATGTTTTCCCTTGTTTATGGTCAAAGTACTTCAAATATGTAGTATCTTAGCTTTCATTGTATAACCTTAACTAGAACAGTTTGATCAATAGCTTTAAGGAATTCGATGCGTTAATGCTGGTATGTTTGATTATACGTGTAAAACTTCATCTGTTGTCTCCTTAGAGCAACGTTTTTCCACATTCAAGTCCTGTTCTTCAATGTCTAAAGAAACCTAAGAGGATATGTTTCAAGACACCAATCATTTTTATCTCCCAGTATTTCCCACTACTAGATATACCTTAAAAGGTGCACAAGCAAGATATATAGAGCAGAAATCATAGGGGAATATCTCATTTATGATAGAATATGATACACATATTTCATATGATGAAATCCAAACGATCGAAAGATTTACGCAGCTTGTGATTTTCTACATATAGTTCATTCAATACTTCGATCGTTTGGATTCAATGAGATATTAGATGAACTTTCTTATAGGAAGTTGGAGGTAATTAAATTAGTTTTTGCATCCTATATATGAGCATGACCTTTTTACAACTCACACATTCCCACAAAAGAAAATCACTATCACACACACCACAAACAAATTATTCCACTCATTCGAACCAAAACCATTCATGGATTCGAACATTCACGACCAATAGGCCAAACGTTGGAGTACAACATTCAAACATGCTAAACTTTCCAAATTCCATGCATGTCCTATCTTGAAGAATATAGAACATTTATAATTTTCTACATTTTACTTGGACCTTCAATTGTGGTGATAGATATATATTTTATCACCATTTGTGGTGATATTTAACCTTGAAGCTGTGAAATATGCATTTTTTTTTTGTGGTCTGTGGTTTAGCATACTAGCGAATAGTGAACAAAATGTATGAAAGAGCTTGCCTACACTAAACACATGCTAATAGGTATGTTACATGTAACTGGCATTTAAGGAGGGAAATTAATGAATTATCTTTTCATAAATTAAATGTGTTTATATTGGATGTATTATTCATGTATAATTCTAAAAAGGTAAACTACTTGGGTTACCACCCAACTATTGAGTCCGACTTATTTTGACCACTAAATTACAAAAACAGACAATACGACCACCGAACTATTTAATTGGTCTTATTTTGACCACCAGCCGTTAAACCCTACCAAGGTTACATTTCTTTCTCTTTTAATTTTTCCTGATCGAGGAGAAATAGATATATTAAATATTAAATAAATTAAGGCAGTTAAAGTAAAATTTATATAATTACATATTTAGTCCCTATTAATTACCTATTATATCAATGTAGTCCTAATTTTAATTTAAATAAAATTAATCAACCAATCAGATAACGACACGCGTCATCACCCAATTGGATGAATTTACTCTAATTCAGAAAAAATTAAAGAGAAAGAAATGTAACCTTGGTAAGGTTTGAACTTAAGACCTCCAAAGGAAAAGTCAAGCCTTTACCACTGCACCAACTACTCCTTAATAATATAAACTGCACCATTCTGTATATATCTTATAATGAAGTAAATGCTAGGGAAAAAAATAAGTAAATATGTTTGAGAAGGGACTCGAACATGGGTCACATGAGATGTGTAAAAACACGCATATCACTAAGCCAAGCCTCTTTTTTCATATTTATTTTAATAACTTCATATATATAATATTAAATTGAGTTCTTTAATTTAATTAATAATTTTAATTTTTTATTAAATATCTTAATTCAATGATTATATATATTATATTAAAACATATAATTTTGATAATTAATAAATTTAACTCATTTTTTTGATCCAATATGTGTTGATAATTTTTTTTAAAAATATTTTATAAACTATATGTATTTTTAAAGAAATAGATCATTGTTGGAAAATTGTCTGGATAATATGTATTTATTCATTTTAAATCTTTCTTTAACTATACTTTAAATATAATTAAAATGTTTTCATTTTTAATTTAATTATTTGAATTGATTTAGTATATGATGTGTTTTTACACATCTCACGTGACCTATGTTCGAGTCCCCTCTCAAACATTTTTACTTATTTTTCCCTAGCATTTACTTCATTATAAGATATATATATATAATGGTGCAATTTATATCACTAAGTAGTAGTCGGTGCAGTTGTAAAAGCCTGAATTTTTCCCTTAGAGGTCCTAAGTTTAAACCCCATTTAGGCCACATTTTTTCTCTTTAATTTTTCTTTAACCAGGTGATAACACGTGTCACCATCTTATTGGAGGGAAATAGATATATTAAATATTAAATAAATTAAATTAAAAAATAAAGTAAATTCATCCAATCGGTTGATGACACTTGTTGTTATCTAATTGATTGATTAATTTTATTTAATTAAATTAAAATTAAGACCAAATTGATATAATAGGTAACTAATATGGACCAAATGTGTAATTATACAAATTTAACTTTAACTGTCACTTCACATTTCTGTTAGGTTTTAACGGCCGATGATCAAAATATGACTAATTAAATAGTTCGGTGGTCGAATTTTTAATTTTTGTAGTTCGATGGTCAAAATAGATCGGACCCAATAGTTGGGCGGTCACCCTGGTAGTTTACCCTTCAAAAAATCAGGTGATGGTATATTATTAAAAATAATATAACAAAATTAAAACATTATTTAAAATCAAATCCATCTTTAAACCAATAAGTATTAGTTTTAAATTTAAATTTAAATTTTACAAATGATATTATCAAAAAAAATAGTTATGAATCACGGACATAACTTGTGGAACCAACATGAAAGGTATAGTATTAAAAAGAATGATTTTCTTTAAATAAACCCATTTTAAAAAATAAACTCATTTTCAAATAGCAATAGATTAGTATTTTTCGGATAACACTAAACTATGTTAGAGCGTTAATACAATAAAGAGAAATCTAAACTGACAGAAAACCAGAAGTGTCAAAATTGTTAACGGAAAATCATACATCATAACGGAAAATTTTAAATTTTTATGACAAACGCAATCACTTGACAATTTGATGGGAAATTAAAAGCTCTAATACCTGTCAGCAAATAACTAATTATTTATTATTTCAAACACTATACGATGATTTTTTTTTGTAATTTACTTCAAATTCATCTATTTAACAAATGGGTTAGTATTTAAATACCACGTGTCATGTATTCAATTTTGTTTACGGAGAACAAGTATATTTGGTCGGTTGGTCAAGTTGCTCATCTTTGTTTTTTCATTTTTCTTAAATCATGAGTTTTAAACACATTAGGACCACCCTATTTCTTCCCCTAAAGTCTCTTATCTTATAGGATTAGGAATAAAATTAAGATTTTTCAAAAAAAATCTATTTGCAGAGTTTTTTTAAGTTTACTAATTTTGTATATCCATTAAATATTAATTTCAATTTAAGTTGTTCTAAAATATTTAATAAAAAATTGTATATACTTGTTAAAAATTAAACATTGGATTTAGATTTTATTTATTATCTAAATTAAAAAGAATGAAATGCATACATCTCGATTTTATTATAAAACCCTTGATTAAGTTAGTGTCACATGTTAATCAATACTAACTCAATTGGAAAAAATATTCTTTTTGAATAGTCTTAAAGTGATTAAAAGGTAGCATATATTCGTACTTCTTGATAACACACTACTAAAACTTAAGTCTCTTAGGATGAACATTGTTCTCATTTATACGAGGACTACTTGTTGAGTTTAAAACATTTTTTCTTTCAAATGTACTTAATGGTATTTTTTTCGTATTTTTGTGTAATCTTTAAATAAAGCAACTAAAAATTATTACTCATGATTGAAACATGAGACTTTTAAATTCATATATAAATCTCTTATTACACCACCTATAACAATTTTTTAAATAAACTTTTATAAATATATTTGTTACACAAAATATTTTTCATGTAGATAATTTTTAGAATTTAAATTTAAAATCTAAAATCTAAGTTCGCAAACATTATATTAGAAGATTTTTCTTTTAAATTGAGAAAAAATGCAATTGGGTATAAAAAATAATTTTTTTAATAGTCTTCGTAGATATTCTTGACCCTTTGACAATGCACACACACCTTGCAGACATTGCGGTTGAACTCAGGTCTTCTAAGAAGAATATCCTCTGCTTTTCCACCAGAACCACTTGTTGGGTTCGGTATAAAAAATAATTGAATTAAGGCAGCTAATTCAATAATATAAAAAAAATCCAATTTAATTGGTCCACCTTCTCATATAAGTTCAAATTCAATGCCTAAAGTTTCCAACCAAAGTATTCATTTTCAACAACTTTTGGGAAATTAAGGAGGATCACCACCAATTTCATGATGGCAGACCAAACCAAAGAATCAAGCATTATGCCCTCTGCCCACCATCTTCAATAGTTTGCACGCTTGATGCTTCCATGTCTAATAAAATTTGGTGAATATTTAATAACATGACCACATTGACACTTGGGATCACAACCTTTCTTGTCAATGGGCCATTACTTTTAGAAAATAAATATGCATTATAAAAATTTGCATTGTTTTTAAAATTTTAATTTCCATATATTACTTTAATAAATGGAAAAATATTCCATACACAGTAATGAAAAAAGCTTTTTCCGCAAGTAGGTTCAATTTAGGGTTTAAAGTTTATGGATTTAAGTTTTAAGATTTTGAATTTAGGGATTTGAATTTTAATTTCTATGGTGAATTTAGACATACTTGTGGAAAAGTTTTTTTTCCACTGTCAGTGCATGATATGACAACTCTTAATAAATTAATGAAATATTTTTTAAACGTTATTGTTTCATACAATTATTTTTTTGATTTACTTACGGTAATTAATCGAATTTGTGATATTTGCCAAAAAGCCCACTCCTTTCATTTGCTCTGAGGCAGTTACAAGGAGTTTCTAAATTCTTCAGAGTTCTTCTTCGTTAGATTTTTTTTACCGGCGGCGGCCTTTGACCGTTTTGCTGATTTTTTATATAAATAAAAATTTATCTTTGTTGATGAATTCTATTTGCAAGTTTTTTTTTACTTTGCCAGTTTCATCTCATATCTGCTTTTTGCAATTTTTTCGTCTGCTTCTATGCCAGTTCATTCGTTTGCTTTTATGGCAATGTTAGTTTGTCTTTGTGACAGTGTTATCTGCTTTTAGCAGTTTAACGTTCGTATGACGAATATCACTCGAGCGTTGTTAGCAGCGAAGATCGGTGGTTAGTAAAGCTTTTGATTCCCTTTTGTAGTGTTGTCGTTTTGCCAAGATCAAGCACCGAAAGAATTTGCTCTCTTCTTAGAGCACTGTAGTCAAAGTAGTAGTATTGTTGGAATTTTATGAGAAAATTGTTAGATATTTTGAAAGTGATAAGCCTTGTAATTTAATGTCTTTCACACCTTTAAGACTTTATTGTTTAATTTTATGCATTGAAATTTTAATGTTTGTGACGTGATTTTTTTTGTAACTTTTTTACTTTGAATATAATTCAATTTCTTCAAAAAAAATAATCGAATTTGAAGCATGGAAAATGTAGTTTGGGTCATAGACCCCCATCATGGGGTAGGATAAAAGTTGTTTCCAAAGGAAAACAAGATATAGAAAAGCAATAGGGCACCCATGTTACTTGGTCATTCTTGCACTTAATTGATCATATATTGAAATTAAAACTCACCTCATCCTTGATATATGCTACAACAAAAAGGAAGCAAAAGTAAAACATGTGGAAGACAAATGAACCTACAAAAAGTACAAATGGAAAATTAATTTTTTTCCTATTTTCTAGCTTTTTAAATAAAGGTAAACAGTTCCACACACGAAAAAGATATCATGCTCGAGCTACTTTTCGATGAACTTATATTCAAAATCATTTGAAAATTCAATCATACATATCTAATTAATAATAAATTTATTAGTAACGAGTAATAGTATCATTTTGGATCTATCGATAATATTATAAAATAGAAGAACTACAATATACCGGATTAAATTAGAATAATGAAATATCGAATTTCAACCAAATAAAAGGATTATAGCTATAATTGCATCGATACCAATTGATCCCTATATATATATATGACTAGATGGCTGGCTGATAACTTGGATCTCTTTCCCTTAGTTCAAGGGCGGTTCAAAAATTTTAGGGTTCTTGTACAATTTATTAAAATGAGTATAACATAACTAAAAATCACCTTAAACTAATATTGCTTTTCTGCATGTGCTTTATCAAAACTACTTTATTTTTCCCTTATAAACATTTAACTTAACTTATTTTGAGACGCACGTTTTCTAAGTACCATGTGCAGTCGCTCCTATTGCATATGTCCAGAATCACCCTTTGACTTCGATCATAACCCAACCACCTAAACCACCTTACTTAGCTGCTCTCTGCCTTGGAGGCCACTATCCACACATCCTAAGTCTTGTATCAACACAACTCATTAGGCACTGCAATACTTCATCCTAATAGTAGCAGTGAGAGTTTGGACATACCACAACTCTGGCATTTATAGCTGTAATCACTCATTTTTGACCGGGTTTTAGTGTTATTAGTATTATTTTAATGGTAGTATTATTAATATAAAATTAATGAAAAATAAAAAAAAATAATAAAAATAAAAGATAAAAAAATTATTATTAATTAAAAAAATTAAAAAGTAAAAAAAAAAAAGAAATTGCGTGGAGCAGGGTGCTCCCCGTCTTACCCCCAACCCCACCCCTTTGCCTATAAATACAAGGCATGGGGGCAGCCAATCATTCACGCCCAAAATTGCCAACAATTTGGCAAATGAATTGGCACCCAATTCGTGGGAGCCATGGCCGACCGCAAGGCTGGCCGAGGTTGGGGGCAGTGACCTCGGCCCCAGTTGGTTCGATCCAATATTCGATTGGGGTTTTATTTTAGATCCGATGTAGTTAATATTTTTGAAGATGTCGTGGTAGATCTCGGCGGGGTTCAGTCAGGATTCGTTATTCGAGCTCCTAGTTAGGTATATTTTCTTCATTTTTTATTTGTGTTGTAATTTTTATGATTTAATGAAGTATTAGTTAATTTAAAATAGTGTTCTTTTTTTTAGTTTGTATGTTTTAGATTAGTATTTATTTATGTTTTAAATGAATGTTTTTATTTATGTTAGATTTGTTTTTATTTATGTGTTAGATTAATATTTATGTATGCATGTTTTATATTAGTATTTTATTTGTGTTAGATTAATATTTTATTATGTTAGCATTTATTTATGTTTTTATCACATTGTATTTAAATTATTTGCCATGTTTTTAAGTTGCATAATGGAATATAAACTGCCAATGCGGTGCCCTTTTATCCGAGCGTAAACGGGGCTAGTATCAGGCGTAGTGATAGTGGTTGGGGCGTTTACTCTCGGATAACGGAGCCTTTAAAATTTACTCGCACTTATAACCAAATTTTAAATTAATCGTCACTTTAATTCGGAAAGTCTAATATTAATAAAGTGGTAATTATTAAAGTACCAAATTTGGGCGGTGTGGGGTGCTAATCCTTCCCCATTCGTAACCGACTCCCGAACCCAACAATTTTTAAATCTCTGGTTTTACGGTGTCCGACCTACCTAAGTAGCCGGTGGCGACACCAATTTCTAAATAAAACGCGGTTTTTAAAACCCCCACGGAATAAACATTTTTATATCCGAAAGACAACAAATGCTTCGAAAATACATTTTTTAGCGAGAGGGATATCGCTACAGATGGCGACTCTGCTGGGGACATTTTTTGTTTTTTTAACAAAATAAAGAGAGTGAAGCTTTTTCAAATAATTACCGCTTTAATAATATTAGAAGTTCCAGATTAAAGTGACTTTTAAATTAATATTCGGTTGTAATTGCACGTTTATTTTAATGCATTTAAAATTTGGCATATAAACCCATTTTTTAAGTGGGGGAAAACGCTAATGCTTTCATGGAGATATCGTTCTCCCGTGTAGGCATAAGCGAATGGGTCCCCCTGAATTGAACTCGGTTGAAAGGAGCCTATAATGGGTGATGATCGGGGGCCTTGCTACTCTTAGTAGATGACAGCAAGGACAATTCGCGTACCTCCTAGAACCAAGACTGCATGTAGAGAATATATAGAAACCCACCCCTTTAGAGCCATGCGGATAACCTTAGGTGTTCTAGACGGGATAAATAGGGTTGTTTTGTTTGTTTACCTTGTTCAATTTATATTTTATTTATATATTTATTATTTTTATTCGGTACTAACTCATTTCTTTTTGTGTTTTATTTTTATTTTTATTTTATACATACTTTTGTTGCATTATCATTGCATCCACTTTACATAGAGGCGTTGGTTCAAGTGGTTTGCCCGATTAGAAAATCTTTCATCATGGAAAAATGTATCTTAGGAAGGACAGCTTCGATCCAGTCGTGCGACATCGGTCAGAGATTAATCAACAGATCTGAGGTAACAATTTGCCGAGCATGCGTGTAGTGCCAAAGTATACACACGAGACCCTGATGGTGGACATACAACGAGTTGCAAGGCGTGTGAATGACTTAGCTACCGAAGCCGCGGCTCTCCGACCTTTCGTAACCCTAGACATGGAAGAAGCACTAAGGTTTATCAAGTTGCCCAGAGCTATCAAGGAGCTAGGAGGTATAGCTAGGGCTTATGTGTAGAACTTTATTTTGTAATTAAGATTTTTTGTAATCGAGACTCTTTTTGTAATAGGGACTCCTTTTGTAATGTAGACTCTTTTTGTAATTTAGACCCTTTAATTCCCATGAAAGTCGTTCGAAAGAGTGATTACCAATGGAATCAACGCCTTTTTTGCATTCATGTTGCATATCATAACATGGTGTTGATTCAAGAACAGTTCATTAAAAGGCTTTCAAAATAGAAAAAGTCTGCTTTGCCAGAAACGATAATATTACAGTATCAAGTTAGGCCGAGCAAAGACCAATCGAGAAAGAAGACGGTACGATAGTAAGGCACGTGTGACGCAAAAGATTCAGTCAGGGCCGCAGAACCCCAATTTTAAATCTTCACATTTGACCATTTTGTAAAAATCTCAAAGATTTTAATTTAACTCATTTAAAAAAATTTGAAAATATTATTATTTTGCTTTGAATCTTTTTCCCTCATAAAACTTTCAGAATAATAATAATAACAAAAAAAAACCTAAAAGTTTTATTTTTTAAGTAAGTTAAAACTTTTTGATAATAAAAAAGGGAAATTTTTAAACAAATGATCTTTGAGAATTTTAATTTAAACCCTAAAAATTTTAAAGTACTCCCCTAGGACCGATAGAATCCATCCCTGTTTAGACGTATTATTCGTTTGCACCCAGATTTACAAAAGAAAAGATCTTGTCTGCATTATGCATGCACTTGTTGATGTCCTTTTCAGAAGCCACAAAAATAAAGATCATGACGTCACGAGTCCATGGAATAGAATAAGAGGAGAAGACGAGGTCATTCATCATCCTGAAGACGACGTCGAGACGTGGAGCACAGGTTTTGCTTTCTGAAGTCAAGGTCTCCAGAATAAATCCAATTGTTACCTTAATTCATTATTAAGTTCTGGCAAATAGACATTTTCTCTATTGAAAGTTTTTTAAAGACTGTTCGAGAATCAACATCGCATTTGCATGCATTCTTGCATTTATATGGTATTGATTCCCGAAGTGGTTCCTCAAATCTCATAAATCGTTCATAATTGGCAAAGGGTCGTCTGGTCAGATATTAGAGGGCACGGATCCATGGTTTTGTCCCAGAGTAAGATCAGAGACAATAGAAAAAGAACCATATGAAGACTTTAGGTCAAACACGGTAAGGAGACACGGTACTGGTAATGAGCAAAGTAAAGTGCAAGAGTGAAAGAAGCAGAGGGAAGAAGTGATGAATCAGATGAATACCCTGACGAAAGGTAAGCGATCTATCGAATTGAAAGAAGAACCGATTAAGAATCAGAATAGAAAGCTAGATATTCAGAATTCTACCTCTAAGCCAGCTAAATACGAAAAATTAAACCCTTTTGCGATCCGCATCAGTAAACATGCGGAAGATATGTCTGAGTTTGGCTTTCAAAAAAGTAGAGCTCGGTCCAGAAGAAACCCGAGAAGCAAGTAATGAAAAGTACATCTCGATTCCCATAAGGTACACCGAACTACTACTAATGTTCATCGTGAAGAGCCTTATTACCTCGGTGAAGTCTCTAGCGAAGAGACAGTCTTATCCGTAAGATTACGACACCGTTTAGGAAGTTTGGGTCACAGTATTGAGGATTGTGGGCCTTGAGGAACAAGTTCAAGATCTTATCATGATGTGAATTTTGGGTTTCAAAGACGGAGTTCCCCAATTCTATAGTAAGCTAACAATCACCCGAGGGGCAAAGTCAAGGAAGAATCGATATCAAGGACAAAGTTCAAGTAATGCCGAGGTGGGTCACTCAAGCGAGTTAAATTTGAAGATCAGAGATAGGGGCATCCAGGAGAGGGATATTTTTTCGAGTTCAGCCAGCTCAGATAAGAGAGAGATAACTTTGATAAAGTTGAATTTTCAGAATGATCACCGGAAGCTCTACTGAGTGTTTAAGAATATCAGATTGGGTCACCTTTAAAGAGTAAATGAACGGTGTTGTTCAGTTGAAGGACGACTCAGAATATTGGAAGAAGAGAAACTAGTCAAGCAAGAATCAAGTCAGGCTGTTATCAGATAAGTTTGAGGGAATTGGGAATAGGCACGACAGTCTCCAGAGATGAGCTACAGAATAACTTAGCCATTAACAAGAGTTTTGGAAATAAGTTTACGACAGAGCAATGACAATCCAACACTCTTCAGTTGGAAATGACAACTTCCGAGCTACGAAAGACTAAGCAGGGGATAGATGAAGACCCGAAGATCGATATTACTTGAGCAGGTAAGACGGCTCAACAAGGTGGCAGGCTTAGTCAGAACATGGACCAAGTGTTGGACTACGGAGGTAAGCTGACCGGACTACTGGATGAAGTTAAGAAAGTAGGCACTGAAGCTTATCAGTAACTGTAAATATCTAATATTTGATATAATGAAACCTTTTGGCCTCAATGAACGACGTTCTATGGGGATCACTTTTGGAATCAATACCTTATTGCATTCATGTTTATATTTTAGGATTACATTGCATTACATTGTACAGTCATGGCATATTTTACATATTATTATCATTACATTGCACAATTTTTTTGGGGGTAATCCAAAGAACAATTAGAATTTTATCGTGAATAAAAGAATTGAACATACTCAAAAATCAAGATTCAAGCAGTTAGAAGATGGACTCGAGAGAAAAAGAGAGAAAAAAGAAGTTTGAAGCCTTTAATGCAATAAAGCTCTGTATCTCCAGATTCACTCGACCATTACATTGCATTGCACAATATTTGCACATGATAACTGAACAAGATGCCCCAAGATTCACTCGACCATATTCTGCAAAAAGATTGAGGGCTGCGTTGAAAAATTGTCGATCCACTACTTTCTCGACAGTCTAGCAGTATCTCCAGGGTACGAAGATGAAACCTGATGAAAGCTTTAAGAAATGTGCTTTGAGGTGTCTGTGTTTAGCGACCCAGGTGCAGCCTCCCGTAGATGAAGAGGAGAGTGACTTCCATGTCACCTTTCTTATTTCTTCTTTGATAAGGTGCACGGGAAAATGAATGCCAGCTTTGAGGACTTCATGGCAGTCGGAGAGAGAATCGAAAATGCACTCCGGGACCTAAGATTAAAAGACCAGACATGCCTAGGAGTATAAAGAAAGAAAGAGATAAATGGGTACCATTTTCGAAGGTTCTCGTGATCGTAAGAGAAGAAGACAAACAGATTTCTCTGAATCACCGATAAAAATTCCTCGAACAAGTACATATTTAGAGATATTCGAAGTATTCTATCCCGGACATATGGCCTTATCTGGTCAAGGGTTAGTACCTTACCTCAAGGCCGATAAAGATTACGCCCAGCTCATATGCTCACAGTTTTGATCCATGCAATATATGTGAGTTCTACATTGAGGCACCAGGGCATGACACTAAAAAATTTGGGGTCGTTAATAGAAAAAATCAAGAAGCTGGTTGACGAGAGAATCATGACGAGAGAGTTAATCCAGCGGTGGAAAAACAAGAGAAGAGGCAAGCCTACACTACCTTGAAAGGGGCAGAATGAGTTAGTACCCTAGAGATAGTCCAAAGGTCCCTACGATTTTCTCATCATTTCACAAAGAAATTCTCAAAAAAAAACTCATTGTTTGTCAGAATAACAAATCACATTTCCATTTAGAAAACATTTTTATATTTTATGATTCTTTAAACATTTTATTTTTATGGGGTAGTTTTTGTTCTCTCATATGCATATACACGCATTTTTGAATGGACATATGTCTATATCATTTCTATACAGGGTCATCGAATTTTTAATGCAACAGTACATTTGCTTCAGATCCAAAGATCAACTCTAAGTTGCATATATTTAGAAGAGATTGAATATTGTGGGGATACTGTAAATGTGAGCATCTGCTAGTTTACTTAGGCCAACAGAGGAACAAAGCGAGCGTTTAGACAATGGGCAGTTCCCATTTTAGGAATTTATCTTCTTAGGCGCTTGTCGTTTAAGATCCTTGAAACGAGAGTTGACCCTAAACCTCTACCCCCTGAAGGCTTTCTCAGGATATTTGTGAATGTGATGACGAATGGTATTCTTTTACTTTACCAGAAGACAGAGAGGAGACCATACAGATTGGATATGAAGATAAAAAAGTCATCAGAAGAAAGTGGTTGAAAACAAGGATATGTCCAAACGAAAAACCAAAGAAAATAAGAGAAATGGCAATCGAAAGGCCGAAGCAATCCAGATCGAGTAAATATCAGAAGAGCTGCAGAGAGGCAATTAACTTCGAGTGGAAGATAGCATCAATATCTAGTATAGATACGTGTTGATTCGAGGATACATTCATAGACTCGAATAAGAATAAATAGATTCAATGCTAAAAACCCAAAATGGGCAGTCTAAAAAAAGAAAAAGAGAAGAAAAAAAGAGAAGAAAAAATAAAATAAAAGAAAAAAGAAAAAAGAAAAAGAGAGAAAAAAAGGAAAAAAGAAAAGAGAAAGAGAAATAAAGAATGTTGTATATGCTTCACACACGGATCAAACAATACAAGAACGAGACTTCAACTATGAGCAAGAGACACAAGGAATCCACATTTCAAGTAAATATCAATTTTGAAAATTAGTATAGAAGCTCGAATTGAAGCCAAGTCTAGAGTAATCCTGAAAATGAAGAAAAATAGTAGTCTAGAGTAATCTTGAAAATGAAGAAAAAGAGTAGTCTATCTGAGCATGCTGGCATCAATATCCAACCAAAATACAATGATATGAAGGTACAGAAGAAAGTGACCTCTAGGGTGAAAACCTAAAAATGGGCAGTCTAGAGCGATCCAAGAGAAAAAGTGAAAAAGAAAAAAAAAAGAGAAAAGAAGAAAGAAAGAATAACATTTCATCTGGGCGTGCCAATCACAAGAATTCCCAGAAATGTATTTGTAGTCCTTCATTCAAGAAATCTCATTTTTGAGGAGTTTTGGAGGATCAAACATTCTTAAACAGAAAACAAACATCAGTATATAGCCAGAATGCAAGGCAGCCTACAGTAAAAAGAAAGGAAATAAACTCTAGGGTGAAAATTCGAAAACGGGCAGTCTAGAGTGATCCAAAAAAGGGGGATAAATAATGGGCATATCCAAGTTACACAAGTATAGAAATATTGTTTCACTTAACCATAAACCAAAGGCCTACATTACAAGCCCCCAAAGACCATTCTGGTCATCCATAGATATCCAAGTTGAATGAGAATGTCTTCAGATTTCATTCCGCCTATAAGGGTTAACTTTGCTTCAAGGAACGTCAAACTTCGAAGTGCTTGATCGACACCCAAATAAGGGAAGCATAGGGCATGGTGAGATAGTGAGATTAAGAGAGCCACCTTAAACGGGGTAGAAACTAGGTAGGGTTGTTCCTCTCAAAAGCATATTAGACTAGAAGAAATTATATATTGGCATATATCTCCACAATGGTCAAGATCTTCTAAATATGCGCTTCATTAGAGTTGATCTCTGGCAACTTGAAGCAGATGCTCTATGGTGTTTGATATTTCGGGGGCAAACATGTTTTAAAAGGTTTGACATTTTCTCTCAAAGTTTTGATGTTTACCATTTCCCCCCAAACATTAGTTTTTAAAAATGTTTGGCAATATACTTCGAATTTTGTTTACCATTCTCCAAACATTAATTTTTTTAAAAATGTTTGGTCCTTAAAAAAAGAGGATGTTTACCATTTGTTCCAAACAATGTTTTCAGAATGTTTGGTATCCCCTCCAAGTTGTGATTTTCAAAATGACTGTTATCTTTTCAAACAATCATTATGTTTTTGAATTATACACAAGTAAATTGCCTTTTGCATTACTTTAAAAATGAATGATGATGAGATTTAAAGCATAGGGACAATGAGTTAGTTCCCGTCGAAATGCTACGAGAAGATCAAGGATGAGCTCAGGGGATGGAAGCATTTTGGCTCACCCTGGTGACTAGAAATAGATCAAGGCTCTGTATGATGGGTCAAAAAATTTAAAGCAGTGGAGCCCGTGGTTGAATGGGGCAACGCCAAGTGAAGAAGATGACAAGGGCTCTTATAAGAATAATATAAAAACTAGAATATCATTTATGAAAACGGGTGATAACCCCGAAGACAAGAAAGCCTTCCGCACAAAAGGTTTGAAAGCATGTTAATCTAGATTCGAAGTGACTGATCAAATGAGGATTTAAAAGCATACAGTGAAGAAATAAAGAGATGAAGAAATCTGAGGAACAACCTTTCAAGGTGTAAGACTTTAGAACAAAAAAACGAATAGAAAAGGAGAAGAAAAAAAGAGAAGAAACAAAAAAAGGGAAAAAAGAGTGAGAGAAAAAAGATGATAAAAAGAGAAGAAGAAGAAGAAGAAAGAGGGGTGTAAGAGCGAACAGAAAAGGAGAAGAAAAAAAGAGAAAAAACAAAAAAAAAGAAAAAAAAAGTGTGAGAGAAAAAAGATGATAAAAAGAGAAGAAGAAGAAAGAGGTAAAAGAGAGAAAAGATAGAAGAAAAAATATAGAAAAAAAAGAAAAAGAAGGAAAAGAGAAGAAGAAGAAAGCACGATATTGCATGTATCATATAGATAGAAACATGTCAATTTTTGCTTGTTTTTAGACATGTATTTGAAGAATTGTCAAAGAATTTACTAAAGAAAAGAAAGATCGACAGCCATAGCGGCGTGAGGCCCAGACGTTAAATCCTTCGGGTCATCGGTAAGTCCTTCGGGCACGATGTTAAGTCCTTCGGGCCACCAATAAGTCTTTCGAGCATGGTGATAAGTCCTTCGGGCATCAGTAAGTTCTTCAGGCATTATGCGGCAGCCTTAGTAGCGTGAGTCCAGAAAAATTGGCAGCCATAGCAGCATGAGGCCTAGATGTTAAATCCTTCGTGTCATCAGTAAGTCATTCGGGCACGGTGTTATGTCCTTCGGGCCACCAGTAAGTCTTTCGAGCATGGTGATAAGTCCTCCGGGCCATTAATAAGTCTTTCGGGCATGATGCGGCAGGCTTAAGTAGCGTAAGTCCAAAGATATCAACAACCTTGTAAAAAGAGAGAGAGAAAATGAGATAAAAAAAGAGAGAAGAGAAAAGGAAAAAAAAGAGAAAAAGAAAAAAGAGCAGAAAAAGAGGGGAAAATGAAAAAAGAGAAAAGAAAAATTCGAAGATAAAGGTTCTATATAGGAAGGGCCTATATTTTCAAGCTCTCGTAGTGAGAGGTTCTATATAGGAAGAACATGTAGCTCTGAGATTTCAGAAGCTAAACGTTCTATATAGGAATGACTGGCGGCTCCAGGGTGAAGACTAGTTATATATAGGAAGAACTCCCAGCCGAAGGAATTCACCCATGACACAGAAGGTTTTATATAGGGAAAACCTGTTGTGTTGAAGGCGAAGAGTCCTATATAGGAAGGGCTTCGAGTTTTACTGTCTTAGAGTGAGAGGTTTTATATAAGAAAAACCCGTAGCTCCGAGATTTCAAAAGCTAAAAGTTCTATATATGAAGGACTGGCGGCTCCAGAGTTTGAAGACCAGCAGTTCTATATAGGATGAACTCCCAGTCGGAAGAATCCATCTGTGGCGCATAAGGTTTTATATAGGAAAAACCTGCCGCGTTGAAGGCGAAGAGTTCTATATAGGAAGGACTCCAAGCTTTACCGTCTCAGAGTGAAAAGTTCTATATATGAGAGACTCATAACTCGAGGCTTCAGAGCGAAAAGTTCTATATAAGAAGAGCCTGTAGCTCCAAGATCGGAAGGTGACGAAGTTCTATATAGGAAGAGCTTACAAGCCTGAAGATTCAGCTAAGGAAGAGTGGAGAGTTCCAGAAGAACACATGATTCCGAAGCCAAAGACAAGGAAGTAGGTCAAAAATGAGTGATTTTGATCTTTGCTTTGTTCTCGTTTCACAAGAACAAGCAAAGAGGTGCAACTGTAATCACTCATTTTTGACCGGGATTTAGTGTTATTAGTATTATTTTAATGGTAGTACTATTAATATAAAATTAATGAAAAATCAAAAAAATAATAATAAAAATAAAATATAAAAAAGGTAAAAAAATATTATTATTAATTAAAAAATTAAAAAGTAAAAAAAAAAAGAAATTGTGTGGAGCAGGGTGCTCCACGTCTTACCCCCAACCCCACCCCTTTTTCCTATAAATACAAGGCATGGGGGGAGCCAATCATTCACGCCCAAAATTGCCAACAATTTGGCAAATGAATTGGCACCCAATTCGTGGGAGCCATGGCCGGCCGCAAGGCTGGCCGGGGTTGGGGGTAGTGCCCTCGGCCCCAGTTGGTTCGATCCAACATTCGATCGGCGTCTTATTTTAGATCTGATCTAGTTAATATTTTTGAAGATGTCGTGGTAGATCTCGGTGAGGTTCAGTCAGGATTCATCATTCGAGCTCCTAGTTAAGTATATTTTCTTCCTTTTTTATTTGTGTTGTAATTTTTATGATTTAATGAAGTATTAGTTAATTTAAAATAGTGTTCTTTTTTTAGTTTGTATGTTTTAGATTAGTATTTATTTATGTTTTAAATGAATGTTTTTATTTATGTTAGATTTGTTTTTATTTATGTGTTAGATTAATATTTATGTATGTATGTTTTAGATTAGTATTTTATTTGTGTTAGATTAATATTTTATTATGTTAGTATTTATTTATATTTTTATCACATTGTATTTAAATTATTTGCCATGTTTTTAAGTTGCATAATGGAATATAAACTGCCAATGCGGTGCCCTTTTATCCGAGCGTAAACGGAGCTAGTATCAGGCGTAGTGGTTGGGGCGTTTACTTTCGGATAACGGGGCCTTTAAAATTTACTCGCACTTATAACCAAATTTTAAATTAATCGTCACTTTAATCCGGAAAGTCTAATATTAATAAAGCGGTAATTATTAAAGTACCAAATTTGGGCGGTGTGGGGTGCTAATCTTTCCCCATCCGTAACCGACTCCCGAACCCAACAATTTTTAAACATCTGGTTTTACGGTGTCCGGCCTACCTAAGTGGCCGGTGGCGACTCTATTTTCAAAATAAAATATGATTTTTACAAAATCCCACGGAATATATTTTTTAAAACAAAAAAATAAAAATACATTTTTTAGCTAGAGGATATCGCTACAGTAGCTTTAACATTCCATGTTTAAATCTGGGTTTCTCCTACTTTAGTAAAGAAAGTTCAGGTTCATACCACAATTCTGGAGACCAACAGATGATGAACTAAATTAAACTTATTATAGAGACTTGTTTGATTAGCTGAGAAAGTGTGGGAAAATGCAAAAATCTCCATTTCCATCAGAAAGGCAGTGGGAAGAAACAGCAAATGAGGGGATTGATTTGAGTTGTGGATCTACCCACGTGAAGTCTGACTGAAACCAAGAAAGGGAAAAACAGAAGAGTACTTTGATTGACCCCAAAGCCTTTTCATCCTTTCTTCAATGGTCATTTCTTTTCTTCCCATCTCTCCATTATAGCTTTTGGACTTGTCCTCTAAATCCCACCTTTTCATTTGGACCACTCCCATTAACTTCTCTCTCTTTCAAGCACTAAAAAAGGATCTTTTCCCCAAATGCTGCCAAACCCTAGCTTGCAGAGATGAAGAGAAAACCCTAAAGCCGTCACTCGAACCCTAAAACTGCTGTTTCCCAATCCTCTCAGCTCAAAACACAGATCAGGGAAAGAGATGAAGAAAATCCCTAATTTTTGGGTCAAAATTAACCTGAACTATTCTGGGTGTTGAAAGAAAGATCTCCAAGTTATCAGCAGCAGCAACCCTAGATAGACCCCCCAAAACCTAGAACAGGGGTCACTTCTTTGTGAAACCCTAAAAAGTCCATGGTATCTGAAGCACGGGGTTTACAAATTTGTAGAAACAGGAAGGAATGACATGTGCCTCATTTATCGAACTTTTACTTTTAATTACACATCACCATTTTCTAACTCCGTTTATAGAATATAAAACGTTATCTATTTTTTTATTAGGTTGTGTTATAATAATATTTTTATGATAAATATTAGGACTTAAACTCACACAAAGAGTGAAGCGGATGAGTATCTATCTGATTATAACCACCAGTTCAATTAATGGATCTCTTAAATATACTCTACTAATAGTATGTCAAATAATTATCTTAAATCAAATAGATAATATATGCACAGTCGATAGAAGAGATAGATTCTGAAACTCGTTACTCTAAGCACAATCAACTATTTTATTCGTCGTATGAATTATGATAAAGAAACTTGTCGAGTTTAGGGATGGTCATTTCACCTAGACTCGACGAGTTCCGACCCGACCCTATAAGGTTGGAATTTTAAAAAAAAATTGGGTTCGGTCGAATTTTTTTAGGATGAGGTTGGATATGGTTTGAGATTAAGGTGAAAAATACTCGACTCAAAATAATAGTTTAATTTTATTCTAAATATTTAGATATAATTGCTATAATGTCTCTCTCTTTATATATATTTTTCAATTATCTCTCTATTTTGTCTAATAAAAATATAATAATTATTAAAATACCTTATCTCTATTTGTATTTTTTCAATTAACTCCCTATTTTATCGAATAAAAATAAAAACTAATAATTTTTATTTATGTCGGATCGGGTCAAGTCGAGTTTTTACTATAAAATTCGGATCTAATAGAGCATCATTAAATATAGGGTGGGATTGGAGTTCAGGTCAAGGTGTTAAATTTTCAA
Organism: Hibiscus mutabilis; assembly: GCA_019671005.1. Lineage (NCBI taxonomy): Eukaryota > Viridiplantae > Streptophyta > Magnoliopsida > Malvales > Malvaceae > Hibiscus > Hibiscus mutabilis. Next base: position 2,910,689 of record CM033750.1, read on the forward strand.
GTCAGTGTAGATCGACCATAAACTCGACCCAACCCAACCCGTAAACTTCCCTAGTAGAGTTCAGGAATCCTTTGCAACAAGCATTATTATCCACCAATGTCATGTCTTAGTTCTAATAGTTTAGTACAGTTATTTTATCATCTCCAACCATGTGTTTTTGGTCTTGTCTTAAAATCATATTTCTAACAAATGCATCCCCACTATCTTTTGCAATAAAGGCTTTTCTCCCATCTTATCCTGTCTTAGAGATAGATATCCCATGCCTTAACTAAATCTTCCCTAGTTTTTCTACACACCCATCGTAGCATTTGAATCCTAGCCACAATTATTCTTTGTATATGTCACTTCATGCTACACCATATAATAAAGTAATTCTCAGCACTCTACACAATTCAGAGTTTTCTTTAATTAATCTAATTTGCCGAGCAAAAAAAAAACAAATATTTACTATCGATATAATATTTAAGATCGGAACTATAATAAAGTTATGGGAGGGCTGAAACTAGTATGAAATTATGAGGGAGGACAAATTGCTTAGATTTGAAATTAACATGGCTCTAAAAGATAACCATTTTGGGAAACCGACAAGTTTAGCTTAATACGTAAAAGAATAAAAAAATAAAGAAATTTGCATATCCATGTTGAACCAGCCACCTAAATTAGGCTCCCAACCATGAGAAAAAGAAGAAGCAAATTCATGACATTTCAAGTAGAAAGCCCAATCTACCTTAACTGCTAAATCTTTGTCTGTATTCAGGCCAGGCCAAACGGGCCACTTGACAAGTTTATTTTAGTTCCTTAACTTCTTTCTTTAAGTTCTTTAAAATGTTAAAAAAATTTAGGGTGAGTTTGATTTTAAAGAATAGAGTCTGTTTTTATTTTTATTTTTTTAGAAAATTGAAAATAATGAAAAAAAATATGTTTAGTTGTAAAATTAGAAAATAATTTTTAAATAATAGAAACAAAAATAAGTGAAAAGTTGAAAACATCAAAAGGTATTTTCATTGTTTTTATTAAAAAATATTTTAGGAAAGTGAAAAATATGAAAATAAGTTTTTTTTATTTTAAGTTCATTTTAACTCAGGTTCAAATCCTTCTAACGTCCTTTTTTAAGATTTTAGTTTATTTAGTCATATTTTATTTATTATTATTTTAATAATAATATTTTTAACTATATTTTATTTTAATTATTTAATAATTATTTTTTCATTTCTATTTTGAAAAACTAGACACCAAACACAGTTTCACTATTTTTATTTTTGAAAATAAATTTTCATCCCTATTAACCAAACATGTTTTTTAATTTTTAGAAAACTGAAAAAAAAATTCTAAAAATAAAAATAGAAAACAAAAATAAAAAAAATATTTTCTAAAATCAAATAAACTCTTAAATTTACAGAATATTTTTTTTAAAAAAAAAGACAAATGAATATAATATAAAAAAGGAAGAGGTTACAGTATATTTGCTGTTTACTTCATAAGAGAAAAACAAAAGGACAAATGAGGAAGGAAGAAATCGCACCAAAAGGCAGAATAAAGGATTGCATTAATTACTTAGTATTAATATAAAAACAATAATTTGTTTCAAAATTAGTTTTAAAGTAATATTTTTACTTAGTATATTAAAATTAATAAATTAAAAAATTGTTATATTTAACAGAATATTATAGATAGAATGATATGAAATGATAAATTATTAATAATAAAAGATGTTTATCACTGGCTAATAACACTGTTAAACTTATTTACTAATTAATTCAAGGAAATTAAATATGAAATGATAATTCATTCTTAATTAATGCAACAACATACCTTAATAAATTGATTTTAGAGTAACCGTTTTTTTTTTTTTGCATTAAAAGTATATAAATTCTATAGTAGTTTAGATTATGTACATCATAACACATTTCTTTATTGTTATTCATTCTTTTTGTGTTATTTGCTGATTAATAATATTTTTTTGTAACAATTGAGTTTTAACTTAATTATATAGTTATTATTATAATATTTTTAAAAATAAAGATTATTAATTTGATGAATGGAAAGTATAATAGAATTAAAATTTGAAATAATTTTCTAAAATATTTACTAACTTATATTCCTAATTAAGTATGAAATAAAACCAGTATTTAACCTAAAATAAATAAATACAAAGGAAGTCTTCCATGAATGAAAGAATAAAAATCTTCCGCCATTTTTTTGTGCCGTTATTTATGTCTTTAAATTAAAATGTTAAAGTTTAAAGTTTAGGGTTAAGATTTAAAAGTAGGGTTTAGAGTTTAAGATTTAAATATTAAAGTTTAGAGTTTAATTTTTTAGTGTTAAAACATGAATAAAAACACAAAAAAAAGTTCGGAAGAGGTGTCGAAAGGAACACTTATTCCCATGCAACAAAAGCTGAATTGTTGCTATCTGCCCTCATTTAACACACTTCATTTTTGTATAACCTACGACTTCATTTAACCCATGTCTAGAATTTGGGTTATATTTTATTTAATATGTTCCTAAAAAGTTCATTTTAAAAAATTAAAAATTTAATGAACCGGTGAAAATCAGTTCAATTCATCGTAAAATTTGATTCGATTTTTAAAACCAAAACACTACCTATTATAGTAAAATTTGATTAACATATAACTTACCGATGAAATTGTTTGAATCTTAATTTTGTAGGATGAATATTATACTTTTTTCTATTAGACTTACTCGTTAAATTCTTGTAAATATTAAACTTGAAAGCATGTAACTTGCTACTAATACTATACGAATTAGTTGGTCGACTGAAACTAATATTTTAACCTATATAACAATTACTTGTAACAAAGGAGATATGATTAGTTAGAACCGTAATGACTTCAAACAAGTACAAAAACAGCAATGATTAATCAGAATGGTTAGAATTTTAAACTTTGTGAAAGTGTTGATTACCTTTGACAAAAGCCACTTCAACTTCAATTTCCATGTTTCTTCTTACAGCTACCCAAGTTTGATCATATCATCATCATGCAGAAAAGAACGAGGCCAAAACCAGTTAAAGAAAAACACAAAATTCCAGGCAATAACGTTTGTTAACGAGAATACAATGATTCTCTTACGTAAGCAGCGTATGCATGTGAAAGCATCCACCTTAAAGAAAGGACACCCGAGTTCCATATTTAAGCTCAGAGTTGCAGCAACTGAAAGAGAGATCGATTTATATAGACAAGGAAGAAGAAGAAGAAGATTTTAAAGGACAGTAGCTGTTGAATTTGATAACAGACAAGAAAGGGAACAAGAGTTGGTGTTTTGCAGCCATAAATATTATACTATAGAGATCTTTACAACTACCGCAAGACGATAAGGGAAAGTAATACAACAGGAAGCTAAGGCCTGTAAGATTTTTATTTATGGTAGTAGCTTATTGCTTACTACTAGCTATCTATGCAATTTAGGTTTCAACTACGAAGCTTTTGCTTGTGGGAGCTGCTGCTGCTGCTCCTTTTTGTTTTTCTCCTCTCAACAACTCCCATCTTTTCATGCTTTTCAATCGACTCCTTTCCCTGTCTCGATTCAGAGTCCAGCTAAATCAAATCCTTAAAAGAAACATAAATTCTCTTTATGTTGTTTTCTTCGTCCACTAATGTTCGATCAGTTTAATATTTCTCATTGTCTCTCTCTAATGTTTTTGCTTATGTAAAATGATATCTTTTCCATATTCCTCAACACTTATATCTTCGAATATGTACTATAAAATGGATGTAATATTTGAATAAGAATAAATTGAACCAACTGGAGGTCATCAAATGTTGAGCTTTGGTAAGTAAATGTCAACTATAATACTCCTTTTTATTGGTTCATGTTCCAAAAGTAAAGGCAATTTTTTAAAGAAGAATGTAAATAAGTTTTTAAGATCAAATTCTAGAACGATGTCAACGAAAACTTAATATCAAATTGTTTACTATTTCACTCGTGGTTCAATCCAACTTTACATATATAAAAAGACAAGTTGAACCTGCTAAAGATCATGGTGTGCAGGGGTGGATGTATGTAGGTACCTGTTAATTTTTGGGGTAAACTACAACAGAGGTCACTCAATTATGGGTGATGTTATATTTGGTCATTCAATTTTTAAAAGTTACATTTGAGTCACTCAAATATAGGTAAGGTTACATTTGAGTCACTCAAATATGAGTAATGTTACATTTGGGTCACCCTTCATACTTAAAAAAATTATTTCTACAAAAATTACATTTGGGTCAATCCTCAAATGCTCGAACTTTTGATAACCTTTGTCTTTGAAACTCAGAAGAACTTTCATGATATCACACTTATCTCTTTAAACGTTCTATTTGACAAGAAAAATAGTTGATACAGAATTTCTCTACTCATCCCTTTATCAATTCAACTTTCTTGTCACTTTTATCAATTTGGGATTGTTATTACTTTTTTAATTCTTTTTTTAAGTAGAGAGATTTATGTTAAAGTCAAATTAATTGTCTGAAGAGATTCGAAGCCTTAAACCTTTAAATAAGGTAAATAGGTGAACCACCAATTTTAAATTGCTAGATCCACCCATGCCATCCAATGACCACATTAAAATAAAAGAAAATTTTGATGCGCAGCTTTTGCTATATATGGAATATGGTTGTGGTAGTGTTAAGTATTAACACCTTACCTTTGTGTGACTACACACACAACACATCAATAGATATATGTAGCTGTGAAACATGATAAGAATGGGAAATGGTACAGCGCACAGTCCCTCTCTTTTGACTTTTCTGAAACCCTGAATCTAGACGATGTAAGGTAAGATCTTTAAGGATCCCCAAGCACGGGGATTGCGAAATCCGAGCAAGAATTCTAGACCCCCAAAAGTGATGGCTTTTGGTGAACAATTTGGTACACCCTACTCTAGCTGCAGCTGGTTTGAGAGCAAACTACACCAACTGTTCATGTTATAAATCTTGGAGCAACTTTCCCATTTCTCTATAAACAATAGTATTAAGATAGCACACCAGCATTAGCTTAACAAGGTTACGAAACCCTAATGTGGTTAACTTTCAAAGAAATCTATGTCTGGGGATCTTTTCTAGGTTGATAAAAGCTTTCGTATTCATTAAGTTTGTCCGTCTGCAGTTCATTTCTTTCAAGAATGAATAAATTTAAAGGAGTTGTGTAGATTGGGTTCTTTGGTGGATGTTGCTACTGTTAGAATTAAACCATAACAGATATGAAATCTAAACCCAGGATCTATCATGTCAAATCATCAAGAACAATAAACTGAATGCGGATGCGTACCTGAATTAATCGATAGATGAAAAACTTGAATCTTTTGATGAAGATCGCCTAAAAGGTGGTTGTGATCTTCCAAGAAAATAGGTTTTCTCTTGATGTAAAACTCTCTGACGGGGAAGGAGAGAAAAACAAGTTAACCTATTTCTTGGGGACCACTACCTCTTTATATAGTTGAATATTAAATCAACTATTAAATATTTATAAGTCTGCCCCTCATTGAATTATAAATATATCTTACGGTATCTACACTTTTATTTCCATGACATTTTAATACCCATGACACGCCTAACATAATTGGTCACTTAATTTGTGTCATACTTTAAAATAGCAATATACATTATACATATGTGCCCACTATTACGGATTTTAATCCAACAATCTCCCACTTGGGCAACATATGTTTCCTGACAAATGTATAACCTTATGAGCTCAAAAATTTGCTATTATATAATAGGTATTCTGTAACAATCTTGTCCATCAACTATATCCATATAGGATCAAAGCAGCCTTTGTCGTATCAATCATGACAAGACCCATCAATGGTCACGTATACAAATATAGTCAAATGACATAGATCAATCATGGACGCGTAGCATGGAAAATTACATGAAATGTGAACCAAACATGTCTATTTCCAACTGGTCCTCCTAAACCTTAGTGAGATCAAACTTTACTGAATTCAGAGTGTGCATAAACCAAAAGAACTTTATTTCTGCAGAAAATAATCTTAAAATAACTTTAGACTGAAGTAACCGAAATTGTGTCTAAACCAAATGAGCATTTTTCAAAATTACAAACTCCCACTAAAACTGAATATCTTTATATAACATTACACCCACATGAGTAGTGTGCTCATGAAAGACCTAGGGTGATAGTTTCTTAATAAGCGCGCAAATATGGAGTTTGTACCAACATGCTCTATAGACACACAATCACTCTGAATTTTCTTTAACAACTAGGAACTTAATATTTATGTGCTTCAAATTTAAAGTGTTCTTATTGTTTATAGAATAAATGAATGCATATTTATTGTCACAAAATAACCGAAGTGATCTTTCTATTCAATCTATAATTAGCAGCCCATGTGACAAAATTCTTTTGCATCAATATTCTAATAGAATCGAAGTCTGTAAACTTAATGATCTCTAACTTACCAGAACTCCGATATGTGAGCATGTAATTTTTTTTTTAATTTCAAGGTTGCTTTTAGGGCATTGAGTAAGACTAAATTTGTCTTCTTTAGTAATATGAGTATCACTTGGTTTACTCCCACTGAACTGTAGTATATAGAATTGTGAACCAAATTTATCTCAAAACCAAATGAGATAAACAATATGAAATTTATAATTTCGTTAATGAGAGTCCAACTTAAGCTCATAGATGAATTTCTTTAATTTACATATCATTTATTTTGTATCATTAGACACAAATCTATGATTGTACCATATAATTTGTTTCTTCAATATCACCATTGAAAAACACAAGCATAACATCCATCTTATGTAGCTCAAGATTAAAATAAGCAATAAGTGTCATGATTATCTTAAAAGATTCTTTCAATAAAACTTGAGAGAAAGTCTCCACAAAATCAATGTCTTCTTTTAGAGTATATCCTTTAGATACAAGACATGTCTTATACTTGTCCACATTATCATTTGCATCCCTCTTGGTTTTAAATATCCATTTACAACCAATTGGTTTGCACCTTCACATAATGAGACAAGTTCCTAAACTTTATTATCTTGCATAAAATTATACTCTTCTTGAATGACATCAATCCACTTTTGAGAGTCAGAACTTTTATGATTTGATAAAAAATAATTGAATCATTTTCTATCATTCCATTATTATCCTTATTTTCTTGAATAAATACAAAGTAATAATCTAGAATAGTATTTCTCCTTCCTCTCGTGGATATCTTTAATGACACTTATTTTTTTAAGGTTGTTGAGTTTGTTCTTCTGAAACAATTACCTTATCTTGAATGGGAGTTGTTCAACATTGTTTTGCTGAGGTACTTGATTCACTTCTTGATTAATGATAGGTGTAAAAACCTAAACATCATTAAAAGTGATAGTATGAATTAAATTATAATTCAACTTCCCCTCAATAGCAATGTATCTAACCTTATTTCTCCCTCCAAACTCAACATCCTAAAAATGTTATAAACCTCTCCTTAAAATAATCCTTATTGTGGAATCATAAAATTTACAGCCCATGGATCACTCAAAATAACCGAAGTAGTTGCTCACTTTTGAAGTTTAATTTCTTCACATGTGTCCTAACTTATACAAAAGAATCAATACTTTGTAACTTATTGTTGTTTCTTTTGATTAGGACCTTTAGCAACTTTATTGTAATATTTTTTTTATTGCCCTTATTCTTAGAGACACTAACTGAATGAGCACTAACCGAATGAGTACTTTTACAATTATAATGCTTCAACTTTTCTTCCTCTTTAACACAATTAGAAATAAGCTCATTTATAGTTTATTTCTCCTTTTGAAAATTGTAACTAATTTTGAATTGGTTAAACTGTATAGGAAGCGATACCAAAATCATAAGAACAAACAATTGTTAGAAAGTTCGATCTTATGTAGCTTAAGTTTTGAAGCAATATTAAATATTTTCATAATATACTCCCTCACATTTCCTTGATCTTTATACTTCATAGACATCAAGTAAGTCAAAAGTAACGTCATAGCCTTAACATTTTTTTAATAAAATGTTTCTCAAATTTATCAAGGAAACCCTTAGTATGAGTAATATCTTTAGATTTGTGCTCCTAAAGAATTCTAGAATGTTGTACTTTATGATCATTAAAATCATGCAATTTGAACGAACTCACCTCTCAAAATCCCTTTTATGGGTGCTTACCGCCATGAGAGGTGCGAGTTGTTCTTCCTTAGTGCAAGGTCTATGTTCATACAACCAAATACTTTATGTAAGTGTCTTTTCTATTCCTTGAAACTAGTTTCACTAAACATGAGTGTAGAATGTATTTAACAGATATTGTAACAGTAAAGATAAATTACCTAAATATAGAACAAAATAAGCAAATAAAATAAAAACAAGCCCACATAAATATTCATAAGTAAACAAATAAATTCAAAATAATGGCTAGTTCCCCTCAAGATACCAAGCACAACATTAATATCAAGTCTTTGGACAGTAATATTAACTGTAAGTGGTACTCTTGTTGTAGCAATCAAACATTGACAATAAACTATGTCAAACAATAGATTAATCTTTGGACTAACGTATTGCTTACATAAAATACCTTATAATTGTCACACATTTATCGCCACAGTTGTCGTTGTAATTCTGCCAAATATTAACTTTCCTTTGGACCAATTAATAAACGCATGAATTACAAAAACCCATAATTATCTTAATATTTTAAATAAACTAATATACACAAAAGCGGTCACTTTGGTGACATTATGTTTCAATTAATCCATTAAAATATTAGACATCCGAAACCAAAATATGAATTTAATTGTTTCAAAATATTTATCTTAATTTTATCTTTCAATCAAATTAAAAGATAACCAAAATAATAATAAATTTGAATAAAGGTAAACCTCATATCAAGATACCAGACACTCCATTAATATTTCATCTTTGGACAAAATATTAACTCGTAAGTGATATCTTGGTACAGTAATCAAACATTGATAATAAGAACATGTCAAACAAAAATCTTCCTTTGGGCCGATTTATTGCTCACATATTAAACTGAATAATTATCATATGTTTATTACCACAGTTGCACATGTAATAATGTTAGTTATTAACCTTCCTTTGGGCGATTAATACTAACATAATCCGACTTACACGCATTAAAACCTTCTATATTTTAAAATAAAATATTTTTTCACAATAGGGTCACTTTGGTGACTTGATGTTTCAATTAATTTATCTCAAAATATATAACATAAATATACCGATATTCAAATTTAAAATTTTGTAATAGTCAAAACTAAAATTTCTGATAACATTTAAGTTTCCGAAATAACCCGAAATAAGGTTGTTTGAATGGGGCTATCAGAATTCAAAGAACCGAAATCTTTGACTGTTCTTCAAAAATTCCTTAAATATGCATTTATTAAAATTTTAGATTATAAACTTAAAGACAATATTTATAAATAGTTAAACTAAATGCATTCAATCCTTAACTTTATATAAATGAATGATTCATACAATGATCACATAAAGCTTTAGTGTGCATAATAACTTGACGATTAAAATCGAAATTCTTGATCAAACCGAATCGAATATGAATTTCATAAAATTAATGACATGCTTTCCAAAACCAAAACCAAATGTATATTCCGTAGATAACATTAATGTCATAATTAAGCATAGAGAGTAATAAATTTAAGCCAAAAATTATGTTCAAAACTAAACAAGATTTATCTTAATACCCAATGATCAAAACTAAAATTTTGATCCAACCAAATAAAATATATATATCTTAAATAATATATATATATATATATTTCATACTTGAAAGCAAAAGCAATACAAAATAAGGGCATATTGATGTTTAAGAAACTGTTTACTGTAACTAATGAATACATGATATAGCATGAATATTCATTACTTAAAAAAAACTTAAATTCAACATATATAAAAGAAATAGGATCTGCTCCAAATTGAAAAACCCCAAATCAAAACGCAACATAGGGTTATCACCATTACTGACGCAACAAACAACAAAATTCCGTAATCCAATTTGCCGATTAACAAAATTAGGGAAAGATTACATATTAACGCTATTTGTCGATTAACAACACAATTAAAAACAAAATTAGGAAGAAACAACAAAACTCCATAATCACAATTTGCATATTAATGTAAAGCCGCAAGCCATAAGTTAATAAAAAATTACGCGGCACTTGAACAATCAAATATTGTTATTTTCTGTATAAAATTAATTATTTTCTTAATGATTCGACATAACTTATCTCTGATGCCATTTGTTAGAATTAAACCATAACAGATATGAAATCTAAACCCAGGATCTATCATGTCAAATCATCAAGAACAATAAACTGAATGCGGAAGCGTACCTGAATTAATCGATAGATGAAAAACTTGAATCTTTTGATGAAGATCGCCTAAAAGGTGGTTGTGATCTTCCAAGAAAATAGGTTTTCTCTTGATATAAAACTCTCTGACGGGGAAGGAGAGAAAAACAAGTTAACCTATTTCTTGGGGACCACTACCTCTTTATATAGTTGATTATTAAATCAACTATTAAATATTTATAAGTATGCCCCTCATTGAATTATAAATATATCTTACGGTATCTACACTTTTATTTCCATGACATTTTAATACCCATGACACGCCTAACATAATTTGTCACTTAATTTGTGTCATACTTTAAAATAGCAATATACATTATACATATGTGCCCACTATTACGGATTTTAATCCAACAGCTACATGGTCTGTTTTGCTTTGGCAAGTGTGTCTTTCCTTAGCAAGATGGCTTTCATTGATTGTGTGTTGAATTGAGAATTTAAGTTGGCGGTGGACTTATTTCTTTGGTGCTGGCTTGGTTAGCTTGGCATGTAAAGGAGTTTTTGCTTTTGATGGGTGTTTCTGTTGTGGGAGGTTCAAATTATCATAATCGTTTTGCCAAGTGTATTGGATGTTACTTGTGACGCATTTGTATGGTTAACGGATTGTTGTTGGCTGAAAAAATTGTGTTTCCTTAGGAGGAAAATATAAGGACTTGTAGGTCATAAGAGGCGACGAAAGGATCGGGAGTTATAGTTAATAGATTGTTGGATTTGCTTTGGGTGTAATATGTACTTTATTGCTTGTGGGTTATGTTTTGGGGTGTAATTTGTACCTTGTTGTGTGTACTCTTTTCCTTCATTTAGGTTTAGGAAGATTTTTAATGAAGCACTCGGTTTGGGTTTCTTTACCCTATAATAAAATCTAATTTGCTGAGCAAAAAAAACAATGACCCTTTGAGTGATTTCTGTGAAAAATATAATGTTGTTATTCCTAAGAGATGTGGGCTCAAACAATTTGTGTACAACATGTGTACGCTTTATTGGTGCAAACGGGTGGACGAGTGAAACACCCTAAAACCCGGCTTAGTTGAAATTAAATTCCGGTGATCAGAAATCCAATATCAAAAAGTCAAATTATTACATTGAGCTTTGACCAAGTGGTCAATTGTGCAAGTATTAAACCTAATTAAGCATAGTTGTTGATTAAGGACCATATTGAAACTATTGAAACTTGGTATAGTGACTTAATTGTAAAAATTAAAACTATTGGGACAAAAGTGCAAAGTATGAAAAGTTGAAGGACTAACCTCACGATTAGCCCCTCTTAAGTTTTGTCACCACCCATGTGGGACAAAGGGATTGAATTCCTTCATATGAAGGAAAGCCTAAGATTTAAAATAGTGAAAAGAATGAATGTTTACTCGGTTACTTGGCCTAAAGCAAAACACCATCTTCATCTTCAACCTTCCTTCTTGAATAAGCACACACCTCCATTGTTAAACGATTCAAAGCTTCATTTTCTTCGATTTATCGATCCTATAATATTGTTATCAATTGGGTAAACAAAAGCCCTCTTTTAAATTCATTGATTCCATGGCTAAATCATGTATAATCTTATGCTCAAGAATCATGAGCCCTAAGAAAATCATCAAGGATTTCAAGCTTAGTTCCTATTGTCTTCATAGCTAAATAGAGCTATAGACTTGGTTATTGTTATTGGAATCATTGTAATTCCTTTTCCATATATTTTGTTTTAGTTTAAGATATTGGTGGAGAAGATTCACCAATGCATAGCAAGCTTCCTAGCAAAGGAATCACCATCCGGGAGCCTTGAAAGCTTCGAAGGTTTCAATGAGTATAGTCAGAGTCTCGGGAATGGCAGAGTGCCTTCCCGGTTTTATTGATTACTGTTTATTGCATTATTAATATGTTGCGAGGTTAAGTTGTAGCAAAAACCTCATATGAGGATTATTGGTAAGCTCATTGCATTGAATTATTGACTATTTAATTATTGTATTATCATAGATATCATTGAATCATTGCAAGGCTATATTGATCATTGATATTGAATCATTGAAAGCATTGTTATTGATACGGTCATTGTTATTGTTATTGTTATTGGTTTAATTCATCGGACCTTGGATTCGAATAGAAATATGATATAATTGGCATTTCATAGAATTCATGAACTCATTGGCACGGAGTGGATTACAGTCATTGAGCTAAGGCTCTTAGTGACGATGTTGGCGGGATGTATGAGATATTGGTCTTTTGGCGATGTTGGCGGGATTTGACCATTCATTGATTTGGTGATGTTGGATGGGAATTCGCGTATCCACTATCTCATATCGATCAGGTTAAGATTATTGAAATTATTGTCAAAGCATGATTTGAGATGCATTTACATTGATTTCTTATTATGGCTACTATCGACATTCATTGTATTGCTCCTTGCATTGTTATTGACTACCTCACTATGCTAAATAAGCCTAACGTCATGCATTTCATGTTAAGGAACATAAGCTTCGAGGATTGGGTAAGGAACAAATTTTGCAAGTCACACTACAAGCTCATGTAATGTTCTTTTCATTTATGAACTCCTAGAATGGTGATATAAGGTCTAAATATGTTTAAAATGCCCATTTATGTTTTATGGTTAAGGTGAAAATGAACTTATAAAGCTAATAAAAAAACTAGTAGAAATGGCATATTTGGCTCTCATATTGGAAAATATGATAAATGAATTCAATTTGTCATAAAATTTGACACATGATAAGATGCATATACAAGAATATTGTCTATAAAATTTTATAGACATTGGACATTGTTTAGGTGCTTAAAATGGATAAAAACCAGACATAATCTATCATTACAGACTCTGTCATACCGATACGGGTAATGGTGTATCGGTACGAGCATGCATAACTAGACCAGATTAACAAGGCGTATCGGTACAAATTTTCGACACTGGAATTTTACTATAGCAAGGTATCGATACGTGTAGGTAGGTATCGATACTCTATCTGGCTCAATTTGGGAATTAGGGCGCACACTTCGGTACGGCTTGGCCTGTACCGATACTAATTTTAGGTTCGAAAGAAATATAATTATTGGTGCATCAGTACGACCTTCTCGAGTACTGATACAAGTAAGTTAGTTAAAAGGGCTGAAACAAGTTTTGAATCATGGCAATTAAGTAAACAAAATTGTAAGGACCAATTAAGCCTTGAATGTGCCTAGAATTTACTGAAAATTTGCATGCAAGTTAATTGGAAATTGAATTTCATGTTGGTAAGGTTTATATCAGGTAAGGACCTAGTAATTATAGAATTTACAGAATGGTCCCCTAAGCTATCCATCGTTGCTTGTATTGATTTGTTAACATTATCGCATTGATTATGCACCATTGTACTATTGTATTGTATCACCGAAACATCGTTGAACCATAGAAATCACTGTATCAATCACCGTTAACGTTCACTGGTAATATTTTTGACCCGTTTCCCTACTAGACCGGGATAGGGGTGTTACAACGAGTCTATTGATTGTTTTATTTAGCCTGCTACACGTGTAATGTTTCATAATTCAATTTAACGGAACTATTTTGATGTATTATCAAATAAACTTCAATACTAAATGAAAAGAGTATACAGACTAAAATCATGAGATTAAGAGTAAATGGGACTAATTTTTAAACATGCAAAAGGTTAGGGGACCAAAAACACAAATAGACCATCTTTAAAACAACTCTAGCTTATACTTATCTATGAGTTGGGTGACATGCCTGGATTGGGACATCAAAATATAATTTAATATTCATTTAATTAAAATTAACTATATAAAACAATATCTTAGAGTAAGTGATTAAAACTCTCTGTTGACACTTTTTTTGTCCGTAAATTGTATATTCGAAACCCATTAGGAGTAAATTCTCTCTCCCCTCTCTTATATAAAAATTGTTTTAAAAAACATTATATAAAATATATTTCTAATATTTATTATTTTAAATAAAAATGAATAATTTTGATAAAACAAATTGAACCGAATTGATTATTTAAAAAAAATGGGTCCGATTGATCACGGTCTACTCTAGCGTGGCCTAGACGGTATTGTTGTATGGTAACTAAGAATTAAGCAACATGGCCCAATGGCTCATCACCATGGAATATAAATATCTGCACTTAAAATTAAACAAAGCATAATTATCATGTCAGAAACTAAAAGTCGGCTACATAATTTCACACACAACCATAATCATCAAATGTGTGGGTCGATTAATTAGTTGATAGTGACTAATTTGATGTTGATGTATTATAGTTAAATGAGAGAAATTAAAATCATATTTGACTTAAAATCATAAACTTGGTTAACCCTTCTAATTACATAAAACTAGATTGAAATGGAAGGTAACCTACCATACACAACTTCCCTCAAATTAAAAAAAAAATCATTTCAATCCTTTAATTAGATGATAGTATCTTAGTTCGATTTTAAATTTAAATAAGCTCTCGCACATTTATGAATTACGTTGCTTGAACTCAGGTCACCTAGGAATAACAGCATCATCCTTTACTATTGAGACCACTTCAATGAGTTCATGTATAAATTATACTTTCATACATAATGTGTAAAATAAATTACACAATCTAAAATCTAAATTCATAATCCTAAAACCCTAAACTCTAAACACAAAAGCCTAAATTCTAAACCCTATAGCCTGAACCTCTAGATCTTAAACCCTAAACTAAATCCACAAACTCTAAAATTAACAAGTTTGTGCATCAAAATGGTTCCTTAATGATTTGAACCTTAATTTTTGTTATGTTAAAGTATATTAATTTTATCACTTAAACTATAAATACGTTAGCAAATAATAATAATACATGATAGCTCAATAATATTTTTGCAAGAATAAATTAAGTTTTGGAATAAGTCTAAAGCTTTTAAAAAAAACATTTGAATAATTAAGTAGACAGTACTACATGGTCTAGGTTAAACCAAGATAATAAAATAGTAAGTAATTAATTTGAAATGAATACCATCAAAAATAATAATTTTTTTGATAAAAAAATTACCATGTATTTCATTAAAAAAATTTCTAAATTTAAATAAAAAATACACATGATAATTTTATAAAAGTCAAACGAGAAAATCCGACAAAGAACCGTTTACAAATCTAGGCTATAAAGCTACAACATATGTGAACCCCAAAACAAGAAAATAAACATTAGCCTCCAACATCTTCATGTGGAAGACGACCGATCACCACTGATCCAAAACCGCAAATTTTGCCATTTGATCAGCGACTTTGTTACCTTTATGATGGACATGTTGAAACAAAAAGCTCCAATTACGGTCATAAAGCTCCAAAAATAATAATTTGAAATTAATAATGAACTCAAACGTTTTGATTCATCTAATAATATAAATTTATTAAAAAATCCATATATACATGGTAAATTCCCAACAAACATTCTATTACAAAACAATATTCTTTAATCACGAAATTTTTGTTATTACAATTCCCGACAAGCACGAGCATTGTTTTTTATTGATTAAGGTAGTACAGTTTCCAAGAAAGAGAATCCGGGGATTCCAAAGTTTTTATTAGAAAATAAAATTTGAATATATAGTTGTTAATATTTTGAATTAGCTTTGAGGAATGAGGTTTGATTAATTTTCGCAAGTGAATTAGATGATGATACTTTATTAATAATAAATTTAATTTAGAGATACAATCACAATTATAATTACACATAATACAATAGTTGAATATTTATAATCAAAACCAGCTATTATAGCGGATTCGTAGCTAGATTTACAGGAGTATAATAAAATATGGCATCCGATGAGGTACAAACAAGTATTGATAGAGCGTCAAGCTTGAAAGAGAGAGGGTTTCATCGGAGCAGCTCAAGGGTCTCTTCTCACAGTTTCTAGCGTCAAAACAATAGGGGATTTCACAGGAAAGGTCAACAACGGAGATATGGAGTCACTGTGTTTATAGACTATGTTAGCAAAAGGATCCATCACGCAACCCTTAAGGAAGCTTTTGCAGGGTACGAAAATGTCACCGATGTCTATATCGCGTACAATAATCCAAGAAGAATCAACAGGAGAAACACTTTCGCTTTTGTCAGATTCTCTTCTCGTGAGGAAGCTTTGAAAGCGGTGGACTTGGGAAACAACAGAAGAATGGATGGCTACAATATTAGGGTTTTTTTGGGTAAAAGCCAGCGAAATAGTGCACAAACAAGAGTATGAACCCCCCCAGTTCACACCAAGATTGATTATTTCAAGTTCACAAATGGTTGGTCATACAAAGAGGCCCTTTTGCAGAAGAATAATATTGAATCAGCCGGGTCATTGGAGGGTGCTTCCGAGGATACGGAGCCTGTCAACCGGGTAGAAAATCTGTGTTAATCCACTAAATGAACCCTTTCACTTCAGTATCCCCCGTAAGGATTTCGAGTGGCTGAATAACAGCTTGGTTGGACAAGTCAAAGGAATGTACGATGCAAGTTTTGTGCAACAGGTCCTTCTTTCGGAAGGGTTTAAGGTAAAGGTCAGTGTATGGGTTGGTTTTTACGTCATTATTCAATTTGAAGAACAAGAACAAATCCAGATTTTTTGGGACCTCAAAGGCTCCCTATTAGTTGCATGGTTTGATGACATTGACACTGTGGAGCATTTTACTTCTAACAAGAAGCAAAAGGTGTGGGTTGTCTTCAAAGATGTCCCGCTGATTGCTTGGAATGAATTAGTCTTTAATTCCATCGTTGGTAGCTGGGGTTAGTTACTACAGTAAGGAGGATCAGATTGGATAGAGCACGCATTCTCACTGTAGTAAGACACATCTCGAACGTACCCTCTTCTGCCAATATCTTCGTTAACGGGGTTAGTTACTACATCAAAATTTTAGTATCGGAGTATGAAGATGATCAATGTTGGATCGACGCTGGGTAGCCGAAAGGCCTCTCGAAAGATTTCTTAGTAGATCAAGACCTTGAGGATGATAGCTGTCGGCTAGAAGATTTGGTTCTCATTCATAATAGTGCGACGGCAGGTAATTCCTTGAAAAATGATATTAATTTAAGCTATCCCACCTTTTTGGATACCGGTTTAAGTAAAGCTACTGTTGGAAATTCCTGTCCCCCTCGAATATCATGAGAATGGACCCACCACAGGCCAACCAATCTCAGTGTCATCAAATTGCGTTTGAGGACTTGATAGAGATACCTGTCACGTGTGATTCTGAGGCTTCCAGAAATACATCAGGTTCAAGTGAGCCCACTGCACCAGTTTTAGATAAAGAGTTGGGCCTTTTTCCTTATTAGGCCAAGGCAGATCAAAAACCCAAAATACTGGACTTTGAACTTTTTTGCGGTCCAAACTTGACAAAATGCACTCGTGAACCTCCTTCAAACAGGTTCCGAGTAGACCACAATCAAGGAAGCTAAAGGATAGGGCTTCAGGTTTGAGTTTTTCTCCTGGAACCACCATCAAGATAGACTGTTCAGCTTCAAAGGCGAGATGTCCATTTCAGGCAGGTATTGCAGGTGAGAAGTCAACAGAAAAAGGGTTCCCCTCTGGGAAAAAATGGGTCTGACCTCAGAGAG
This sequence comes from Hibiscus mutabilis, assembly GCA_019671005.1. Taxonomy (NCBI): domain Eukaryota; kingdom Viridiplantae; phylum Streptophyta; class Magnoliopsida; order Malvales; family Malvaceae; genus Hibiscus; species Hibiscus mutabilis. Next base: position 2,928,612 of record CM033750.1, read on the forward strand.
CCTGGCTTAGGAGCGATGCTGAAACCTCGTTAGAAGTGGGGGAAGCAGTGGGCTTTTGTTTTAAGGGAAACAGATTAAAAGTAGTTGAAAGCGTATCTCGTTTAGAGGATGTTTCTTCTAGACCGATTTAAAGATGGTATCGTAATTGGTGAGGGTGTAAAGCTTTATTTTTGTCTTTTAATTTGTTATCTTAAAATATTTGGTTCGAATAAAGAAGATCAATATTCTGTTTCTGAAAGTAACAAAATTGTAAAGCTTTAATGCGAGGAAAAGGAATACGGTGTGGGGCCCTGGATCAGATAATTTTATTGTCAGCCTTGCGATTAGTTCTACGGAGGGAATTGCCTATTTTTGGGATCCAAATTTTCTCTGTGTTGAGCACAAATCAATTCATCCTAACTTCATTATTATCCATGGAAGACTAGTGGGTTGGAATTGTAATGTAGCCTGATCAATTTATATGCGCCAAACGTTGCAGAGGACAGAAAGAAAATTTTTGAAGAGTTGGAATCCATAATATTGGTAATTAGGAGTTTGTGAATCATTATGGGAGATTTTAATACGGTAATGTATGATGAGAAAAAAAATTGGGATGACTTATAACCAGGCGTCTATGATGACGGCCCTTGTCGAGTTCATTGCTAATATTGGTTTGGTCGACCATCCTTATTATAGGCAGTAAGTTTACATGGAGCTATTTCAGGGATACTCCTACAATGTGTAGGCTGGACAGGGTCCTAATTTCTTCTGAAATCATACATATTATTCTGGGTATCAGCCTTCATTCTCTTCTGAAGTCGATTTCTGACCATAACCCACTGCTGGTGAATGTTGAGAATTTCAAAGCTGAACCGAGACCGTTTAAATTGTTTAACTACTGGATGGATAACGCTAATTTTAGCTCGATGATCTTTGCTTCCCTAAAAGAATCGATAGGGTCCGGTATTGGTTCGGTACTCAGGAAGTCAAAAGTTGCAATCAAAGGATGGGTAGACAGAGAATGAAAGAAAAATAACAAAGCCTCGACCACTTCAATTGAACTCAAAATAGAGTTTCTTGTGAACAACTTAAGCAATGGGCAGACTGATGGGAACATTACCTTGGAAATTAGATCTTTGAGAACAAAACTGTGTGAGCTTCTGAGAAGGGAAGAACAAGAGTGGAGACAAAAAGCGAGAGTTAAGGGGATCCGAGAAGGTGACAAGAACATAAAAAAATTTCACATGATGGCATCAATGAATAGAAGATCTAACTGGATTCACAAGCTTCGTGTGGGCAATTGTGTTATAGAAGATTATTCTAAAATTTACACTGTGGTCCAGAGGCATTTTGCACAACAATATAAAACATCGAAGACCATGGAACTTGAGGATCTGAACTGCTCCATTAAAAGTATTAGTTGTACATCTCGAGAATTGCTGGAGTGACGATTTGAAGAGGAAGAAGTTTGGAGTATCATTAGAGATGCAAATGAGAACAAAGCACCGGGCCCGGATGAATTCAATCTCAGTTTCTTTAGAAGATACTGGAAATTTCTAAAATCAGACGTGATGTCCTTCCTCAACGATTTTTGGGATGGTAAGCAATGGGATCGCAACCTTAACCACTCTTTTATTTCATTGATTTCAAAGTGCGAGAGTCCGAAAACGATTAAGGAGTTTCGTCCAATCAGCTTAGTAGGAGTGTATAAAATTCTGGCCAAACTATTAGCAAATCGATTGTCTTCCTGCCTAGAAGAAGTTATAAGTGAGAACTAATTCGCCTTCACCAAAGGAAGGAAGATCCTCTCGATTGCTCTCTTGTTGCAAATGAGATACACGATAATGTCAAAAGGAGAGGATTGGAATATGTAGTCTTCAAGGCTGATTTCCAGAAGGCTTATGATACGATTGATTAGAAATTTCTTGATCTAATGTTAGCTAAAATGGGGTTCGACGAAAATGAAGAGGGTTGATTTATTCTTGTGTATCGATTGCTTTCATTTCTGTACTTGTGAACGGTTCTTCTACCGAAAGATTTCAAATCAAAAGGGGACTTAGGCAATGGTGCCCCCTTTCACCTCTTCTTTTCAACATAGTGGCTGTTGAGTCAAGTCTTGGTTAAGACAGTCCGGCTCAGGTTCTTCGAAGAGATTACCGTAGAGAGTGAGGCTGTGCAGGTAACCCATCTCTAATTCGTAGACAACCTTATCATTTTTTGCGAAAAAATGCGACTCAAGTCCAAAATATCAAGAGTATTCTGCGATGCTTTGAGTTAGCAGCGGGCTTGAGGTTGAACCTAGATAAAACATCCATTTTTGGAGTAAATGTCAAAGAGCCACTGATTGTTGTCTGGTCAACTATGCTGAAATGTAAGGCAGCAAAACTCTTGTCCTCATATCTTGGTCTACCTCTAGGTGTTAGGAGAAATTCTCCCGCGTTATGGAAATCGATACTGGAAAAATTCAGGAAACATTTGGCCCCTTGAAAGTCCAGATTTCTGTCCTTTGGGGGAAGGGTGACTATGCCAAAAGTTGTTCTAGCAAATCTATCCATATACTTTCTATCGTTGTTTAGAATGCATGTAGTAGTGTCTTCAGAAGTGAACAAAATTATGGCCAAGTTCATTTGGGGATCGTTGGAGGGTCAAAAAATACATTAGATCCGATGGGAAGTGTTATGTTTTTCAAAAAATTTGGGCAGACTAGGACTTATCGAGTTTGAAGTAAAAAATAAAGCCTTACTATACAAATGGCTTTGGATATTGGTGCAGAATGTGAGAGTTTATGGAAGAAAATTATTAAGGCAAAATATGAAAAATGAATGGATAAGCTCGTACCTGTCAACACTGCTCGTCATAGCAAGTCTTGGATTTGGAAAGATATTACAAAACCACTCGATCCAGCTAGGGCGAGTACTGATCTCTTCCTTTCCAATTTGACCTTGCACGTTGGGGATGGGAAACGTGTAGATTTTTGGAGTGATAAGTGGGTGAGTAATAGCAGTCTTAAAGAGCGTTTCCCGAGGATTTTTGCACTTTCATAGAAAAAATCCAGAACAATTTCAGAGTTCGGCTTCTGGGAATGGGCCTCTTGGATATGGGAAGTTTCTTTACGAAGATCGTTATATGACTGGGAATTGGAATAGTGGGGCGAATTTACTGAAGTTTTGAATAGTTATCGGATTGGCTCTTTTACCTCGAATAATGTTAGATGGACGAAATATTTATCTGGGTACTACTCCTCAAAAGAGATGTGCAATCTGTTAGTCGCTAATGAACAATCTTCCTTTGACTGGAATCAGGTTTGGGTGGGTCTTGCGACATATTACGTGGAATGCTTCGTGTGGAAACTCTTGCATGGTCGTCTTCTACAAAAGATGAATTAAGGAAACGAGGTGTCTCCCTCTCGGATAAGCCTGAATGTATATTTTGCTCCATGGATATGGAATTGGTAAATCATCTTTTCTTCTATTGTAATTTCTAATGGTCGATTTGGTGTCGTTGGTGCTTCGGTTAAAAATATTTTTAAAAAAATTCAGTTCAATTAACGGCTATTAGAAGAAAAAAAAACGTTTAATAAATTTTTTATAGTTCAATTTGATCGGTTAACCGAACTAACCGATTGAACACCGCAAATAAAATAATATCCCTGGGTAAATAACAGACACTCATCTTCAAACCATTTTAGAGAAAATAGCCATCACTTCTACAATCTATACGGAACCATCAACCCTACATATAGACGCTCACGGCCAATTCATTTCTTGGCTAACTGATCAGGTACTGAATTTGTTTCCCGATGCACGAAATTGAATGACCATGCTAGAAACCTGCTACACGTTCTGCAGAACTGGATGTCGGCTTCAAAAATAGAAGAAATGTTGCCTAAATGGTTAATCCAATCAATCACCAATTTGCAATAATGATTTTGATATCGATATGCATTTTAGCAGCGACCGTCTTTTTTAAATTTTAGAATAACGATTAGATGTTTTATTTATAAATTAAAATTTATATTAAGGATTAAAAATTATATTTTAATTTAGAATTTATTAAAAACTCAAATATTTAATTAAGTATAAATTCATAAAAAAAATATGGCTCAAAGTCACATATTAAAATCAAAGCCAGGGTTGATAACTTGATATTAGGTCATGGATTCAACAATCTATTTTTTATTATATAAAAAACATAACTAATAATAACTCGTATAACATTCAAAATATCAAATTTGATTAATCTAATTAAATGGATTAATATCATATTTTTGTAACTCATTTTTGTCCGGATTAGACCTAAAATAAGCTCAATATCCTTACTTATTGAAAAGCCTTTTATCCAATCTAAAATACCGCATTTGCAGACTCGAAAAGCATAAAAGAAGGTATTATCGCCCTAAAATTTTCGATCTATAAAATCAATGTCTTCACTCGTTTTTTAGGTATTTAATATCCTAAATTTTTTATATAAAATAGCTTTTATCGAATAAAATTTAAAAAAAGTAATAAAAAAAGAAAGATAAAATGAGTGGATATCCACGTCACCCACCCCACCTTTGCTTATATAAAGGGGTGGCGGGAACCGAACCAAGGCACCCACAATTCAAGCCAAAATTGGCACCCCAAAAATTATGGGGGAGTCAGGCCGGCCCGAGCAAGGCTAGCCGGGTCGGGCAGTGACTGTGGCCTCAGTTGGTTTGATTCAATATTCGATCGAGATTCTTTTTGTGGTTTGATCTACTTAAATTTTTAGGCCATGTTGGGGTGGCATCGAGATCTTGGTGGGGGTCGGTCAAGTTTTTTCATTCGAGCTCTTAGTGGGGTAAAATTCGGTATATTTTTTATATTTTTAGTTCTGTTGATTATGTTTTCATATTGATATGTTTTTTATATTTTTGCATCGTTTTTTTATTTTCAGTTCTTTTTTGTATTCTATGCATTTTATTTTATTTGTGTATTTTTTATATATGGTATTATTATGTATATTATATGCAATGTGTAATATATATTATATTTATAATATGTATATAGTATAATATTTGCTTTATTTAGTATTTGTATAATATGTATATTTATATATAAGATATATATTTATGCATTTATGTTTACATGTATATATTAATATATATATATTGTATATTATATAGTATTTTATTTATTTTTATTTTATTACTTTATGTTTATATTATTTATATTAACTTTATGTCATTTTACATAAATATCGTATATAGTATTTTGCCTCATTGTTCTGATATTTCTATTAGGAGTGTCATCCCGACTATCCAAGTGTCATCTTCTTTGAATGTTGTGAATACCAAGGCAGATTTAAACGGTTGTGCATGCATTTTGGGAATTAAATTATTAAATTAAATCAATTTTTTATTTTCCTTAATAAAAATTATGTGAATCTTTAGGTACCAATTTTGGGCGTAGTGGGGGTGCTAATCCTTCCCCACTCGTAATCAACTTCCGAACCCACATTTGGTTGACTTTTCGGTGTCCGGTCTACCTTATACAAGTGATCGGTGGCGACTCTATTTTTTATCATTTTTCTATTTAAAACACATGGCTTCTTCCACCAGAGAACAGGCCTCCAAGGAAAGGGCCCAGACGAAAAGGTCGCTATAGCATGGAGACTCTGTTGGGGACTTATTTTTTGTTTTCAAAAAAAAGGAGCTCGGCTTTATTCAAGGTTCGCATTATAATTATTAAGAAAATTTTAAATGTAATTTAATTTTTAATTATTAATTTTTATTTGATATAAATTGTCATCATATATTAGCTATAGAACCCTTAAGTGGGAGAGATTACTTCGCTTTGTGGGGTTTTCACCTCCGTATAGTGTTGTAATGTACTCATCGAATCTGATCCTTATATTCTGTGGGGTTTTCACCTCCGTATGGTATAAGGGTCGTATTTCCCGAATCGATGTCCTAGCGACAGTTCGGGTACCCTTACTTTAGATCATCAACCGCATATAATGAGCCGTAGTATTCGTACCCTTTGATTAGGCCAGTACTCTGCCCATTTAGGAAAGACTCTTTTTAGGTTTTGCTTTGTTTGTATATATTCCTTGTACATTTTAACTGTTTATTTTCTTAATTTTTCATCATTTAATTCATTTTAGTATCCGATATTCTATTACACTAACTTATTTTATATGTTATTTTTTTTATTTTTTTCTGCATCCGCATTACATATCATATCATAAATAGGTGTTGATTGTCCATTTTAAAAGACGTTCAGGTATAGAAGAGGAGTTATGTAATGTCAAAAGTGATAATGCTACGATCTAGGGATAGTCCAAGCGTATACAGACAGAAAAATAAGACAACATGACAGCATAATACGTATCAAAAATTATTGGGCCTGCATTGATAGTTTCCTAGTAGAACAGTCTTCATGAGCTGAGAGATATGGCGAAGCTGGTATCCCGAGTGAATGCCCAACCTTAAGAAGTTAAAGTCTTAAGGATAGAAGCTAGACGCTATCTGCAAACGCGTTATTTTCGCTTTTTGCAATCAGACTTCTTCATCTAATGAAAGTCTTTCTAAGGACTATTTGCGAATCAACACCTATATGTACATTCATTCTTGCATAACAGCATCATTGATTTTTGTTTTCTAATAAAGCTTTCATTTTTAGCATTGTTTACACCTTCCATTTTGTAAATACATACATTGCATTAAACACATTACTAATGGAGAGAAGATATTCCTCTGAGAGTGAGGTAGCAAAAAAGACAAGAAAATAATCTCACCAATACAACTTCAAAATCATGGACAACTTAGTGGCTAGAGTAGAGAAGCTTGAGGAACTTCAGGGATATCTGAACGAGATCCAGAGAGAAATGATGACACACATGAAAGAATCTCAAGAAGAATTTAGAGAGAAACTGAATGAGCTGGAGAATATGATGACTACTGCAATCAAAGGAAAATGTTTGGCAGAAAATCATTCAACAGAGATGGAAATTGAAAATGCTAGTGAGAATTGGGGTTTTTACTCTGTGGAATAAGAAATTGTACCTGAAAAAGAACAAGCTGTTATCAACCAGCTTAAGGTAGCTTGCACAGTCTCGAAATGCCCTACTGATCTTATGTTGGATAAAATCTATGATTCTGTTATGAAAATCATATCCCAGCCAATGAATAAAGATTTAGATGAGATAAAATTACAAAACGGAGAAGATCCAGAAAACAACAATGAAGCAAGGATGTTAGCTACCCCAATGACTGAATTAATGCCTCCTCTAACCCAAAATCAAAATTTGGTGTCTACTATTTTAGAACCTCTTCAGTTGTCAGCTAATCATGCTTCCAGTTCTCAAAATAAAGAACAGAAACAGAAGGACCCTCAATACAGCCTTATCCCTCTTACTTACCAGGAGTTGTTTTCGAAGTTGCTAGAAGCTCGTCTAGTCCCTCATTGTTTTTTCAAGCCCCGTAGAAAAGAGAAGGAAAATATCTCTTTCACGCCCTTGCTAATATCATATACAAAGTTGTATTCTCAACTACATAAGGCTGACATGATTCGACCGTATTATGTTACGCCAATCAAACCCTCTTTTTCTTCATGGTACGATAAAAATGCTCATTGTGACTTCCATGCAGATATTCAAGGTCATTCCATTGAAAATTGTAACAGTTTCAAACGAAAGGTGCAATACCTTTTAGATTCAGAGGTATTGGAGTTTGAGCCCACAAATCAAGGTCTAAAGATCAACTTGCCAAACACGACCAGCACTGTAAAATTAGGGGAAGAACAGATCACGCAAAAGAACAAGATAAATGAAGCACACCTGCATGTGCCGAATGAAATTGGAAATGTAAGCATTTGTAAAGATTACAATTCTTCTGTAGAGAATGTTGTTCTGGACCCATTTGAGCAACCTGAAGCAGTTATGGAAGAGCCCAAACGAGCAATGGCACATGGAAACAATGATGTTTTCCAGAGGGGTAAATTTTGGGAAAGAAGAGGAAGGAATGCCGAAATACATAATGAGGACGCAAAAAAGAGTAACAAGAGGATAAGGACGTTAATTCTGATGTCATACTCTGATCTATTACACATGTTAGTTCAAAACAAACTCTTAAGGCTACTTCCCACAAGACGATACTCTTATTTTAATCCTGATATGCATGGTGTCAGGGTCTCATGTGAATATCATCGCGGGCACTTTAGTCATACAACAGAAGATTGTGCGTTTCTCAAAGGCAATATCTATGAACTTCTTAAGGAAGGCATACTCATTTTCGAAGATGGAAGACCTAAGTTCAAAGGATCAACATACACCAGAGAGTCAAAATCTTTGGTAACAAATAAGAATCAAAACTATGTCTCTCAGAGTATATCCCCATATTTGAATATGTTACGTCCACCCAGTTCACATGCCAATGATCCGATCAGAGTCAGAGGCTATCAAGATGTTAAAGGTAAAAAGAAAGAAGGTAAAGTTTAGAGAGGAAGGTTTCAGATCACGTTGGCCAAAGGACAATATCGAATCTTGAAACAAGACTTCTACTCTCATAAACCCGAGGGTGAAACAACTTGTGTACATGTCGAAACTCAGTTATCTAAAATCTAAGTTGAGAACACACTAAATTAAGAAAACTTAACACTAAATTCTTTATCACTCGACCCAACAAACATTACGCAATATGCATAAATAATGCTATATGATACACTAAACTCACCATATAATACCAATTCGTCTGTCTTTTCCTAAGGTTAGGATTCTGAAATTCTGAACTGTATGCATTAATACATGATTTTGTTCATCATACAGACAACACACTAAGAAACAAATAATGAAAATTCAGTTAATCACAATGTTTTAACCATTTTCAGATTCACCTTCTGTTTCACTTTTGCCTTCTAGCAGCACCAGTTGAGCTATTAGCTGTAGTTGCAGCAGCTGCCAATTCCATCAATCTCTCATAGTCGATTTCGGTTGATTTATACTTTAACTTGAGACCTGCCTCGGTCCATGACTTAATACATAGGATAGCTTGTGTGCTATCGTGCGGCATACAATATCGCTGCTTATCGATCTCATCGCCTTTGCTGCAAAATAGTTCCTCGGGTTTCACTGAAGTTGCTTGGACAGCTAGAAAATCTCTAGCCATGGTGGAGAGACGAGGATAGCGCGTACTGTTGACCTTCCACCATTCCAAAACGTCTGTCTTTGTAGGAGCTGGAGACTCAGAGAGGTACTGAGTGAGCTCGTCGGTGGCATTGTTCATGCTTGCTCTTCGCTTCTTTCGAGCGATTTCCTCGGCGAAAGAAACACTTCCTGTTTCGTCAATATCTTGAGCAGAGTATCCACTTGTCATAGATGAAAAATGGTTGCTACAATAATTTTTAATGAAATGGGCTCTTGCTTCTTCTAGATAGTTTTCCGAGTTGAGACTCTCCGGTATGAGTTCACATTTAATTCGGGGATCGAGAATGGCTGTCATGTAGACGAACGTATTGCAAACCTGATTGTTGTAACTTCTGAGCTTTTTGAACATTTCTTCAGCAGCGTTCTTTAGCCAATCTGGCGGTTGCCGAGTTGCAATCGTATCGGAAATGTGATCCATGTAGACGATAACCATCCCGATAGTAGGAGGGTACTTGTCTACACATATCTCGTTGATGACTTTGTAGAAGGGCTCCAAGTAACTGTGGACGATATTGACGGCGTTCTTCTCCGCAACATTCAGCAACATCCCACTTCCCAGCATATCCTCATTCTTTCTGACAACAGCATCCATCGACTTCCCGGCCTGTTCCGATATTAGAAAAATTCAAATCGAATTCTCTCATAGCCAAACCTAGTAAGGAGTGTTCTTACGTTAAAGAAACAAGTACCTTGTGAACAAGATCAAGCATTTGGTAATTGCCACTCCACCTTGCTGAAGCATCAAGCGGAAATTGCCAACTGCCTTCCTGGTAAGCTGTTGCTAATCGAATGAACTCCTCCGAGATATCCACCGATGCATTCAACTCTTGCACAAACTCCCTGATCTTCGAAATAACGGGTTTCACCGTTCCTAATGCATCGTCTATGATCGAACTCAATGTACATGAAGCACAAGGGATATAACAGAACGGCCCCATTTTCTGACCATCAAAGTTCTCCTTTAAAGTATGGCAAGCACAGATTGCGTTCGGACTGTTATCGTGGGTGCCAGAGAGAACTCTATTCTCTATATTGTACATCCTAAGAACCTTTACCAGGGAGTTATATATTTCAGAACCTGTACAAGGATAAGGTACCTGACATATATCAAGAAGCACCTTTTGGAAGGACCAGTTCTCGTCGATCCAATGACACACAACACTGATATAAAAGATCTGTTCATAGGAAGTCCAGAAATCGAGAGTGACTGAGACCTTGGACGAAACATGTTCCAAAGATACTCTCACATCTTCTCTCATGCTCCTGAAAACTTCCCGAAATACTGCTTTGTACTTCTCACCCGGCCACAGTTGTATGGATGGATTCAAGAATTTAAAGGAATTTGCTAACCACTTCTCCTCTAAGGTCGAAGGAGGAAGAGTAGCTAAAACGAGCCATTTAATAAGCAACCAGTTCAGATGGTCATAATCAACCTGAGGTGCTGTTCCTTGTGGTTGAGATTTCTTGATCACGGTGGCAACGGGCAGTGGTGCCGAACTAGCAACGTTCTCCCCAACCTTATCATATCCGGGATGCCGATTACTAAGGTGTCTTCCTAAATTGCCTACCAAACCAAAGGGGGTCACATAGTATAATGATTAATGAGTGATGATATTATCATTTTCATAACCCCAAGTCAACATGACTTACCTGTTGCAGTTGCGATCGAATAACTCTGACCGCAAAACTTGCACCTTCGAGTTTTCCCATCGGGAGCTGTCTCGAAATACTTGAGGTAAACCGATGTCATCGTCTTCTTCCTCGGTTTAGCAGTGGAGGCAACAATTCCCTTTTCCGAAGATTCGAGTTCGATATCTATTGGATCAATGTTAGAAATCAGTGCCAGATCCATCATAGTTTTGGGTTGCATATCTGCTATTGAAGCAACAAGTTTAATATACAATCAATTACAGGTGATATAAATCTGCACATTCTGAGTTAACTACATAACCAAAAACATAATCTTATCCTATATTTCATTAACAAATTTGATCACTTTAAGCAATATATAACCAGCTAAACATGTATAGGGATACGAAAATACCTTTGTATGTCTTGAAGGCATTGTTCATACTCCAATCCATTTTTGTTTCCAGTTTTCTCACTTAAAATCTCCCTGTCCTGCAAAAAGAATATGGAATTCCAGACAAATTGAGCAACAGAAACAGCTAACCAAGAAAGCTTGAATTCTAAATAAATCAAGAAATTGGAAAAAGACAAAATATCTACCCCCGAAGGTCAAAGACACAGTTGACAGCAGAAGAAGCTCTGTTTCAGTGAAATCCAAACTAATCAATTAAAACCCAGAAACCAAAGAAAAAAAAAGTTCAGAAAATCACGGATTAATGAATTCTGGGTTGTGTTCTTTCACTAAGTTCTAAGCTTTGAATATGCAGAAATTGGAGGTGAAGTAAAAGAAGAGAGAAAGGAAAAAGGAGCGAAGAAATGGAGGGAAAGGAAAAGAGATCGGCGTAGATCTAAGCTTGGGATCTAAACTAAGCCGATGAAACCAAAGGAAAGTAATTAAGAACAAACAAACTCAAATCAGCTTTTACTTTACTGAGCCGAGGAGCGAGTTGAGTTTGCCAACAGGGACACCTAACTCTCTTTGTACTATTACATTTTTTTTTTTTTGGCTCGGCTGGTGAGCTATGAAGGCAAACGGACTCGAGCGAGTGGCTCTACACCGCACGGGTTACAGTTTCGGACTCGAGTGCTGAAAGGCCGAGCCAGCTTTCGTTTTTTTTCTTCTTTAATTAAATAATTTTGTTTTTAATTATTAAAAGTGGGTGGTGGCTGGGCCAGCTCAATCAAGGCTAGGAACAGATACTAAAGGCTGATGGTTCGATTTGCTGAGCCCACTGAGCTAAAGGAAGGTCGCGAGCCGATTCTCAAATCAAACATTCAAATTTAAAATAGGTTTATATATAAAATAAGTGCATAAAGTATCCTATTTTTTTCATTTATATGCATAAATTATTTTTTATATAAAATTAGCACCTAAATTTTTATCAAAATAGGTACCTAACTTTAAAGAAAAAACCAAAACTCAATGATTAATTGACCAGTGGACAACAAACACAAATTCACATGAGAGTTAGGCACCTATTTGGACAAAAATTAAAATTTTAGGCACCTAGTTCTGAAAAAAAAAACTTTAGAGTCTTATTTTATCCAAAAAATAGTTTAGACACATAAATGAAGGATGTGATACTGTAGGCCCTTATTTTGTTTTTTTAACAGGCTAAAGGTGATTAGAAAGTAGTATATATTTATATATATTCTTAACATTTTGACAATGCACACACACCTTACAAACAAAGTGATTGAACTCGGGTCTCATAGGATAAACATTATCCGTTTTTTTCACTGAAACCGCTTATTCAGCGCAAACACTTATTTTATATTTAAGTATTAAAAATATTCTATATATATATATATATGATAATTGGAAGAAGAGATTTCATATTCGAATTCCTTCAGGTTTCATTTGTATTTATTTTAGTTTAAGTTTTGATACGTGCGAGATTTATTAAAATTATAATATAATATAATATAATTGAATACATTTCATAATCAGTCGTTTATCTTTTAGTGAGAACATCTACGATGAGAAAAATAGTCATTATAATAGACGATGATACTTTGAGGTCATTGACTCAAACAAAAAATCGTATATTTAATTTTATTTTAACAATGTTAATTAAATAATAAATAAATATTCTTGATATAATTGGAATTATAAGAGAAAAATCAAATCCCGACATAACATTTTAGTATATATTAAAAGAGTTATGATTCTATGTAGTCGAAAATTCAATATTGTTAGTTAGATTATCATTTAAAAATGCATAAATTTATAGGTTAATAGTAAATTATATCTATATTTTTTGAAATTGAGATTTATTTTATCATTGTCATATTTTTTTAATTTTAATATTTTTGAGGTTAATCACATTAATCCCTCAAACGTTCCACCATTGGCATGCACGCCATTTTCTTTAATTAATTGGGTTGTTTTATTACGTGAAAACATAATTGGTGATATCACGATATGTATAAATATGTTCATCAAATATTAATAATTTTCTTGTTGTTTAGGACCACGGAATTAATGCATTAATTAATGTAATAATTGTTTGGTATAAAACAAGGGTTTAAATTTGATACACATGATGTGTAAAATAATTTTTACACAAGCATGTTTATTTATAATATAAATTAAAATTAAACCTAAACCCTAAAAAACTAAACCCAAGACCCTAAACCCTAAATTTTAAACATTAACCTTAAATTCTAAACTTTACAACCTAAATCCCTGAACCCTAAACCTTAAACTAAATCTCTAACCCTTAAAACTAAAAGGTTTGTGTAATGTTTATACAGCCTGTGTATTGAAGTTTTTCACATAAAACAATGATAATAACATAATTACTCTTTTCGCTTATCAAAGTAAACAAAACAATGTTGTATGATGTCAATTTCCCCTGTTCATTTCCTTTTTTTCTCTTTGTTGCTGTGGTGTATTGTAAGATAAACCCAGATTGTAGTGAAAATTTGCTCACAAACTATGTGCATTTTAGATACAATAATAATAACAATCTAAGTTTGGAAAATCAACCTCCATTTGAACAGCTCCTTTTCTTCCTCGACCTCCAAATAATTGCAGAAGGGATTGGACATATCCGATATGGGATTTTTGGGGTAGGAATATCAGCTACCCTGTAATGAATGAGGTGTCACATATCACCGGATTTTGTGCCAAGTCGATCAACTGATGCAATCAGTGTTCGATAGTGATCTCGTTTCATAACCCGAGGGAGTGCAAGCAAAATGAGGAACTATGAAAAGGGGGAAAATGGTGGGTTTTAAATCTTACTGCAACCCGGAGATTTCAATCTGGGAAAAGTCCAAGGTAGTTGAACCGTGAAGCGGGGGTAACATTTCTTTGGTCTTGCCCCTCAGTGGTGGCAATTCTGGCTGTTTGATAGCAAGTACTCTGCAGCTCAAGCTGTTTTCTGTGTTGTCATGGGCCAATGCCAACCTATTGCCAATAGAAACACTTATTTGAGTCAAGTCTTCCATTTCATGAAATTCAGAAACTGATTGCAGCTCAAACTGATTGCTAACTATCCAAAAAATATATAAAACTCGAAAGTTTTACACGATATAAAAAGATCTTACCCCTCTATATATATTCAATGCGTACTGGAAACATCAAACATCGTACCATATTTGTCGAGCATGAATACATTAGAATATAATAAATGCAGACAATGTTCTATAAAAAAAATGGTATGCTAATGTGTTTGTGGTCTAACTATGTTTTAACATAAGAACTATAAACTATTCCTAGGCCCTGATTTCAGAACCTCCCCATGCTTTAGGGTTTAGGGAACTTTTCATCCATTGCTAACAGACAAGAGAGTTAAGCCATCTTATTAGCATCTCAACCGTTGTTGTCAATATATATACATTTAGCAAACAAGGTGGACCCAAAATTTTCTTTTTGGATGTTTCTTCACCATTGACATAGCCACATGCTTGTCCGACCCGGGTTTAATGAACAATGTCTCAAACTTTTCACCCTAAAGTGCAGCCCTGGAACGATACAAGATTCGAGTCCTGATCTATGATACCAATGAAAAAGAACAATGATTTTATAGTACGACGTTGTTCGATAGCTCTCGAGGATCATCATCGCTATCAATAGTTAACTACAACCATGGAGGTAAAATACAAAGAAAATTTCTAAAACACAGTTTGACCATTTCTTTGTACCTACCTAGAAAGCTCCATTTACCCCAGCAGGCCCTATTAAAAAAATTACTACACAGGAAATTGTATATCTCTAAAAACAATGATTAAACAAATAATTAACACAGGAAGCCGAGTTGAGTTGACTCACTTGTAAAGAAAGCTCTGATGATGGAGGCCAACAACGAGAGAAGAGGCGCCAATCTCTCGCACCATGGCCACGATCTTCCTCCCTTCCTGGTCCCCTTCCGTCACAATAATCTCAATATTTGTCTGTTTAACAAAATTCTCCCGATATTAACAAACAAACAAACAGAAAACTGTCTCGTAATCTGTGATTACAGAGGGAACTGAGTTGACTCACTCACGTTAAAGAAATTGGAGTTGCATATTTCCTCGAAGGAGAGAGCCAGCTGATAGCCTTGCAATCGGAGCGTCCTCGCTTTCTTTTTGCTCATCGATTTCGTGGCCGAGAAGACGTGAAGCAGAGTCAGGAAATCGCCGTACCGGAGCAAATTGTGGAGACTCCACCGAAGTGCTGTTCTCGATACCTCGACATCTTCGACCACAACCACTATTTTCCTCACATCCATAGCTTTTTCTCTCTCTAGAGCCTAGAGAGAGAAATTAAACACCTTTTTTCAGATGGGATTTGTGTCAAAAAGCTAAGACTATAAAAACGGGATTCTGCGGTTTTTATACGAGTTCATGTCCCTTTTGGCAAGACTCTGGGATTTGATCAAGCAATGGGCTGTTTTGTTTTAAGGTTTAATACATAAATCGGCATCTCACTTCTATAGTTTTTCAGTTTCGTACTTCAACATTTTCTTAGATTAATTTAGTTACTTGAAGAAATTCATCATACTCACACACGTGTTGACCTGACATTTCAACAACCGGTTATATTAGTAGCATTAATCGTTTAGAATATTAGCATCGTATCACGTGTCGCAATCTTATTAGTTGTTAAAATACCGCATCAACAACGAATATTGATTTGAAAGTACGAAACTGAACCAAAATAAATTCAAGTAGCAGATTAAGAAAAAAACTGTTAAATTCATGTACGGATTTATGTATTAAGCCTTTTTGAAATGTTTTTATGTGATATTGTCTGGATTACCCTAAATGTGTGATTAAAAAATGGAAAGTGATTACCTCGGCAACTTAATTAAAATATTTGAGAAACGTGCCTTTAAAAAATTAGAGCAGGTAAATACTTGGATCATTTAGCGGCATAAACATGCACGACCCACGTCAATTATGTGACCTTTAATTTTAATTTAAGCTATCGTGTGGGTTTGAGTCATTTTTTATTATTTAAATTTTTTAATAATTATTGTTATTTAATTTATAGATATCGGATTAGATTTCAGTTATGAAATGATATTTTTAATTATTTTTTTCGATTTACAATATTAGGATTTGAATTCTTAATATTTTTTTATACTTATTTTATTAAAAAATAATTATTTATTATCGAACATATTTAAAAAATTAAACGATTGAAAATTTTAATTTTAAATGTTTTTTTCACCACCACCTTAATCCGGATGACAATTGAAGAAGTGGGAAAAGTAGAAAATAACTAAATAAACAATCATAATCAAAAGGTCAATAATTGCTTAATGTAGTTGATTTAGCACTATTTTTAAGATAATTTTTCTCATTAAGAAAATAAAAACAATTAAGTGATAAAATCCCATATATTATGTGTACAATGGTTGTCCCTATTAAAGTCCCTTTCAATAATTAAAGCCTAGTTGATCACTTGATGTTTATAAATTTAAAAAATGTCTTTTTTAATGGATGTTTTAATGATCCAAACATGTAATTTTATCTTAAATAATGACATGTGAAAAAGACACCTAAACTTAAAGGCATTGAATACAAATTCTAAGCATGAAAATGGCTACTCAATTTGTATTGAAATCGAATAGGTGGGTCCAAACATCCTTTTAAATGTCCTTTCAGGAAATGAAAAAACTTAAACTTCTAGTCAGTGTCTATTTCTATATGAATTAATATAGTGTAACAGATTAATTACTGGGCTCGTTCTAGTAAATACATTAGGAACAAAAATATAATGAAAATAATACTTGCTTTGAAAGACAAAGAATGGAAGAAAGACTTGAATTTCTTGGGCTGGTCAATTGAGCCAATCTACAATGGACTCGTATTAAAATTTTCACAAACTCTAATCCAAAGCAAACACGATATCTCTAAATCACTTAGAAAAAGGCGTCCTACGGTATTTTGTTTGGCACGAAGGATGAAAAATTAGTTAATCAAATGGTTAAGATTCATAACACGAGCACAAATTATAGCAATTATAAACAAATGGTTAAGATTCATAACACGAGCACAAATTATAGCAATTATAAACATGACCTTAGATTGCTTTACATCATATCCCTCAAGGGGAGAGAAATACAAACGGCAATGCCATTGCTATTGTCATGGACTGACACTATGAAAAATCACAAATTGCCTATCAGAATTCCCAGGTTCTAAAATAATGAACCACCTTCAAAGATTATGTATTACCCTCAACTTGAAATTGGGTATTGGTAAGATGTTAGCCTATAAGAGGTTTTTTAATTTAGCATTTAGTAAGATATACACGAGGCCTCACAAAATCCTAAGGTGGATGTAACAAACTAGGGCTTCGAGATAGAAAAACGAGGCTTACTTGGAAGGAATGCCAAGTGCTACGAATAAGAGTTTGCTGTTAGTTTTCTTTCAACGGCTGCTATCCATTCACAGATGATGTGATTCACCTCCTGTGGCTGCTCATCATGGGGGCAATGATCTGAAATGTTAAAAGTTGAGGGAATGGTAAAAACTTGAGAGAATGCGAGGGGAGTGGGCGAGATTTTGAGGATAAACAAGTTTATTACCAGCATCCAATTCCTTTATTACAAGCCCGCTACAATGCTCTTTGAGCATGGCTAGTTTGGCTTTTGAGTCCAAGAGTGGGTTTTTCATTCCCTAACAAAGATATACAGATTACAGAACGAAACACTCACGAGTAAAGGAACCACAAGTCATAGAGAAAGATATAGATTATTAACTTCCTCGTCGGAATAGAGGGGATTTTACCTGTAGAATTAGAACCCATCCCTCATATCTTTCCAAGAGATAGTTCAGAGGGATCGAGAGGTCAAAGGTGAAAATACTTTCCAGGACCACTATCACACCGGGATCATAGGACTCAAGTATGTTAAGGTCATTCTTTGAGGGAAAAGATATTAAATCCTACTTCACTGAACAACATTTTGTGGTTTAGCATAATACCGAATATGTAAGTGTGTGTACACGATCTTGCACTTCAAATAACAGTGAGGAGGATACTGCTCTTAGCACTTCATTTACAAGCCAATTATCAGCTCGGTCGGTTTTCTGCAAAAGTCAAAAGGCCACTGAACTCGGTCAGGCAACATGTAAAAGGACAGCAAAATAAGAAAATGGGAAGCAGCAATAGAAGAAACCGTACAGTTGGGTAGAAACTTTTAATCGTGTTCCTGATATTAAACCTCAAATAGAACAAAAGGAGTTGAGCAACAAGCCCTGCAGCAACTAAGGTTTGCCTCTCCTGAAACATTTATATACCGAGTATCACATGCTGGGGATGTTTATTAAAACTATAATTCAATACTAGGCTATTTCTGAAAACTGAAAGAGCAAAACTTGTATTTTAACCTCATTTTCAGTCTTTACGGAACAGAGTAAGAACAGGAATAAATACGAGAGAGAAATAAATTGCAAATGATCACACAATTGCTCAGCAATAACAGACAAAATAGTTAGCCTTGAACAACAAACAAACAAACACATGCCATAATTCATAAAAAACAGTTAAGGCACAAACTAAGAACAGAAAACTTATGAATTACTCCTATTTAGCTAAACTTACATTAGAAAACCGGCGAGAAGAAAATCCAGGAATAACATTGCCAGCACTGTTAATAAGGATTACAGACTTGACCAAAGCAGGCCAGAGACCAGCAACAATAGAGACAAAATAACCTGGAGATGCAATAAGTAGATAAATAGATAAAATAATAACAAATTGTTGAGTCAAGCAGATAAGCTATTTCTGCTAGAGAGGAAGAGATTGTTGTGGGCACTGTAGAAAAGGTACAGAATAGGTTAAGATTGATAGAATACCACCAATCGAGTTTCCCACTGGATGCACAGGCTCACCCACAACTTCAATGATAAAATCTCTCAGTAGTTCAGCCCACAGAAGTTCAGTATACACAACATTGGGCTTTTCTGATTTGCCAAATCCTAACAGTGTGATTGCCCAGACACGGTTCCCACGTTCAGCTACGCCATTTATATTGTCACGGTAGTGCTCGAGAAAGGCATCAAAACCATGCACAAGCAGAATAGCAGGACCTTCATGTCCGACTATTGTGTACTGGAAAAAAAGTTGGTTCCTAACCATAATTTACAGAAATCTATAACCCAGACAATAGTACTTTAAGTATATCAAGGTAGCCTAAAGTCTCTTATCCTAATTAACAAACCAGAATTAGATGTCCACACCACCTCTAAATACGTATAGAGTACAGTCCTTCATTACTTAGCTGACTTTTTAGAGCCAAAAGCGAAAACCACTGCAACCGAAATCAACCATAATGCTTTAGTAAGGCCCTGCACTACAATTTATACTAAAACTGAAGAAGGGGGGAAATAAAGCTTTCAATGGACAACACAAAGAATAAAACCATTCAGAAGAATCATCAACTGAGCAATTCTATTTAGGTAAATACCAATATAAAGCATCAATTACCTCCATGGAGCATACGGCATCAGCTGCTGCAGCAACAGTAGCTGCAGAATATCCAAATGGAGATAAAAATCCAGCATTTCGTTCTTTCTCATATTTGGTAGCTTCATAATATACTGTCCTTCTAGATATGATGCCAAGGCAAAGAGCAGGACCTAAAAGTGAAGTAAAAGAGGCCCCTTCCTGGGTTTCAGCATTGTGTAGCCTTTCATGTACTCTACAATGAAATTGATACAGAGGAGATTTAGCTAATTAAAACATAAAAAGCAATCTACATTTGTGCATGTCATCCTCCAATAACATTCATTCCATGTCATGCAAATAAAATACAAACTGATAGAAAGAAAGGACATGTACAAATTTGTTCCCCATACCCAAAAACACTCGACAACTAAAACACAATAAAATCTATATCCACAAAAATATCTTAAGACACGAGCAAGATGAATTAGATGGCGTAAATTCATCACATACTCTTGCCAGTCACCTCGTGCTGTTCCTTCCAAGTATCTCAGGTATGCAGCAAAAGCATTCAGCACAGAGTTTGTTCCACCACCCACAATATCACCTTTGCATGTAACAAAAACAAATTTATCAAGTCTCCTTCGCTCATTGCTTTCAGCATTCAAACCTTTTGGTTTGGTTCCTGATGATTTTGAAAAAATCTCCTTCGATATGGCTTCAGCTGGCTTCCCTTTCATCAAATTCCAACTTACATTTGATTTACCTATCCTCTCTTTGATAAAATCCCTAAGATCACTAAAAGTAGGCAGAGGACCTGATTCATATTCCAATTATTAGGTTCCGTAATCATAATCACAACCACATATAATAAATCAAAACTCCACAATTATCACACGTTAAAACACTTAAAATAGGCCAATTAAGGACAAATGTAAGTAATTTACCGCAAGAAACTTACCCCAATTTAGCTCGGTCTCTGCAACAGGTAATGTTGCTGGAAGGGGAGGCGAAGTTGGTAGTAACTTCAACTTTTTAAAGTCATTATATGATTCAGGTAGCTCCTTCAGTTCCTACACAGCACATTATAAGTATACAATGGAAACATTCGAAACAGAAAAATCAAATCAATTCGTCCTTAAATATATAATGCAAGAGGTTCACTTAATCTCAGAAAAGTTCAAGTGCAGATAGAATTTTTTTTAAAAATATTGCCACCTTGATATCATAGAATGGAGTTCTCCACAAGATAATGTCTAGATTTCCATCTAAAGACGACGACGTTTCCAATGTCTCATTGACAACTCCAATCAGCTGACGTACTCTACCTCTTCTTCGATAAACAAATCCGTAGCTTTCACCTGTTCATGTCCTCAGCTTAAAATTTAATAAAAACGAGTCTGAAATTTGCTCTTATTTTTAAAGGTAAGATATAAACTAACCTCTTTTACAAGCTCTTTGATGATGTTTTCAGCGCTGCCGAATCGAACCATCAAATTAGAGCCTTGTTCCTTCAAAGAGTTCCTCAAATCTTCCAATGCGAAGAGAAGTAGTTCCAGTATATCATCAGAATAACCTGAACGCAGTCAAAACAACTTCGAATTTCAAAAATTCTCGAGAAATTCGATATTTCTAAGCTAATCACGAACACATAAAATTCAAACTAGAAAAGGGGGGAAAGGAATAAAGAACACACGAGAGAGAATGCGGTGATCGAATACGTAGAGCGGGAGAAGAAAACGGTGCGTTTGAGCGGCGGCGGCGAGGCCGGGGTGATAATGGAGGCGGAGATCGTGTTTGAACCAGAGAATGGCGGAGCGAGAGTGGGCGTTGGTAGCAGCAGAGAAGGAGCAAACGAAGGAAGGGCGACGAGGGATTGAAAGAGGAGAAAAGACGTGAAACGGCAATGAAGGGAAAGAGAGGAGAGCCATGGTGGAGCGGTGGCGTCCATTAAAGTTAGAAGAGAAAGGTTTTAATTAGGACAGAAAAGGGGGATACTACCACCATTGGTAGGGTTTTGGCATGGGATTTGGATTTCGAAGAAACAAACAAACAAAAAATCAAAGGAAACCTGGAAGGAAGAGTTGTGGCGGAGGAAAATTTTGGGAGAATTTCATTTTTGATTTTAGTACTATTTTTGTGGAGGAGGAAGAATGGAATCTATAAGAATAAAAAAACTGAGCAAAACTGGACACTGCCTCAGTTTGCTTAAGGGCGCGTGATGTATTTTCCTCCCGTGCGTGAGCGACTAGGCGGTAATTCCGACATAACTCTTTTAAGTCTGACGACAAACTGTCATAACTGATTTTAAATAGGGATAAAATTCACCCAAAGTCCCTTTAATTTTCGGTCTGTTTGATTTTGGTCACCCATCAATTAGGTGATATGACACATTGAAAATGGTGAATTTCTAATTTGACCTCTAAATTTTAGGCAAAATATCAATTTGACCCATAAACTTTCTTAATCTCTCTTTTAGCTCACACTATTCTTGTTCACTGTTGACGCTGCTCCGACTAGTGATGGCTCCAACCACCTATATCTTCGTGCCCTTCTCTTCACCCTCCTTTTATCTCCTTCTCAAAAAATTGTCATCTTCTTCTTTATAATGCAGAACTTCACTGCAATCAAAGGTTTATTTAAAACTAAGGTTGAGAAGATATGTGAAGCAAATTAGAAGATAGTGGGGTTTTTTTTTTTGATAAATCGATAGTGGTTAGTTGAATTCATATCATTGATTTTTACTCCATTTCACCCCCTTTTTTTAGTTTTTTTTTTTTGGAGAATTTAGGTTGGACAAGTACTCGTATTCGACACTCATGTTTGAGAGGCTACAATAGGGTAATATCTTCAAAGTATATCTCCAACTAGAGTCAATATGTACTTTTAACTGCACACACTTGCAGTCAGCCTGATCGAATTATACCAATAGCAGAAAGATTAGGAATGGACCCAGCAACTGTTCTTGAATCATATTATAATCGAGTTTAGAATCATATTTTAAATATACTTCTCATTTTCTATGAATGTCAAAGATTGTTTATGCACGCGCGTAGGTACACATGTGAGCATCGGTAGCCTGCTTCTGGATTTAGCAGCAAAAATGTGTGAAGAGCCATTCAGGCTTCTGCTGAGTATTGCTGATAGCATCATTTGTTTTGTTTGCTGTCCTGTATTAGGGTTATCATTTGTAATCCCCTGCTTCTTTATAAATTTACTACATAATGTTATACATGAGATTTGTGTTCCTGTAATGTAGCTATGCTGGATTCACAGTCTCATGAGAAAAGAGTATTGAACCTGCAAAAAGTCCGGTACACGATCTTGGTCTGCATCAATACCTTCAAAAAAACAAGCACCCTTTTTTCGTTGTTTGGGAACTCTAGCGATTGTTCACCCGAAAACAAAGCATTTAAGGTTCATGGTATATTTGCAAACAGTTGGATCCTTTTGCAGGCATTTTCATCTCCTCCTACTAATGGACTATTTGCAAACATAATATTCTATACGGAGTACAGTAAATGAATGACCGGTAAGTTTTAAATCCGTTTGCAGCTACGGCATTCTCCGACTGCGTGAGGGTAACCTTGGATTGATCACATAAAAGCGCAAGCCCTATTGCAGAGTACATGCCTCAATATCCTGATGGTAGCCTGGTAGGTAGGCACCAAATGCTATACATGGAGAAATGAATGATATATTTTCTAAACTTATGTCGCTCCCACTCTTCACTTTTCTCGAAGAAAAACCCAGGAATCACGAGTTAGTCCGTGGACCGTCCAACAGTATTTTGATCATGTCTCGTCAGGATTCAACTCCGCATGCTGTTGCAAGTTTCAAATGCAGTATGTTTACACATTTTAGGCCTCATTTTGTCCTGCCTGCACAAGAATCTCTACTTCAACTATCGCCAATCTTTAGGAAATTCCATGTACATTTTGCAGAAGTCTGAACTTGTGTTTTCGGTATCGAGTCGAGTCTCGAACATTTTGAAGATACAGTACACAAAGATGGGTGTTGTTTTTATACATTGTTCTGCTACTGTAAACAACAAAATCTACATGACATACTGCTGCAGAGCGCATTCAATTTGGTTGAGCCTACCATCATAGCCATTATCGTTTGTGCAGTTGTATATTAGAAGCAAAAATTTATAGCCATTATCGTTTGTTCTGGTAAGATATTAATACAATCAGTTATTGGGAAGGCACTTGCTGTTATATTGATAGCCATTTTCGACCGACAATAATTGTTCGTTGAAGAATTGACACATCTTCGGAGATAAAATCTCTGAGTTTACGAAGTATCATTTGTCACGTAGTCAAAACATCGATACCAATCGGAACGGAATTTTTCCAGGAAAATTGGAATTGAAGCACGAAAACAATGTAATTGGTAGTATACGGAAATAGTGTATTAGGAAAATCAAACTTATTACTACAAAAGTATCATATTTAACAAGCTTAACTAACTTAACGAATCCATTCATTAACCAAAACCCAGACCCACCCACAGGCAAAAACAAAAACTGTAATAAACAGACACGACAAGGGAAACACAAGTTTCAAAAATATAACAGAAGATAAAAATTATTACTGATCAAGTGCATTAGGCCCGGTACAGTAGCTCACGATATGGTTCCAGACCCACTGAACCAAGTATTTCCGTTGGATCCCATTCATGTTATACGTGGCACCATCTCTATCGTTCAATAACTGCCCCGTGTACGACCCACCACCTCCGGTTCCGTAAATGCCCTCGCAGAGATCCGCTATTTCCACCGGAGCCACCGGGTCTTGTCCGGCGTACCAAGCGTTCACCAGTGGGTTGGATGCCAGCTCGGCAACCTCGTGTCCGATGACGCTTATCATCCCGTCGACACCCACGTCACCGTTGGGCGACTTCAGCGGCTTAAACCCCGGCATGAATGTCGGTACGGCGAACGGGTAAGCGCATGTTCCCGGGCAAAGCTTGGCGGAGTTGCCCACCCATGCGTACGGGAGCGTGTACCCCACGATTGACGGGAATGTGAAGTAGTGAAACCCGCAAACTTGGCCGCAAAAATCCTGGACGTACACGTCGTCGGATGTGTGAGAAGAAGATACAGCCCGCTCTTTGGGTTTATCGGCAACGGCTTCGTACGGGCCGTCACCGCACTTTTAATCACGGACTGTATCGACAGGCGCGTGAGGGACTTCCCGTGGGAGTAAAAACGGTCGTTTTTCTCCTCACCCAAAAGCACCGTACGGGAAATGTTGGCCCCGGTTTGGTCCGTGTAGAGCTGGACCGTCTTCCACCACCCGGCCACCGATGGGTGCTTGGAATCAACGGCGGAGATCGAGTTGATGAACTCACGGATAATCTTCTTCTGGGATTTCAGCCACCGGCCGTACCAGATTGGGTGGATGGTGATATTAGCAGTGAGAACCGGTCCCATGTGGTATCTCATTTTGACAAACTCCGACGAGCCCTCGTATTTTTTTTGGAGCCACCGTACATTAAATCGGAGCTGTTGGGTTTCAACCACGGACGATATCCGATGACCGGAGTTACGACCACCACCAGTGTAGCAACCGCAACGAGGCTGAACAGCACCAGTCCACGTTGCATTTTTAAAACTGGGGGTTTAAGAAAGAAAGAGAAAAAAAAATTGAAATGCGAGAGCGAGAATACTCTCTTGTGAGACGGTGATTACACGCATTATATATACAAAGACACACAGTGGAAGAGGGAGAGGGAATTTGATTTTTTAAATAGTGTAAAAAAATATTTAAAAAAAAGTTAAAAAAGGGGATTATAATTGCTGCAGCTGCATTGAGTTGCGGGTAATGGAGGACAGATAGATTCTTTAAACTGAAGAGAGGTGAAGTGGGCCCCCCTGAGGGGTCAGAGTGGGGACATTTGACATCATCATCATTGATCTAAAGAGCGCGGGAAAACGGTGGATGAGGGTACTTTAGTGATTTCTCTATAAGCCACAACTCCATCTTTGTCTGTGTGTGGCTTGGCCACGTGGCTAAAACGGATCAGAGTCAGGTGTTTCTGCTGCTGATGTGTATGTAACCTTGCGACCTTAGAATATATCTAAAATAATTTGATTTTTTTCAAAATAAGATTTAAATTATGATTTTATGTTTTGAATGAATGTATATTTATGTTAATATTGGGTTACTATTAGTATATCGGATGAAACAACTTGAAATTTGAAATGTTTAAAATGAGGGTGAAAGTTGGCGTCGTCCGACAACACAATCTACTATAACTGCTACTAGTCGTCCAATGTTTATCGAAAGTAGAGACATTGTTATAAGAGCATGTACCCTTTTTGGTCTTTTTCAAACTTAGAAACTCGATACCACTTTGTTCCTCATCTTATTGATACTTTAGCACATGGAACCTTACTACGGTACCTTTATCTAGGTTTGTCTGTATGGTAATTTTTTAAGTCAATATTTTTGTTTATATAGCATTGTTATGTCAGTATGCACTACCATATAAGTTTGTCACGTCATTTTGTGCTATTTATCGCCAGTTGACTAACAGTTTTCATACATGGAATGACTATTTTGACCCAAAATGAAACGTTAGGATTAAAATGCTTCAAAAAAGAATAGGGGCTAAAATGACTATTTAATCAAATGTTATGGGCTTTTTTTGGTATTATGACAATTCCTTATACACCATATCTCACTCTGACCATATCCCACTATGACCCCGTTTTATAAAAGTCTTGGCTCCGCCATCGATCAGATTATATAAAATATACAAAAAAAATATGTTGATATTTTATTCTATCAATTTATTTCAACCTGTTTATCGCTAGTTGACTAACACTTTTTAATAACGAATGTACATTTTAACCCAAAATAAAATGTTAAAAGTTAAAGTGCTTAAAAAAGAATATGGGTCTGAGTGGATATCCAGTCAAATATTAGAGATATTTTTTAACATTATGTCTTTTACCTATATTGATAGGCAAAACTCGATATTATTTGTTAGAATATCATAAAATTATGAAATATTAATTTATTATCGTATCATCTTACGATTTTATAAAAAAATTAAATAATTTCTACTTAGAGAAGGTGGAAGGAGAATTTTTGCTTTTATTGGGTCTTGAACCACTACCTAAAAGAAGAGGATGATGTAAATTTAGAGCTTTAACCACATGCTCTAGAGATTGTTGCCCAACTTTATACTTTTTAGGATAGCTAAATCGAAATTTTATAATTTTAGTGTATAGAATGTGGTTTTATATATAAATGACTAGTTATTCTAGTGGTTGGGAGTGTAATTTAAGAACACACACCCTCGTTTAACTCCATACGTATGATTGCTTTCTATATGCTTTTAAAGCATTTATCACTATTGTTGCATGATTATCTTCCTTATCACTTGTATGCATGTGTTCCAATTAAGAGTATTCATTTATAACAACAATACTTATATATTACACCAGCACCTAACGGATCGAGTGACAAAAAAATTTTATATCCTTTAAGTAAAGTATCGAGTTCAAATTCTAAAATAACATTGAAAAAGGTTGCTCTTTGAAAAAAAATCGAATCAAACTTGTAATCACTCATTTTTATCCGGTTTGTGAATATTGTTAATGTAATAATTAAAGGGTATTATTATTGCATGTAGGCGCGTTATACTATGTGTTTATGTACGTGTGATTAATATGTGCGTAAAATATATGTGTGATAGGTGTGAGTGCACGTATATTATACATGTTATGTATGTGTTATTAAGGTCTGATAATATTTATTAGAGATATTAATATGTTATATGTGTGTTTTATATTGCACGAATGTTTGTATTAATATATTATGTGTATGCACGTATTAAGGTATGTGTAAGTATTATATGTGTGTAATTTATGTATATAATGCGTGAATGTGCATGTACAAATATAAACATGTATGTTATTTATTAGTTATATTATTAACATTGCATGTATTATATAAGGTATGTATATTATGTATGATCGTTCTAACGTATTTGCATGTATGTGCATGTACTAAATTATAAGTTTAATTAATATTATTATTATCAGGTTATATAAATATGAAAGCAGGTTATAAATAAAACCCATGTTATTAGAGTGCAGTCCATTTACATATATAAAAAATGGTCTAAATTATAGTTTACAAGGCCCATTTTGGCCTAACCCAATATTTTAAAAACCCTAAAAACCAAGTCTGATAACCCTTATTTTCCTTGCAGTCGTCACCTTCCCAACCGTTGGATCAAGATTTGATCCAACGGTCCAGATGACACCAAGATGATCCAGCTGGCGCGTGTAATTCACCCCCGGTATTGCTCGTCTCCCACTCGCGCGTGCAACGCACAAGCGAGACCGTTCATTCTTCCTCTACCACGTGTCGAGATCAGATGCAGCTTTGCTCATTCCAATGCCAGATCTAGGCCGTTCATTCCCCATACAATCACAGTCGTTGGATCAGATCTAATCCAACGGCCGTGAGTGAATATGGCCGAAGACAACGCTACCATACTCTCTCCACGTCGGCACCACTCCGTCGTACCACCAGCTCAACCACCGCGCTCAGAGAACGTGCAAAATACCAAAACAATAGATTGTTTATACCGAAATCAAATCATATGTATTTTCATGTCTTATTTTCTACCAAAAAACTCAGATCAGAGCATAATATATGTAAACGAACTCAAATATGTAAGGAGGCTCTTCATGTTCCAGAAAATAAAAAAAAAAGATACTCAAAGTTTCTAGTGGTAAAAATATTTTCTTTGCTTCATTTCTTACTTGCATGCAAAATAAATGGAATAATAAAGCATAAGGAGTGTGAGATTCTACCTTCGGTCGTTAGTTCCCCCACCAGCAACAAGCCTAAATATGGTGAGCCGGTCAAAGATGGGGACGTTCTTTCGGTCTCGATTTTCTTAAAAGGGGTGGTTTTCGCTTTCGGGTTTTCTTAGATCTAGATAAAAGGGGAGTTTTTGTTTAAATCTAAGTTTGGGTTCGAGTTCGGGTTGAAACAAGGGTCATTTTGGAGACTTTTTTTTGGTTCGTCGGTGCCGGGTAGCGGCGACCGACGGTGGAAGAGACGGCGGTGGTCTGCCAATTTCTGGGTTCATCAAGGTTTGGCTTCGGGGATTCAGAGATAAATGAGAGCTTTGCTCTTAAGGGTAAAAAAAATGGTGAAAAGGTCGAATTTTAGCCTGATAAGTGTGACATATAGAGTCCTAATATTTACAAAATGGGTTAATTCGGGCTTAAGGACTCCCGCGCTTCTGATCTTTTCAAATTGAGCATCCCTCTTGGTACAATCACAAGCCTGGTCCCTCTTATCGTTTAATTCTTTTTAATTTCGTCCTGAAATTAACCAGAATCAGCGTGTAAATGGTGAAATTACGTTCTAAGTCCCACCACATTTTGAAAATTTTCACTTCAAGCTTGCCCCTTGGGTTTATTACAACTTTGATCCTTACAAGTTTGTCAGGCTGTAATTAAATCCTTAAAATCTATTTTTGTTCATTTAAATTCGGTTTTCTAATTCTATTTTTTCTCATTTCAGTCCCTTTGTATAATTTAATGTTATGTTTTGCTCTTGGTATGTATATTGCCATGTTACATTTCAGGTTTTTTTATATATATGTTTGTATCGTTACATGTCTATTTTATGTTTTTATCATGTGTATTTATTCGTGACACCATGTTTTCTTGTGTTTTAATTTATTTTGTTCGGGTCATATATACGTCTATGTTATGTGTTATATCTTGTTTATTTGTTTGTACATCTTGTTTATATGGTTCTTTTTTTATTTTAGTAGGCACGTTAAATGCATTTATTTGCGTTTTCATAATATGTATATTATCATGCTAATGCACCATTTGGTTGTTAGTTTATGTTGCATACTCGTATTTTATTTAGTGATCAAATTAATTTAAGCACTTACCATGTATATATGTATTCTAGAATGTTTTATTTTCGTTTTTAAGTTTTATGCTAAAAATGGATGATTTTTTTGGTACATATTAATGCCATATTTTTAATTTAAGCTTGTATATTATGTCGTGTGTTAAATGTTAAGTCTATATATATGCTAGCATGTTGCCTCGATACATTAGTTTAACATCATATATTATCTATGTCATGCATACTTTTTTATTTATTTTAAAACAGTTGATGCATATAATTAATTCATTTTGAAGTATGTTTCTTTCTTTTCCATAGGTCCATGCTTAGTTTGTTTTCTTTTATTATGATATACTAGGTTTTCTTGGTTGGTGTAGTTTGTTACCCTTTGTTTAATATTATGAAATTCATGTTTTTATCTTTTAGTGTCATGTTAATGTAAATGGTACGTTTTATCTTTGCTTTCTAAGGTTGCATAATGGTATATAAGCTGTCAATGTTGTGCCCTTTTATCCGAGCGTAAACGGGGGCCAGTATCAATCGTAGTGATAGTGGTTCGGCGTTTACTCTCGGATAACGGGGCCTTTAAAATCTACTCGCACTTATAACTGAATCTTAACTTAATCGTCACTTTAATCCGGAAAGTTTAATTTTAATAAAGCGGTAATTATTAAAGTACCAATTTTTGGCGGTGTGGAGTGTTAATCCTTCCCCATTCGTAACCGACTCCCGAACCCCAACAATTTTCAAATCTATGGTTTTATGGTGTCCGGCCTACCTAAGTGGCCGGTGGCGACTCCATTTTCTAAATAAAATGTGGTTTTTTAAAAACCTCACGGAATAAACATTTTTATCCGAAAGACAATAAACACTTCGAAAACACGTTTTTTTTTAGCAAAGATGTGATAGCTACAAAACTCGAGAAAAAAAAAAGGCAATACAACATTGTAACTTTGGTATCCATGACATGTGTGTTTTTTCACTATAGGCTATCTTTTAATCTTTACCCCGCATTCATCAATTCAAAGGTTTAATTAACACAACCACCAAAATGACACCAACATAAATGTTGAAGCTAATTTATGTGTGTTCTTACCATCGACCATTTAATCTAACAATTATTACCACAAAGTACACTTATAAGATTGGAATAGGTAAATAGACCGAAGTGTGATGGTAATTCGTGTCAGTAAAGCGAATAAAAATTACAGCGACGAATAAAAATAAAAGGCGATTAATTATTTTAACCAACCGGACTAATCAATTTGTTTGAAATATATAGCTTTTTTTTTCAAAAACTGAATACAAAAAAAGCAGATGTTTTTAATAGCCCTTTTCTCCGCTTCCCTTCGTATGGATATATGTTTTTGTAATGTGCATTTTAGTTATCGATATTTAATTTAGAGTTTTATTACATGCAGGTGCTAAGAGCTGTCAATAAAAATTAGATAAATTTATATTATTAATATTTATTTTATTTTTTAATAGTATCTACTCTTAAAAAGTTATATTATATTAATTTAGAATGTTTAATATAATTAAACTTTAAACTCTAAAACACTAAACTTTACGCCCTTCAGGTCTAGCCCTGAGCAGAGGTAACAAAGGCACTCGCCCAGGGCCCACCACTCAAGGATGTTACAAGTTTCTAATTTCATTCGAATTATATTTGTTTTTAATAGTCTATTTTTAATACTTGTTATTAGGGGTCCAATATTTTCAATATTTGTTAATAGATGTTTAATTTTTTCCTAATATTTATTATTAGAGGTCTACTCTTAAAATTTAACTTTTTTTAATACTTGTTATTAAGGGCACAATTTTTTTAATATTTGTTATTTTGGGCATACTCTTAAAATTCAATTTTATTATTAGGGGCCCAAATTTTAATACTTGTTATTATGGACCTACTCTTAAACTTAATTTTTTTCATTATTTACTATTAGGGACAGAGATTTAAATAACGGTATGCAACCGCAACAACTACCGTTACACGACGATTGCGGTAGTGGCGAAGCCAGGATTTTCTTATAGTGGGGTCATGAGTGAAGTATGAGGTATTAAGAATTTCTATACCACTAGAATAAGCATTGTTGACCTCATACCACAGCAAATTAAGTGGGGACAAATCAAATATTTCTTATGAAAAAACCTATATTATCTCCTTGAAAACCCCACACCTCAACAAGTCAAGTGGGATCAATTGCCCTCCAATTTATATTCTACATCAGCCCATGGGTAGCAACACCATCTGAAACCGCAATATTCGCAACTGTTATGTCCACAACAGCGTATGTTATTAAGAGATTTCACAACCGCGATACTCGCAGTGAACGAAATAAGATCTATAATGTCCGTAATCACAATAAAATTTAACATGACTGTAAATACGACCGCAACCACAATTTAAATTTTTAACTTGGGGGCGTTTTTTATATTTACCCTGAGCCACCAAAAGCCCAGGACCGACCCTGACACCCTTTAGGTGATTTTCAATTTAAAATTTATCTAATTTTTATTAACAACTTTTAAAATTACATATAATAATTAAAAAAACCTTAATTTATTAGTCAATTAATTGAAATTAAAGTAATACAAAATTATTATAATGATGACATTTTCAACTCAATATATTCGTTCGTAATGTAAATATTTTAAGTTTTAAACTATAGACACTAATCATACACAATTGATTATATTTTGCGACAAGTGGACACGTTTCGTATGGTTCTTTTACGATTACACCCCCACTTCTGGCCATTTTTGTGCTGTACAAAATTGCCCCCTTTTACGTCTCAATATGAGGGAACCATCCTTTAAACGATAAAGGGGCATTATTGGAATTTCAACCGCTTGGGATGAGTGCTTTGGTACATTGGGATGGCCTACGTTTGGGGAAAAAAGGCCAAAATGGGAAGCAAAAATATAAATATTTTGTTAAAGAAAGAAGAAAGGGGAAAAGAAAGTAACACAAGCGTCATAGTCATAGGTATTAGGTGCCTATAAATTAGTCCTATCCTATCACTTCTAGGTAGGATGTTTCATGGGTCATGGGTCTACCATTTTTTATAACCCGACCCCTCCATGTCTACTTATTGACGTAGGTTTCTTATACAGAATGATTGTGAAGGGCAGTTTAGCATTATTTTTTATAAGTATAATGGAAAAGTATGGTAGTAAAAAGAATTTTAATTTTTTTAGTTTGAAATAAAAGTGTTTAGTATTATTGTAAGTTTTTTTGAGTAGATAAATGATAATTTTAAATGCGACGTTGTAAGTTAAAAATATATATTTATAAATAATATATACATTATTTAATATTATAATATTAATTTAAATTACGTTAAAATATTTTTATTTATAAATAAATATTTTCATTTAAAAAGTTTGATCAAAAAATATATAAAATATTAAAATTAATAAATAATTTAATAATCATATAATTGCGTATTTGGTAAAAAATAAGTTTATAAATTATAAAATAAACACAACATAAGAAAGCAAATGAATGTTAAAATTATAATTTGACTTCCAAAAGTACTTTTTCAAACGCAAAGGTAGAAATTTCAGTTTTTTACGTTTGAGTTGGAAAGTACTTTTTAAAAATAATTTTTTCTTCAAAAGTTGTCGTTTAGCATTTCTTATAACTTCAAAAGTGTTTTTAGCCCAAAAGTGCTTTTAAAAAAATAA
Source organism: Hibiscus mutabilis (assembly GCA_019671005.1). NCBI lineage: Eukaryota > Viridiplantae > Streptophyta > Magnoliopsida > Malvales > Malvaceae > Hibiscus > Hibiscus mutabilis. Next base: position 2,961,864 of record CM033750.1, read on the forward strand.
TGGTGAACGAGGCCTAAATTTCTTAAACAATGTTAGATATTTAAATTACGATGTTGTGATTGAAGAGAATTATATTAGAACGGTTATAAAATTCGTATGATTATTTGGATACCAGAAAATTTTAGACCATATATATAATAAAGTTAGGACCAAATGATTTCAATACGAATGGTTAAGGTTGTAGCATTTAAGCCTACGAATGTAGATGTTAGGTACATATGAGTATGGGAGAGCGTTAATTCTTCGATTTCGACACTTGCACGAGCATTGGGTTGACAAAACAATTTAGGTGATGAATTGTATATGACGATTCTTTCGACTCATTGCCAAAGGTTTTTTTTTTGTCGTCATAACTTTAGCTCTTCGTAATGTTTATACTTTTTTTTGTATCGAATATATTCAAATACTCGCTCATTCGGTTTTGAAATAAGGTAACACACGTCTGATTAAATTTCAATTCCAAACCTTGTATAAAAAATTTTGTCAAAAATTTAATTCGAACTAATTAATTAATAAATCAAATTAAATTAATTAATTTATAAAATACGAATCGAAACGACAAAATTCAAACACGGAATATGTCAAAACACAACTGGGTGATAGACGGAAAGGACAGGGGAATGAATGGGTAATCACGGAGCAATTTGCGCGGCTCTAAATCAAGACAGGCGAGCTAGCCAGCCAGTAGCCATCTCACAGCTCAGATTGAGAGCGACTTGCTATGGACCCCACTTGAAAGCAATCAAACTACTTTCGTGGACCTTCAATATTTGCTTTTGTTTCGAATGTGATTTCACCTCCCCTTTTCACGCGTGCGTTCCACCGAGAAATCTCACGCGCTTCATGTACATTACAAAATTTATCTTCTTTCGGCTGACAGCGGCGCCGAAACTTGGGGGGTTTGGCGGATCATTGGCTTACATGCTCTGCCATCACCCTCTCTTTGACTACCATAAGGTCGGGCTTAGCGCGTGGGGAACTGCCAAATATTGACTCTTCGAGAAAAGCTTAATTCTCGATTTGATCCTTGAGCCAAATCCGTTCTCCAGCTTTAAAATAATTACGATTTAATTAAATTGATGAATCTTATTTATAATTCAAATTTTATTTAAAATTTAATTTGTAAAATTTGAGTCTAATTGAGTTGAATTATTTTAGTTTATGTTTAAAATTATTTGTATATATTTATAATATTATGATAATAATTTATTTTAATTTAAACGATTTTTTATAATCATTTACGATATGTATATATATATATATATATATATATATATCTTCATAAATGTTCATACGCTAGATATATATATCAGACAAAATTGACGATCCACTAATTACTAGAATTTTTACGTTATTCGAGTATCATTTTACAACTCAAATTTTATTTAAAATTTTTCAACTCGGTCAAGTTTGTTCACCCCCTACATTTTGGTAATCGAACAATTATTTTATCCTAATCTTCACATAAAATATAAGTTTTTATTAAACATTGTTGTCTATTGACTTCTTAAAATTAAGTGACTAATTTCTTAATATATGCAAAGTAAACGGGTGAAATTTAGAATTAAACCTATAAGTTTATGTATAGCACATTTGTTTTGCTAAGCTTCATTTTCGTGGACAGTTCATATTTTGATGGCATTTGAATTGGGATAATGATTTATAAACCCCTATGTGAGTACTTGTTTAGCTATTTTCTATCTGCCAGCTACCATTTTTTTAAATTATTTTCCATCCACATAATTGAAGTACATTATTAATGTATAGTATTTAGATCGTATATAAAGTTTTTTCCCCTCTAATTTCATGGGTTGTAGTAGAAGAATCAAGGACGACAATCAATGGTTTTTGACGTTTTATGATATTCTATGGAAAACGATGTCACAAGTTGGTCATATGAAAAAGTGAATTTTCCATGCATTTTGGGATACACGTTAAGAGTAGATGATGAAAGAGATGAAATTATTTATCGTCAAAATTAATAGGGACTTAATAAATATTTAATTCAGAATTTGAAAGGTACAAAATTTAATTTGAAAAATATTAAAACCGATGGTGACTAAAATTGTTGTTAAATAAAAAGTTGAGATATAACTCTTTCCATATTCTTAACTGTTCATTCGAAAAGTGTTTTTGAAAAGCAATGCTAAACAAAATCGACACTAAGTCTTTGTGTAAATACCAACTTACCTAATAAGATATTGACTAGACTATTTTTTTTGGATATTGGTTTCATGCATGCTTAATACAACCTCTATCATTAAAATACGAGTCCAATAATTAATCTTTTATATTATATTAATCATATAAAGAATAAAACATTAATCATAAATTTTGAAATTATTATATGCTTAAAGCGAAGATTGAACTCTTAATCATGTTTAATAATATACTATTGAAGCTTACCATGAGTTAACTATTAACTTCTTTAATAAAACATATGTCCAAAAATCTCATATCAAGTTTATCGGCTACCTAAGTTTTTTCCATTCACAAAAAGACTTAAAAAAAAACACACTTCACATAGCATAAACTCTCGATTTTTTTTTTTGAAATCTTCATTTCTCTTCAAATTTAACAGAATAATTTTAATCGATTTTTATCTCGTTTGTGTGAATCTTCATCAACTATCAATACCAACTATTATTATATCAACGATATTCAGTTATACAGTGTAAGAGTTTTTAACTTTTACACGTTTTTTTGATCGTTAGATGAGTGAATGAATGACTGAGATTAACAGTGTTTATATAAAGATTATCACTAAAAAAAAAGTAAAGAGTTAATCTCAGCCATCCATTCCACACAGTAAACGATACAAAAAATGTGTAAAACTGAGTTTTATATACTGGGTAAATGAATCCATATTTATATATTAAATAAGAGATTAATACTATAGGAGACTCCTTTTCCCTTATTTTGATGTAGAGAATATTTAAAAAAACAAAGCAAAGTAGTGTTGACTGAGTGTATAGAGGGAAATGTCTATGTAGTAGGTGGGAAAAATCTATGGACCTTTCCCTTTAAGCTGTCATCTACAATGTAAGTTAAATGCATAAAACAAGCCTTCTTTTCGAGAGCGACCCCACCAAGAGACATGTTTGATGTTTTTCACTTCTTTTTCTAAACTCCTCGATATTTTATAATCACGTTAAATCTCGATTACAGTTGAATTAAATCTTTACTAATAACAAATCGTCTTGATTGTTTTTATTCACAAATAAAATTTCATGTAAAAATTATTAAATTCTTTATTATTAGACCCAACATGTAATATTATTTATTTAACTTTTTTCTGTTAATTATTAAGTTTTATATAATAAATTAAATTAATTGAGTGGTTCCAGTGGTAAAAGATGACATGATTAACCTTAAATGATCTGAATTCGAAAAGTATGATATGTACGGTATCTACGCATTTTTAAAATGCTAAAAAGTAAAGAACGTGTGTTATCATATAATCACATTAAAATATTTAAAAAAATTATATATATATATATATATATATATATATATATATATATATAAAGGTGCATGCATTTGTGCATTCATTATGTACAGCTTGTTAAGGCCGATAAATAATTAAAGAAGGCAGGCAGTGAGGTGGAAAATATTAAGTATCGAATTAAATCTCATATGCATGAATAGCTGGGACTGTAATTTATTTAGCCTCAGCCATTATATTGGTCCGTGTATAATATCTCATAAAGTGAATCACTTTTATTTTGAAAAAAATCTAAAGATTTTGTCCGACTAACACAGTTAAAATATCATTCTATTCAAAAAAATATATATTGTAAGATATTAACACAATCACGACAATCAGATCATGTCTCTTACATGGTTAAGACATGATCATCGCTAACTCACATTAAGACCTATATGAAAACTCTAATAACATTAAAATGCACGTGTGAAAGACGTACCATAACTCATCAGAACTCTATCAATACTTTTTCATTTTTCTCATAACATCAAAATTAATTTAGACGACTCTCGACACTTTTGTGTAAATCATCATCGGTTATCAACTCCGATTCACATATCAACAATATCTATATTGTGTATGATCATATAAAACTCACTAATCATGGGAGTTCATCTCTTGTGAAAAAGTTATATATATGCAATTCATCATCCATGAGCACATTTTGCTGTTTTTTTTCTTGAAAATGAAGCTAAATGAGTGCTGATTCAAATGTTTCAAAAAAGCTTAAAACTATTGTATTATGATTCAACAAAAAGTTGCCCTAAAAATGATGCATGTCAAGGTGAAATGATGGGGGGAGAAATAATGGTTGTGAATGAGAAAAAGAACCGAAAGAATTCACAAAATCAAAGATATGATTTTGTACTAGTTTTTGAATTTAGTGTTAGAGAAAAAACATAAAGTTTTTTTTGGGGTTGTCACATAACTAACTTGACAAAATGATTACAAACTAAAATCAACACTTTTCCCCCTCTTTTTTTGTGAAAATGATGTTAATGTGATTGGAAAAATAGTAGATTATCTAGTTTACGCGGACGAGATGTTAAGTTTTTTAAATAAGATTAAAAATTTAAAAATTGATATAGTAAATGTAGTAGACTGGATCAAGAGAATCGTCTATATAATAGTTCTTTACAATATTCGATTCAGATTAATTGATTAATAAATTGAATATTGATAATTATAAAAGTATTGGAAATGATACGTGAAACTATTTATTATTAATTGATTTATGGTAATTTGACTAAAGATCTCAAATCTCAATTATGATGGGGATTGCTTTCTTTCATTCATTAAGAACTTTTAGGTAAGATGCTTCACCACAAGTTATTTAATTTACAAAAGTACCATCTCCTCGTTTTTCACGAATTTTTAATCTCTAAATTAGATATATAAGTGGGTTCAAATAGGAAAGAAAAAGTTTGGTAAGATTAAAAGTTTGTTTTATTATTTAATTAGATAAATACTTAATTTTTTGGTAAAAATAAAGATTTAATTTTATATTAATTTTCACAAAAATCCTATGCGAATCCAACCAATTAATGACCTTAGCATGTATAAAACTAAAAATTTGCAAATTGTTAAAAAACAGAAATACTAAAAAATACTATAGAAAAACAAGCAAAGATAAAATAAACAAGATCACTTATAGCATTAAAAAGACCTAAAAATACTTCTTGTAACAAAATAGCAAAAGCAATGGGCTCAAACATCTGCAATAGTAACATCAACTTGCACACCGGGTTCCATAATAATTTAAAAACACGTCTCGGTTCGAGTCATTAACTATTAATATACAACATTGGGTAAGGGCAAAAAATCAGTTAAGATGCAACACAAGCTTTGCCTTCCATTGAAATTCCTGCATATGGACTGACCGGAAAAAATCACAAGGGAGCTCACTGTGGCTGCTGCTGATGACCGCCATCAGTAACTTCTTCCATCTCGTCCGCATCCTCAAAGCGTTGATCATTGATTTGAAGCTGCAAGTTTTTTGCATAAATGGGATTGAATGATCACAAAAAAGGTATGGTAAGTCTTGAAAGAAAGGAAAAAAAAACTCATGGCAAGATAACATGAAAACAAGACACACAACAAAGTTTTTCGTTCCAAAAGTTTCATTTAATCAAATTCAAAGCATTAGCATTGATCATGTAGAGTGAACAGCAACTAACTAGCATACCTCAAGCACATTGCGAGATAGGTCATGATAACCATTAGTATGACCGATTGTGTTTGTCGGATTCTGGGAGAAATGCCATTCCACGTCATCACTCTCTGGAGATACAAAATGTAATTAAGGATTTACAGAACATGCAAGCATCTAAAATAAGCCATTGAGAGGCATTCAAGAAAGTATCCATGTAGTCTATCCCATACCTCCAGCTCCATCTTCCAACTGATCAGCACTGAAAATCCAATTATGTCCTTCTTCTAAATCAAGAATAAGCAAAAAAAACAGTACAGCATCATTCAATCAGCGGAAGAAAAAAGCCGCACGACAGAAAATGGATTTTCAAATCAATAACTGGAACTCACCTTCGATAGGCTCCGGATTCAGTTCAGCACACTGACAGAATACTTGAAACAGAGTATCCACTTTTTACAGAACAAATATATAAATGAGACAGCATGTATTACCACTGAAGACAGAAATAATCATCTAAGAACTAGTAGAGGAAAAAAACTGAATCATACACACATTTACTAGCATCAGAAGGAATCAGCCTCATCTCTCTGATCTTGGATAAATCTAAAACCTCACTGCATTCTGAATCTGAGTCTTCGGACTCATCTTCCACTTCATCATCTTCAGTATCAATCTTCAGACAAAAAAGACATTAATCAGATAATGTATAAAGGGGATGAAAGAACATAAAAAAAATCATGGCATCAGCAGATACAAATGGAAGAAAAGGAAAAAGAGAGGTCACTTAGTAAATGAGGGGGGCAATTTCAAAAACATTGAATATCACCACCGAAAATACACAGAAGTTGTACAATTGCGCATTTTAACTATGACTAAAAAACGTTTAATTTTGTTTCAACCCCGAATTTCAATGAGATTAGATTTTTTTTCAACCCCCTCCCCCACATTGAATTCAATACCTCCATTTTCCTTTAGCTTGCAGTCTTTCACCCAAGCTATCAAACAGCTAGAGGCACAAAAATCAAGCTATTGAACGCATGAGCATGATTAACAGCTAAAATAATCATTAAAATCGCAGAGCTTAAGTTAAACAAAGGGAAATTAGTTTTCTGGGCAGACAAAAGAAATTCGAGAAAAAAAAAAAGAATAAGAAAACCTGTGTGTAAATACAGGGAGAAGAGTAGGCCTCGGGGTCCCTTGAAACGGCGTGCAAGTACAGAGACAAGAAATCAACGGCGTAGCCCTTTGCTCTGTCCAAATCACTCAGCCAAAAAACTTGCCTGCCGATCAAATGATATGATAAATTGCAAGTTCAAAACGCAATTCAAAATGATATGTTCACAAGCAATAATTTTGAGTAATTGAAGGTAGATTTGAAGATACCTGGTGGTGATGTAGAGAGTGCCCGGAGATTCTGGGGCACGATTTCCGAGAGCAACGGAGACGGAAGGTTGGACGTGAACAAGCTCCTCGCCGTTATCCGAGTCCAGAACAGGCTCTCCGGCGCCATTTTCGGCTCCGGCCGTGAACTGCCTAAGCCCTACCGCCATTATCACTGCTTTTGCTCTGGCTTGATGTGGGTTTTTCTAGGGTTTTCAACTTTAGTGCGTAGCGGACTGAAACGGTTAATGACATCGGTCTGGCATTGGTCGTTGATGTTAAAAAATTAATAGGAATGGGCAGTTGGGCTTGAGTCCATCCATTGTAGGCCCAGTATATAACGTGAATTCTATAGTCTCGTATCTCTCTAGTTTTATTTATCAGAATTTGATTTTTAAAAATAAATCTCGCAGCTCAATTGTCGACTTAAATCATCACTTTCACAATTTATATACAATAAAATAATTAAAATCAACAAATTTAACAATTTATATGAAACAAATTAAAAACAATAATAATTCGAATTCATGTGTTCACGGGCAAGTGATTAAGTCGTTTGTTACTGAATTAGAAACTGCAAAGGTATATTATAATAATAATCTCTTAATTTAATATGTTTTATTAACAATACTATGATTCAAACTCTGGCATTTTTAACTTCGGTTTTTTTTTCTATTTACAGGTTGATACAATATTTTCTCATGGTTTGGTTTGGTCATATGCATGTACGAAAGTACTCATATAATGGGACGAGCTATTGTCTCTCTCCAACCTCCTAAAGAATTATTTTACCTTAAATTATAAGATAAACTACACAGATGAACACTTAATTATAGAGTTGGTGTTAATTTGACCATTATAATTTTAATTTTGGCAATTATTCCACGTAATTATTTAAGTGATTCTAATCAAGCCCGCAACTTTTAAAACATAACGCAAAGGCTAGCGTGATTGTTAAATAAAATTAGTATAATTACACATTTGATCTCTGTTATTTATACAATATATCAATTTAGTCTTAATTTTAATTTAATAAAATACAGTAATTATTCAATGAGGTGAGGACATTAGCTATTTTATTTAATTTAATAAATTTATTTTCCTCATCTAATCAGGTGAGGACACGTGTCACCTGATTGGAAAAAAATGAAAGCATTGAGAAAATAATGCTGGGTAGATTTGAACAATCATTCCCCTGGTGCACATGGCATGCGTTTGCCGCTTAGCCAAGCATAGTGTTGTGATTTGAAGTACAAAATTTATTATATGTGTTATATCGTTGTTAATTTTAGGAAAAAGGAAATAAATGTGGTTTTATAAAACTCGAACATGAGACACTTATGATGTATGAAAATATATAATTCAATTAAATAAATTTAATAATTAAATTAAATTTAACAGCATTTTGTATATATTTTAAATTATAGTTATTGCACGATTTAAAATAAAAATAGTTTTAAAATTTTTTATTTTAAACTAAATTTAATATATACCAGGGGAATGTATACCAGGGGAATGTTGGTTCAAATCTACCCAAAGTTATTTTCAATGCTTTCATTTTCTTTCTCCAATCAGGTGTCACGTGTCGTCACCTGATTGGAGGAGGAAAATGAATTTATTAAATAAAATAAAAATAGCTAATGTCTTCCAGTGTCACTACCTAATTGAATAATTAGTTTATTTTATTAAATTAAAATTAAGATCAAATTGATAGATTGTGTAAATAACAATGACTAAATATGTAATTATATTAGTTTTATTTGACAGCCACGTCACCTCTCTGTTATGTTTTAACAGTTGGTGGCTTGATTGGAACCACTTAAATAGTTACGTAGTATAATTGTCAAAATTAAAAGTATAGTGGTCAAATTGACATCAAATCTATAGTTAAGTGGTCATCTGTGTAGTTTATCCTAAATTATATGCAATATTTTCTCACATAGTTATTTTGAATGTATTTGTTTACTCGAATTTTTTACTCGTATTTCTAATTTTAAATTTCGATCGTACTAATTTTTCTTTATATTATACTCAATAAACGATTTTTAAAACTCGTGTCATAATTTAATTTTTAACTAAAGTAACTTATTTAACTAAACATAACATTAATGAATAATATAAGAACTCTATTAATGGGCTTATTTAACTAAACATAACATCAAATAGCTTGAATGAGAAGATTGAACAGAGAGAACAAAAGCTACTTTGGTGCGTGCTAAAGGTCTCGCAAAAGAAACACGAACATGTATCACACTTTAAACTAAAGCCATGAACCCATATTCTTCTGCCCTAAAGGAATAATTATAAGGTATAAATATTTCTTTTGTACCGGCAAATGTTGGGTATAAAGATGGTTTTTTTATTTTTAATTATAAATTTGGACCCAAATTTTAAAAATGATATTATTAAAATAAATAAGTATGAAATTCAAGCATAAATTATAAAACGGACATGAAAAATTAATTTTGTGATGACAAATGTGTTTTTTTTAACCACCTATTACAACTCTTGAGTGACTAATCTAGATCAGGTACTGCAAAAGCCCATTATGGGGGTGATCTTCCCAACCTAATTGCCCATTCACGACGTCAATACTCTTACTAAACAAATTAATTGTTGGTAAATGTACACTTTTAATTTAGTATGTCTTGGAGTAAACCAATAATGGACATTAATGGCACTTCATGCATGCACAAGTTTTTTTTTTTTTTTTTTCATTGTTAGTTTCCTAGCCGCCAAGCTGCTTTATCTCCTCTACCAAAGGAGATTCACCTCAATTGGATGCTGACCTTAATGCTTTCTTCTCCAACTTGCTGCATGCATAAAGCGTACAATTTTTTTTAAGTTGCCAACTTAGCCAAATCCTCAATTGACATCCATTTCTTGCCAAATGTTGCACCTGGTGAAAAAAAATGCTCCACTATTTCAGTCTCTTTCGACTTTACTTAAAGAAGCTTCTTTTCTTATCACCACAATGATGCTGATGTACCATTGTTTAGCCACATCTTGTATCCACCAATGATTGGTAGCCTTGTTCATCGGCGAAAGAAAGTCAATAACTTTACCGCAACGCCGACAAGGTAGGTGTCGGGAAGGAATTTGACGTTGAAGATGCTAGAAGAAGATTGAGATTCGTGGAGTTAGATATTACAGAAAAACAACTTGGTGTTGGAGTTGTGTTTGATGTTGAAAGAAGACGTAACGACGGTAAACGCTTCATTGAGTTCATCGACACGGAGACCATAATTATCGTGGAGTTGAGCGACATCGAAGGGGGAGGGGTTGAATAGGATGTTCTGAATTTGGAAAGAACGAAATAGAATGAATTAAGGGAAATGAAACTGAGTTAGTAGGAATTAAATGGATAGAGCATTGAAATATAAGAGCTGATTTTTTTTTTAATTTTGATCAAATTAAAATAAAATGTAAACGTTAAAAACTAAATTTGAATAATTTAAATAATCATTTAATAATTTTTCACAAATCGTAACTATATGAGTAGCTTACCGATTACCCTATGAAATAGTATCATGTATAAAGTTAGGGTTGAGTGTTTGATCGAGTTGAGTTGAGTCAAAAAGAATTTAGATAGTTAATTTTACGAGTCATATTTTATATTTTAGTCAAGTTTTTAAGTTTCTGTATAAATTTAATTGTAATTATTTATAATGTTATAACACAGATTGATTCCAATTTAAACGACATTCTATATCCATATACGATATAGATATATATTTCTTCATATTTTTACATGCGATGTACATAACATATTGGAAATAATTAAGAGACTCGATTCGAACTTTAAACTGATTAATTAATTACTAAAAATTTTAAGTTCTTCAAATTTCGGTTTTATAACTCAAATTTTATTTAATTTTTTTAGTTGAGTTGAAACAAATTAAATTTTTTCTCATTAAATTTAATATTTTATTTTTTTAGCCGAATTTTACTTGTACCTATATAAAATAAGAATTGTGCGTTGTATGTCGCTTCACAAACAACGAAGTATCGAGAAAAAGGCTCGAGGCGACAAATAAACAAAAGAAAACGAAAGAAAGTTTGGAGAGCGCCGCAGCACCATAACCCATATCACTGTTGGTCTGGAAAAGGCTGGAACCGAACCAGATTCCACCAAGACCAAGACCAAGACCAAGACCAAGACCAAGACCAATGCATGCCTAAAATGCAGCATTCCAACAATATTTATATAATAACGCTGTTTTTTCCCTTCTTTTTTTCCATGCATTTTTGTGTAATCCCAGATATTCTACGGTTAAAAACTCTTCTGCCTTATTTTCTGTTGCTTTTTAAATTAACTTTTGATTTTAAAAAGTTTGTTTGAGATCAAAAATAATAAAATATAGATAATTTTTTAGGCTAAAATTATTTTTTAACTTAAATTAAAAAATGTTTTTTTAAAATTTAAATTTTTTAGTTTTAGTATTTTTAAAATTATTTTTAAGTAAAATTACTTATATATCCTTGTTTATATCGCTAATTTTTTATATTTTAAAAAAGACTATCTAAAATAGATATTTTATCTAATTAAAAATATTTTCAACAACAATATCAAATAATTATATTTTAAATTAAACAATTTAAAAATATTTTTCAAAAATATTTTTTCACCGTATTTTTAAAAGTTATGTCAAACTGCCCTTCATTTTCGGTACCACCCCAACCGCTAAACACCGTAACCTATATGCAAGAATCCTAGTATTTTTTTTATCTTCTGGTTGTTGGAGGGAGATGTCCGACAGAAAACATGGCATCCAATGCTCAATTATTTTATCTATATGTATTTGGGTAAAATCAAATTATGATGAACACATTGATTTTTGCCTCTTTGTTCTGTTTCTAAATCAACATTTTTATCATTGCGTTGATTAATTGGTTGTTGGGTTTTTATTTTTAGTTACAAACTAAAAAAATACTAGAATTCGAATATCGGCCATAATTTAATGATATTTTTGTGTGTTATTTCTTTTAATTTTGTCTATTTTTTGATTGTGTATTGTGATCGAACCTTTTAAAATAAATAAAAATCTTATGCTCCTTTTCGGTGTCCCATTAATGCCCTTACACTAAAAAATGAATTTAGGATTCATAGTTAAGACTTAAGGTTAGATTTTAAGGTCAGTGTAAGATATTAGGGGTAGAGTGTATTTTTTAGAGTTTATGGTTTATTATTTATATATAGTTTATGACTTGAAATTTAGGATTATAACTTAAATTTTAATTTTTTAGTGTTGAGGCATAAAAATTGATATCAAAAAAGGTAGAAGATTTTTGTCTCTCTTAAAACTAGTTTCTTGAAAATTTTAAATAGTCCATTTCAATTTAATTTGGATTGATTTGATTTTTAATTTTTATATTAGTTTTATTTTACTTCATTTTTGAAAAAAAATATTGTTTTATGTTTTATTTTTTGGGTAAACTACACCAGTAGTCACTGAACTATGGCTTCTTTCCTATTTTGGCCACCGAACTATTTTTTGGCAAAAACATTACTAACGTTATGTTTCCTTCCTATTTTGGTCACCGACTGTTAAAAACGTAACGGTTTTGCTGACGTGAAATTTTATTTTATTTTTTAATTTTTCATGTCATTTATTCTCTCTCCTCGTAAGCAATATATGTTATTTTATAATATTTGTATTCAAACTAACAGGATGGTGACACGTGTCAGTGCTTATTAGTGGAATAAAAGGAATGAAAAACCAAGCCCATTATGCAGCCAGAGAGATTTGGTAACACGTGTAACTGCTTATTAGTCGAATCTCTCTAGCTGCATAAGAGACTTGGTTTTTCATTTCTTTTATTTCACTAATAGGCACTGACACGTATCACCATTCTGTTAGTTTGAATAAAAATATTATAAAATAACATATATTGCTCATGAGGAGAAAGAATAAATGACATGGAAAATTAAAAAAATAAAATAAAATTCCACGTCAGCAAAACCGTTAAGTTTTTAACAGTCGGTGACTAAAATAGAAAGGAAACATAACGTTAGTGATGTTTTTGTAAAAAAATAATTCGATGACCAAAATAGGAAAGAAACCATAGTTCGGTGACTACTGATGTAGTTTATTTTTTTTTTTGTGAATAAGGCCTTTATTCACTTAGAAAACTACTAGCCAGAGGCTCCACAATCAAACTGTAACAAGTCTAAAACAAAAGGAGGTTCAACAAATATGTTTTATGTTTTATTGTTTACATTCATCTGACAATCTTTAAAATGTTTTACGTAAATATTCCTAGAAATAACAATTATTCTAATAAACAAAATTAATTAATATTTCTTATATAATATTTATGAGATATTTTTTATTATCTGAAATAGAACATATTCATTTTTGTTATAAATAAAATGAAAAGTGAATTCAATTGAACTCATATTAACCACAATTTTTAATTTAAATTTCGTAAATAGTCCGAACATCATAATTGAATTCGATAGATTTTTCTCAACCGTATCCCGTTGTAGTAGTATCGATATAATCCAAAACTTGTGATACACAAGTGGGTTCTAAATAGACGTGATAGGAATAACCGTACATTGTTTTAAAAGAAAATGGCTATAAAATAAAAAAGTTAAGTTAAATAGTTGTAAAAAATTATAAATATGTATATATAATTATGTGTATATATATAACAATTATCTAAAACTTTAAACACGGAAAAAGAATGATACTTTTTTAAGTAAAAATATTTGAATTTTAGATGTCTATAAGTCAATTTTTTGTTGCTCAAAATGATAATATAATAATATTTTTTATTAAAATAATTTTTTGAAAAAAAAAATTATATCTCGTACTGACTAAAAATTAAATGCCGTATTTTAAAAATTATACAAAGCCCTTAAAATCTTTAAATCGTCCCTGACCCGACGAAATGTGGTCCTCTTATATATTTTTCTCATTTGGCCAAATCCCACTGTAACAATGACAAAGTTTGATTTTAGTCCCCACACTCTTTTTTAATCTTTTCCGATATGATTTTCTTTTACCAGACCTAATGCTGTGCTGGAGCAGGCCACGATAGGTCGGTCTCTTTACAGTTTACACCCGTAAAGATTCGAGTCCCACTCCCCGATTACAAAACAAAGGCGTTCCATACCAATAATGAATCTTAGTTTTGAGTTTTAGGAGTCCAACTATAAAATTTTTAAAAATAAAAATTAATCTTTTATATAGTTATTAAATAAAAAATTTAAAAATAAAAAGGTTGTTTTAAAACTATATAGTTTATTTTGTTAAAATAGTTTTATTTTGCGTATCTTAGACATTATTTGATAAATTTTTAAAGTTTTTTATAAATATTTTTTAAAATTTTATTATTTTCAAGTAAGTAAAAATAACTAATAAGTCATATACAGTAAAATCTTTATAAATTAATAATGTCAGGACCACATAATTTTATTAATTTAAAGAGATATTAATTAATCGATAAATTAATAATTTATTAATTTAAAAATATTTTTTTGATTCAACAAGCCTACGTTATTCTTTATGAATAAAACATATATATTGTATTGGCTAATTGAATGGTGTTCGTGTACAATGTAACTAATTAAATATAATACATACCTCTAAAAAATAAAGTTCATTGTAGTACGTAGTACTAGTTAAAACTTAATGCAGGTTCATGTACGGTAAGAAAATCAATCACCGAAATTTTTGGATGTAGTAAGGAAAGTTAGAGATGAAATACAACTAGGTTTAAATTTTAAGAATAAACAAACAACAATATAATCACATTTTACTAAGTTGTACTAATTATATTTGTAATTTTATAGAATTATTAATTTATAATATTGAAGGACCATAAATTTATATAAGGGTCTTACGAAAAAAAATTATCTTATTAATTTAGATATTGGGCCCAAGTCGGGCCGAAAAATTATTATTTTAGAGAGATTATTAATTTATTTGGTATTAATTTATAGAGGTTATACTGTATAATGTTTTTAATTTATTTTATTACTTTTAAGTATAAAATATTTATCTTGTATATTATAAAACATTTAAAATTATGGGGAAACTATATATTTAGTACCCTAACTATGCTCATGTTACTGTTTTGGTACATTAACTATTATTTTTGGGAAAATGATACCTAACGCTACATTTTTTTATGTTTTGATACCTCTGTCGTTTAAAATTAACGAGAATGATAACGTGGCTTGAGATAATAACAATTTTAGTCCTAAAACTTATACAATCTATCAATTTAATTTAAAATTCTATCAATTTAAATATTATTTTATTTTTTGAATTAAAATTATAATTTTTTTATTTTTCTTCTTCTTTCAGTAGGACATTTTTTGGGTTTTAAAATTTAAAAAACAAACTAAGAATAATCAAAACTTTAAAATTTACGAATAAAAAGGATTAATGTAAGGTTTATTAGAGGACTCAAACTCTAAAATCATATTGAATGAAAAATTAGAGAAGAAGGAGACAAAAGTAGTAAGCCAAGAGTGAGGAAATGTGAAAGTAGTGGAGTGGTGCAGCAGAAGCTGACTTTTCTGACACACATCGCACAATCCAGACAGAGGCAATATATAAAAATTAAAGTACAAATATTGTTATTAAATAAAAGTTTCTACCACCAATGAAAATTTGAATGTTTGTTCTTATCAACAGCGGTTCTCCTCCGCTGATCAGTGGCAGCTGCCACTTTCTCATTTTGATCGGATTATCACGGACATGATGAGCTCATAGCAATGGTTCATTTTCATGGGAACGGGAAGTGGCAAAGGTCTTACGGTACAACGTTTTCAGGAGATCCTATCCTTTCAATCCGGGTAGTCTACAAACGTGGTCATCGTAAGTGCCGTAACAGACCATCCATAAACAACCACGTGGCTTACGTAGGCAGATTCCTTTTGGGTTCATTTGGATCGTATATTTATCCTTTGAAAACAATAAATTTTTATTTTATTATCATAAATATATTTTAATTTTTAAAACCAAATCAAGGCAAAAAAAATAAACATAATTAAGCTAATAAGCACTATTTATTTCCTTAATCTTATCCGACAGCTAGCCTTTTTTATAGGTTTCACATGTGAACTAAATATTATTTTATCCTATAAAATTTCATGAAAGTTGTTAATTTTGTCACTTGTAATGGTGAAGGCTTGTGAGGAAAACCTCCCATATTTATTATTCAAATTTATATTATTTATACGAATTTAGATTTAAACATTCGAATCTAATTTTATATCACAAAATGAATAATATATTTGTTTCTAAGCGGATATAAATACCTATCATTAAACTTTTAGTTTATTTAGATTTGTATGAATTTAAATATCTGATGAATAAAAAATTAATTATAATTCAAAAATAATACTTAGATAATTATGAATAAAAAACAAATTCTAATTTTTAGCGAAATTACGAATTTAGATTCAGATAGTTTAAAAATTACACATATTTAACCCGATATTATTCTTATTATTGGGTAAGACTGTCTCACACAAAACTAAAAAAAAATACGATAAATTATCATGATGTCATTAAACTATTAAATAGATTTTAACAATTAAATTAAAATTTTTGTCAATTAAATACATATTTTATCTTTAAATTATTGTTTACGTCACATCATAGTATTATATAATATACTTAAGTATTTATACGGCAGATAATAATTTTTATCATATTTCTGTTAGCATCGAGACACTATTAACATATGTTAATGATTTATAAATGAAATTAAAACTTTCAAAAGTTTAGAAGCATTTCTAAAATGAGGATTATAGTTTAAAGATTAGATTAAAATGAGATTAAATAACTAAAAATTTAAAAATCAACTTTGTCAACAATCTCTAGAGCAAGTGATTAAAACTCTCCGTTAATATTATTTGCTTTTCACTAGGTTATAAGTTTGTAACTCATGCAAATTCTGCTTTCATTCTCCTAAACAAAAATTATTAAAAAAATAAACTTAAAATAAAAATTATAATTTAAGGACATATCGTACGATCAACTCGAAATAAAATAGTTACTATTATAGTTACAAAGTATTACAACTACTCTCTTTTAGAAATCGGAAAGGAATGTAGAGACCGTCAGGGGTCAACGTCTCTTCATTCTCAAAAACTACCTGCAAACCCACTCTCTATGATTCTTCACTACTTCAAAAACCCCAATAAATCCAACGGTTCACACTCTTTATCTTCTCCTTCATCTCTTTCCCCTTTCATTTTTATATATATTTTTGTTGTATTTTACCCATTTTTTAAACTCACCTTTTAAGGATTACCCCTTTTTCTACTGAAGCAAAAGCATGGCCATCACTGCATCTTTGTCTCTTCTCTTTGTCCTACAAAAACTGACCTGAGAGAACTGAGAAACCAAAAAAGGGTTTATTTTAACCCATTTTCTTCTACAAACTTGTTCTTGGCTGAAAAATCTGAGAAAGTGAAACCCCAAAAGCAATGGCTTCCATTTTGTTCAACCTTTGTGTCTTCTGTTTCTTCATCCTCTTCACAACCCAATGTTGTTTCAGTGCCAAAACTGAGCTGAAAGCATTAATGGATGTCAAAGCTGCTTTAGACCCAGATGATAAGTATCTATCTTCATGGACTTTGAAAGGTGAACCTTGCGATGGTTCTTTTGAAGGCCTGGCGTGTAATGACAAAGGCCAAGTAGCCAACATTTCTTTGCAAGGCAAAGAGTTGTCCGGTAAAATATCGCCGGCGATTGCCGAGCTCAAGCACTTGACGGGGCTTTACTTGCATTACAACGCTTTGTACGGTGAAATCCCAAGAGAAATAGCTAACTTGACTTTGCTCACTGATTTGTATTTGAACATGAATAATCTCTCCGGTGAGATTCCTCCTGAGGTTGCTGATATGGGTAACTTAAAAGGTCAGTTTAGTGCTTTATTTCGTTTTGTTTTTCATTGTCTTTAGGCATGTTTTGAAACATGTTTTTTTTGTTGTTGCATGTTACTTGTAGTGTTGCAGCTGTGTTATAACCAGTTGACAGGAAGCATACCCACAAAGTTGGGATCTTTGAAGAGGCTTAATGTTCTTGCTTTGCAGTCCAATCAACTCACTGGTGCAATCCCAGCAAGTTTAGGGGATTTGGGTACTTTAATGAGGCTTGATTTGAGTTTCAATAGTCTCTTTGGTTCAATCCCCATGAAACTGGCTGATGCTCCCATGCTTGAAGTTCTGGACATTCGGAATAATTCGCTTTCCGGCAATGTTCCTCTTGGTAAATCATCTTTTACTTTGTCCTTGTTTCATTTTTGTCTGATTTTCAGTACACCATATGATTGTCTTTCCCCCTTGTTTGATCTAGCTCTCAAGAGACTGAATGATGGCTTCCTGTTCCAAAACAATCTCGGTTTATGCGGGTCGGGTTTTCCATCTCTGAACCCCTGTAATGCCACCGGTCAAATTAATCCGAGCGGACCGGAGGCGTATGGGGCAACTGGTCTCTCTAGGGAAATACCAGAAACTGCAAATCTGAGGTTATGCGAGCAAACTCAGTGCTCTAAGCCGTCGAAATCTAGAACGGGACCTATTCTTGCTGGCCTAGTTGTTGTCATGGTTGCATTATCGGTTATAGGGTTCTTCGCATTTAAACAATATCGTTGCCGAAAACCGAAGCTGCGTAACTCGATTGAAGTTTCTAATAGCTGCCTTAGCACCGATCAAGTCAGGGGAGTTTACAGGAAGAACGGCTCGCCACTCGCTAGCCTCGAGTATGCTAGTGGTTGGGATCCTTTGGATGGCAGGAATTTCAATGGCTTCACCCAAGATGTCCTTAAGAGCTTTAGGTTCAATTTAGAAGAGGTCGAGACGGCTACTCAGTACTTTTCGGAGGTTAATTTATTCGGGAAGAGTAACTTTCACACAACCTATAAAGGGTTCCTGAGGGATGGATCCGCTGCCGTGATTAAAAGGATCAGCAAAACGAGTTGCAAATCTGATGATGCAGAGTTCTTGAAGGGACTGAATGTTCTGGCGTCGTTGAAGCATGATAATTTGGTGCAGCTGAGAGGCTTTTGTTGCTCGAAGGCCCGGGGAGAGTGCTTCCTCATTTACGATTTTGTCCCCAACGGGAATTTACTGCGCTATCTCGATGTGAAGGATGGTGATGGCATGGTCCTGGACTGGTCTACTAGAGTTTCCATTGTTAAAGGCATAGCCAAAGGTTGGTCTCTAGGTTTTTGCCTTAATCTATTGCATGGTTAAAGTGTGGTTCCTATTTGCTAAACTATATTTGTTTGATTGTGTCTTCTTTTGGAACAGGGATAGCATACTTGCATGAGTACAAAGTAAACAAACCTGCACTCGTCCACCAAAACATTTCAGCCGAAAATGTGCTCATCGATCACCGGTTCAAACCACTGCTTTCGGATTCCGGCTTGCACAACATCCTCACCATCGACATTGTCTTCGGAGCACTCAAGGCCAGTGCTGCCATGGGTTACCTAGCTCCCGAATATGCTAGTACCGGTCGTTTCACCGAGAAGAGCGACGTCTATGCATTCGGGGTAGTTGTTTTCCAAGTCCTCTCCGGGAAGCAAAAGATCACTAGCTTGGTACGTTTGGGAGTCGAATCTTGTTGCAGGTTCCAAGACTTCATTGACCCTAACCTCCACGGTAGGTTCTTCGAATATGAAGTGGCTAAACTAGCTAGAATCGCGTGGCTTTGCACTCATGACTCTCCTATCAAAAGACCGTCCATGGAAGAAGTGGTCCAAGAACTCGGTAACTGCAGTAGCCGTCTCTAGTTGCATATGGTTCCAAAGGTTTTCGCCAACTACTCACTGGGGATGAATGGGGCATGCTTTTAATTGTTGTGTCCTCTTGCAAGGACAAGGCCTTAAAGAATTCTGTGTATTATTGCACTTTGCTAATGGGATTTTCAGTCAATTTTCATGTGAATTTGACGTCGGTTTTTCTTTCATTAGCAGCAAATGATTTACCAATCTTTGTTTTGAGTATGAATGGACGCATTTCCATGTTTTGGTTACTCCCGACTTCATTTGTGTTAATGAATACTCAACCAATCGTCGTATTAATGAATGCTCAACCAATCAAACGTAACACTTTCTGTGGTCTATTGATATTTTTACAGTGCAAGAATGGGGAATGAGAACCCTTATATTTGTAGACATGCTTTAGGTCCCATGGGACATTTATGGTGGATGTAATCCTTGGCAGTAATGCCAATTTGGCCTAGAGAGGCAAAATCATAGTACCAAACATACGATGTTTGGCTGTCTGTCCTTAAATATGGTGGAATATGATGAAGCAGAATGAATAATTTAGCTTCTCATTGACGGACTATCACTGTATTTTTTCTCTCTTTGCTTTGATTGCCAGCTTTCTTTCTGTAGTTCATCTTCAGGCTCAAAGTGGGCTTGGTAGAAATAATTATTGACAGCACTCTGATCCATCTTAGAATAAGATGTAACAGAGAAAATATGGGAGTCTAAATATACAACAAGTCTAGGGTGCAGTTAAAAAACGACAATTTTGAAATTTGTCAAAAAATTTAAAATTTTGACTTTTTGATAATATTTTAGTTTGATTTTTTATGATTTTTGACAAGTTTTAATACTTGTTTTTTATTTTAAGTTTTAGATAAAGTATCAAAACTTATTTTGTAAAGTATCTAAATTTGTCAAAAAATACGAAAAAATTAACTTAAAATATTATCTAAAAATATAATATTTTAAATTATTAGACAAATTTCGAAACTTGTATTATTTAACTATATCTTAGACCTGTTGCACCCCCAGAAAATATAAATAAACTAGTTACGAAATGTGTTTTATTCTTTTTGAGTAAAAAATCGAATCTTTGATCATATGATCAAGAGATAAAATGAATCACCATCGCGTCGCATATTGTAATTTTTGTAATTTATGAATTCTATTAAGAGACGAAACTACAACAGGAGGGGCTGTTATTTTTAAGGATGGGCACGAAATTCGAATTCGATGAATTTTGACCCGATCCAATTTAATAATATTAAATTTTTTAAAAAAATATTCGAGTTCGGGTCGAATCGGTATAATACGTGATCAAATCGAGTTCGGATTAGAGTCGGGTTTAAGGTTAAAAACACCTTATCCCACCCGGCCCGAATACTTAAATAATTTTTTATATATTTTTATTTTTACTTTTATACCTTTTTTTCAATTCTTATGTTTTGTCTATCGTGTCCGAGTCTTTGAGAATTTGAGATTGAGACTAAGAGAG
This sequence comes from Hibiscus mutabilis, assembly GCA_019671005.1. Classification (NCBI taxonomy): domain Eukaryota; kingdom Viridiplantae; phylum Streptophyta; class Magnoliopsida; order Malvales; family Malvaceae; genus Hibiscus; species Hibiscus mutabilis. Next base: position 2,983,125 of record CM033750.1, read on the forward strand.
GCAAGCCGCAAGCCCTAAATTCCTTTTCCCTGTTTTTTTTTTTTTTTTTGGATTTCAAGTTTCGACTTTCAATTCGATCTGCACATCTTCACTAGTTTCCCTCACACTTTCTCCAGGTATGTGTTACTTTGATAATGATCTAAATGCGTGATTTGTTTTCTTGGCAGCCTTCTGTTTATGATTTATCAGTATGGTTCTGTTGATTCAGGCAACGCTGAGAATACCCAAATTCCATCTTTAGAGAGATCTGCAACGCCATTTTTTTGTTTGAATAACATAGTTGAGTATTCACGCATTTGAATTTTTTGGATTTTCTTTTTTATCGATATGCAGACCTCTTTTGTTTCTTCTTGATAGATAAGTTTTAGGTTCTGGATACCGGTTCTTTCGGGTCGGATCGGATTTTGAAGCTTAAAAATCATGTCGGGTTTGGGTCGGGTGATATCTTCCTTAACCCGGATTGGGTAACGGGTAAAAGGTATAAAATTTTGGGTCGAGTTTAGGTGGGCCGAAAATCCGACCCTACCGACCCGTGCACATCTCTAGTTACTTCACCTCAATTTTTTTTACCTTTAATTATATAATTTCTTCTATCTCACTTAATACGTTTAATATTGACTTTTTAAAAATTAATATTTTAAAATTTTAATCATAATTATTTTAAATATTTTAATTAATTAAATTTTATAAAATATATATTTTCAAACTATTTAATTGAAAGTTTTTAAAATATATTCTTTCACAAATTAATCAATAATAAATTTAAAATAATGATGAGTTAAAGTTAAAAAAATTGACAAAATAAATATTGAATGAGATAGATGAAATAATCGATTCGAAAAATTTATAGAATAATTATATCTCACATACTTTCAAAAAGGTTATACTTTATTTCATGGAACTGAAACCCTAGCTTCGTCTCTGTTTTTATTTACGAGAACTAGTCCGATCATTATTGATTTTAGGATTTTCTTGTTAGTCATTTTAACATTTTGTTGTTGTCTTCAACAATGCAATATATATATATAACCCTTTAAATACATGAAAAATTTTAGAAAATAAATATATTCGTGTTAGATACATATCATGATGGTATATATCCAAATCCAGGCAACGTAGGTTTTTTTTTGGATAATTGTAGTTTTATCACATCCAATTGAAACTTTTGATTCCAATCGTATGTAGACTTCTACAATTAACGTTAGACTTTACAATATGAAAAAGTTGAGTAATTTGTTTCATGTTTTGCAAATTTTCTGAAGTATTGTACTAAAATGTAATTCAAGACATAATACAGGTATTTTTATAGTAATTTTACCGAAAATTAAAATACGTATAAAGGGACTGCATTCATAAATCCCGCTAAATAACTACCTCGTATTTATATGATATGTTTCAGTCCTTTTTGATCGAGAGAAAAATAAATGGGGAATACGTCTTGCGTATTTTGTGCCTGCGTCGAACAAGCGAATATCGGCGTGGTGGAGCGATGTGGCCGTTTTGAGAAGTTGGCGGAGCCTGGCCTCCACATATTTAACCCTTTCGCCGGTCAGTATCTCGCCGGCATCCTTTCCACCAGAATCTCCTCCCTCGATGTCCGCATCGAAACCAAAACTAAGGTAAAATTAGTTATTCCCCGGCAATTCTATTCCACGCCTTATTTCTTGTACTCTATATGAATATGCCTAGCTAGCACTAGCAGAATTGAATTAGATTGATCATAAATTTGTGTTTGATCAGTTTTCATGTTTTTGGTGAGATATTTCACAACATCGTTGTCAGTTCTATTCGCTGTATGAGAAGAAGAAAATAATAGATGATAAGCGTGTGGAAAGGGTTTTTTAATTTCACGATTTCTCCTTTTTTCGTGTTTTTGAGACATTGGAGAATGGTAGGTAGTTGTTGTGATTCGAGCTCCAAATCTGTTGAACCTTGCCTTTTAAGAGTGATTATATGAACAGATTGAGGTATGCCCTTGCTTCGATTTTTATATGAACAGATTCGAGCTCCAAATTGCTGGTTGCCTTTTAAGAGTGAATTTAGCTTTTGATTTTAAGGGTTTATGGATTATGACTAGTTAGTACAATAAATAAACAGATAACAGTATGATTTAATAGTATTCAAATTCCATGCATAAAGTTAAACAAAGGAAACACATAAATAATAAAATCAACAAATTTTTTTTGAACAAATAAAATCAACAATTTTAGTTTAAAAAAATATTTAAATCTATTATATTTACACACACATACTTGGCAATTGCTTTGCTCGATTCAGTACAGAAGAATCTGAGTATGAAGATGAAATGTTACATTTTGTAGGACAATGTATTTGTGCAATTGCTTTGCTCGATTCAATACAGAGTGGTTAAGGCACATGCTGACGATGCATTCTATGAGCTGCAAAATCCCGAAGAACAGATCCGGGCTTATGTGTTTGATGGTAATGTTCTTTACTCTTCTTTTTGCATTCAGCCTATAAGTCTTCATGCTATTCAATTATTTTTTATCCTCCCTCATCTTCTCCCTTTTGTTGTATTTCTGAGTACTAAACATTTCATTTCTTGGGGTAGTGGTTCGAGCTTTAGTTCCTAGAATGAATTTGGATGATCTCTTTGAACAAAAGGGCGAGGTTGCTAAAGCTGTTCTCGAGGAACTTGAGAAGGTACTACAATGCATTCTTTTTCTCCCATCACCCCCATTTAGTTAATTATTCAAGTGTGCTTAAATTATGTGCATAAAACATATGTATAAGAGACATTTTGGTTCAGAAACAGCTCTGCTGGTGAGAAAAGATCCACTAATATGTCTGTGGCCGATTTGTTGCTTTCAACTTGTGTGTGTAGGAAAAATAGATATTAGATAGTTAATGAAATACATGCATACTCTGCTGTATATAGTGGTTGTATTCTTCTGGCTTGCATTTCCCATAATACAAATGCCTAAGGAGGAAGTCAGGAAGGGGAGGAAACATTTTGTTTTGTGAAATATGAGATTTCAAATGCTACTAGATAAAATGTGACTACTTTCTATCTAATTGCACTAGAGAGATTATGTTTCCATCTGTTTTTTTTTTTTATATATAAAAAAGCTTTTCTCCATAGCTGTTTTTGATTTTATCTTTTGTAAGGCTTCCTGCAAGTACATAATCTGAAATCATGCATCAGGTGATTGGAGAGTATGGATATAGCATCGAGCACATATTGATGGTTGACATCATACCTGATCCTGCTGTTCGCACAGCAATGAACGAGATAAATGCAGGTAAAGTATAAAATTTTGGCTCTTTTTATTTTGATGTAAACATATAAAACTTTGGTAAACGTGGCAAATTAAATCCCAGTTTCTGTGAGAATCACGTAAATGATGCAAACTAGAACATGGTGCCAAGTAAATCAACGACCATGAGTCATTCATCTGAAGTTGAAAAATGACTAAACTTCACATTGATTTTCTCTCCACAGCTCAAAGACTTCAGCTTGCGAGTGTGTACAAAGGTGAAGCTGAGAAGATTCTCCAAGTAAAAAGAGCAGAAGCAGAAGCCGAATCCAAGTACTTAGGCGGAGTCGGTGTGGTAAGGCAGCGACAGGCAATCACAGATGGGTTGAGGGAGAACATATTGGACTTCTCTCATAAAGTGAAAGGTACCTCAGCCAAGGAGGTGATGGATCTTATCATGATCACACAGTACTTCGACACGATCAAGGACCTCGGCAACTCCTCAAAGAACACAACCGTGTTCATTCCCCATGGACCTGGTCATGTTAGGGACATCGGTGAGCAGATCCGGAATGGGTTGATGGAGGCATCTAGTGCTCAACTAAATGTTGAATGAATATCAAGGACAAACGATCTAACAGGTTGGTCTTTGTGGTTAGATTTGTTATGCAACCCTTTTACTTGGTGAGGCAATAAGCCGAAGGCTATTTGCTTTTGATGGACCTATGGCTCAGTCTTTGCAGGCCGTAGTGCCCCAACACTTCTGGCCATTGGCAGTGAGTTCCAGGTGAAGGTTCATTTAATGCATTTCAGTGTCTTGGAGTTTTAGCCCAATGGGTAGTTTTATTTTTTTTCTAGGAAAATAAATTCCACACTAATTGTACGTAAGATTCTATGGTTGATTCAATTAATTTTGTTTAATGTGTATATAAAAAAGTGGCATTCACTGCCCTCTCTCAATATTTCCCCTCTAGATAAAGGTGTGGACGATGCTTTTTTGAGGATTGGACAAATTTATAAAGAGTTTTAGAAAATATCATTGTTAATTTAAAGAGTATCGGAAAGATTGTTCTTACGATTTTATTCTTTTAGAAAATAATTTTGTAAAGTATAGCCATAATTTAATCTATGATGTCATCGAATATATTTAAATATTTAATATTTTTTTTATTTAAGTAGGATAAAAAAATTACTTTTTAAGTGTTAAAGCAGAAATTACAAATTAGGCACAGGGGTAAGATATGAAGTCCAATCAAAGCTTCTTGAAAAGGGCTTTTCCCATGCAACGTGGACCAATATGAAAAACAGTCTCCTTTGAAATTCTAAATAAAAATATAAAATTATTTTGAAGGATACAAAAGAAAGTGTAATCATGAAATTAGGAGAATATTAAATTATTTTGTTTGTAATGAGTATGTGAACCATCATTACTAGTAGGTAAATTAGTTGGGACTTTGGTAGGCTTTGGACTACTATTAATTAGAGCTTTAATGATATTTTTAAAAGGTAGAATGAATTTTATTATTTTTTTTTATCTATCTATCTATCTATTTTTATTACATCTTTTTAACTCTTGAACTTTTTTTTTTTGAATTGACCTTATTGCGACAGAACAATAAAACTATTGATCGACTAATATATATTTTTGATGTATCAATTAGTAGTCTCTGATTAATCGATCAACTAATCTATATTAAGTACTATAAAAATCATTATGAGAATAATACTCCTAACTAAATTTGCTCCATTCACAACTCAAAATTTTAACTTTAAATCTTACTTAAAAACCTAACATATCATCTCATTGAACTTACACCCTATCTTCTCTTAATTTCAAATCTCTCAAACTCAGTGGGTGCTTTATCCTTCCCTTTCCATCTTCCTTAACCCTAGATCTTAAAAATTAAAATAATAATAATAAATATTAAGACTTGAATTTTAAATTTATATAAATGAATAATAGTTTTTTATGATTACATGAACCAACTAGACTAAATCGAGCAGAAAGAATTTTTAAGAACGTTGAGGCTGGATTACCCTGCTTGACTTGACAGATTTGGCTCAAATTGGCTTGCATAATAGCAGCCATTGAAAATAAGATAACCTAGAAGACTAAAGGAGGAAAAAGATAAGGGTCCACAAAGCAATTAATACCAATACCAATGGCAAACACAAATCAACATCATCTCAATTCTCACATTACAATAATAAATGGACCTCATTCTCTGTTTCAAAACCAAAAACAATCAACAACCATTTAAGTGGTATGAGGGAAAAAGAGAAAGAATGTTTAATCATGGAGTAACGTTGAAAGTGTCACGATTCTTGTACACAAAAGAGGGTCCTCCTTCTGTCCTATGTACTAATGATTATACTTTTCTTAACAAAATTAGTGGGGTGAACAATGAGGCCATACCATAAAGGCAAAAGTAAAGAAGAAAAAGCCGCCCCCCGCCTCCCTAGTTGGTGAGCAGTCAACATTACTTGGCCTTGTCGACAGCTCCATCGTCCTTCCCTAAAATTCAAACGAAAAGAGTTGAGAAATCTGCATTTATACTCACCTGCGCTCTGCTGACTACGAAGGTCTGCAGGAGATGAGTCTAAAAACGTGCCTGAAGAGTGAGTGCGAACGTGCACTTCCGCCGGAGATCTTGTTTGAAGTTTAATGTGGTTTTATCATCAATGGGGGAACTGCTGCAGCAATGGTTTCTCACTAAGTTTTCCTGGGATTTTCGATCGATGGTGTATAACAAAGAGTGATACGATAATACTTAAGAAACCGAAGCATAGGACAGCACGGACTTGCCTTTTTCACCTTGGATATATTTGAAGGCGTAACCTGCCAGAATAATAGTTGATTGCATTTTGACATTTTCATTTTCTAGTAAAATTATTGTCTCAAATAATATTCATAGTTGATTGCTTCATGCATGGATATATATATGAATACCATTGATACCACTAACCTGCTGAGTTAGTCAACAAAAATCACAAGAAATATAGAGCCTACAGAATCAGGTCAGGTTCGTTGTGATATCCCTATCAGCCATTGTGTGCCTCCCAAAACCGACAGGCCTCTTTGCTTCGTCTTTGCTCAAAACTTTGTAGCAGCTACATCTAACCGATAACCCTGCAAAAGCTTCAATATTCAATCTTGACATTAAAAGTTCGGGAAAAAAAAGAAAGGGGCCCAGCCAGAAAGTAAGAATGTCTCCATAATTGGAATGTTTGAAAGACAAGCTACCGATAATGATGGGATTAAGCCAGCCAAAAGCAATGAAAATCTGATAGATAAGCGAAGAGAGAGGAGGAAAAAACCCATTACTTCTTACTTTTCGTTGACTACAACGGGACAGACATCCACTCCTCATAGTAGGGTTCACACATTGGCAAAACCAGACAATCCTAGTCATATCTGCAAGAATTGCCCTCCAGCAACAAAGATATGCTCTCAAGTTCATCCGAGGTTGACCCTTTTGGGTGGAAACTAAAATCTGATTCAACACAAGCTGAACTGATCCGAGCAAAGGCATATCTGCACCAACAATGATGCTTGAAAATTTCTTGACAAATTCTATTTGCAAAAGAATGCAAATAGAATTTGGACTATTCTTATTACATCAAAGCCTCATTTTAATCACAAACAGCTAGTTTAAGTCACAGTTAACTTAACTTGGTCGAACATTCAAACAACAGAAGTCAGATGACTTATCATGGTTTATTCCGTAGAAAGAGAACTCTCAAATAGTAGGATTACTAGTGATTAACTCCATGAAAATTGTTGCACTTCATTTAAAGTTTAGTATATATCATATTTATCTTAGAGACCAAAAGTGGAACATGTTTGGATGACAGAATTTTAGTCTTAGAAGAAAAAAACTTAAAGAATACCAGCTAAAGAGGTTATTTTGTCCCCGAGTTCGACCCAAATTAGCAATGTTGGCCCTCGCGCGAAAATACGTTCAATTAGGTTCTTCGGTTCACACATTGCAGCAAATTAGTCATTTGACCAACGTTGACCAACAAAACCGTTAACTTTTGCGTGAGTCGCCGTTAACTCATTTCAAATCAACCCTCTGACCCAACTGGCGTGGCATGCCACGTGTGATGTGTAAAAAAATGCTGATGTAGCACAAAATAAAATATTAAAAAATTAAATTAAATTTAAAATTTAAATTAATTAAGTAATTAATCATTTTCTTCCATTGTGTCTTCTTCACCATTTCTTTTTCTTCTTCTTCCATTGCCGTCTCCTTCATTATTATTTCTTCTCTTTCTTCTTTTATTGTCGTCTTCATCACCGTTTCTTCTTTTTTTTTTTCTTTCTTTCATTGACATGTCACGTGTGATGAAAAGCTTAACCATTGTTGAATTTTCTGTTCTTTAATGGTGTCGGTGAACACCATTGCTGGATTTCTGGGTTCTTCAAGAAAGGGTGCTGGTCTAATGACCCGAAGTTGAACCCGGGTTGCGCCATAGACGAGCTAACTGTTAGTCTGGTCTGTAAAAGGGTATTGGTCTATATTACGGATAAATATTTTTTGAGAGGAAGGACAGTTGCTTACTATGAAATGGTGAAGAGTGGGTGGAATGGAGATATATAGATGTTGGAGATTCAGGGAGAGGGACATGTTTTTTATTGTTGAAACTTGTAATAACCATTTTCGGATTTGTTTCGAATATAAAAAAATAAACCCAATTAGGTAAATATAATTAAACAGTCCAAAAAATCCAATGTCCATTTACAATTTATCCATAAGCCCAAATATCCCAAAACTATGTCTGCCCAGTACAATCGGCCCAAACAAACATAACCTGTTACACCCAACCGGCCCAACTACCCTTAACCCTTAACCCGGTTCGACTCGGATCCATACCCAACCCGGATATCCTGAAACCCTAGAAACCTTAATCATCCCCTCAAGCCCTAGCTGCCAGTGCTCCTTCAGCTACCTTTCCATAAGCTTTCCAGCGTCCCTTAGCCTCCCCAACCCTCTGCCTTCCGGTCATGTCAGCGCCACGTCCGCCACTCCGCACCAGCAAGGCTGCTACATCACCATCTTCTCAGCATGCGCATCCGGCCAAGACTGGCTTCCTCCAACAGCCGTACCAAACGCATGCAACACCTGTAAAAACAAAGACAAAACAACAAAAATCAGACAACAAAACAGAACTCCATAGGGCAACCAATCCAGCTTTTGTTTTTTATCCCTATGAAACGGCTATAAAAGCCTGAAGCAATTGCATGTAACCCCAGACGGAGTATTTTCAAAAATCAATGCAACAAAAATTTACAAAAACATCATCCTCTTTTTACTTTGAGTATATAAAAAAGAACAAAAAATCAAAAAGTGTTTTTACGTTAAGGGGGAGGCCGATTGCTTGTCGCCGTCATCCTCTCCTTTTACTTTCGTGTTTCAACTCTGTTTAAAAAATAGGTTTTTTAGGTTTTGATTTTTTAGGATTTTAAGGAGAATGAATCGTTTTGTAAATCGAAGTTCGAATTTGTATTTTTTTTAAAAAAAGATTTTTCTAAGGTCGCAGAACACCGAATAGCGGTGGCCGAGGAGACGGCGCAAGGTGGCTAGGCCATCGATTTCTGGAAAAGCAAATGAATGGTTGAAAAGCTTCAGAGCGTTTGCTCTGTTTTTTGGGTTTAAAAAAACTGAAATGAGGGCAAATGAATCTTCAGGCCATTTTTGGCCTCGTTGTAAGGTATTTATGAGATATGCAAAACGATGCCGTTTTAGCCAGCCTCTCGACCCGCGCGTTGACCCAGATTCAGGACGAATTCGCGCATTTTGGTCGAGGGGCTAATCGCCTATTTAGTCCTCAAGCGTTTTACCCATTTTCGAATCCACTGTGGAATAATTACTCAGTTGGTCCCTCCCTTTTATTTTTCTTTTACAATTTCACCCTTTTTTAGTTTCCTCCTTTTAAATTCACCCATTGTTTTATTTTATTTTAGTTCGGTCCCTAGTTTATGCATCTTATATTTATATATTAATATGTTATATATATATATATATTATATTAAGAAAAAACTTTAATACACAGGCGTGTAAACTTTAGTTTATATGTGCTTTTTAGTTTTAGGGGTTAGTGTTTTAATTTAGGGTTTAAAGTTTAGGGGTTTAGGTTGTAGGGTTTAGAATTTAAGGTTATTGTTTAGAATTTAGTGTATAGTTTGTAAGGTTTAGGGTTAGGGTTAGAAATTTAGAATTTTGATTTTTATAGGGTAAATACACAGGCATGTACACAGCTTGTGTATCAAAGTTTTACCCATTATATTATCTTATAAAATAGATAATATACGCATTATATATATTATGTCTTATATTATATTTATATTATTCATATATTGTATGATATGATTATTATATATATGTATTAATTATCATATAATATATATCTTGTAATGTATATATCATTATTATTATAATATATATTATATTTATATTATATGCTATTATTATGTATTACAGTATTATCTATATTATAGTATATATTATCTATTATTTATATATTTTGGTTTTTGTGTTTTATTTATTTAATTTATGTTCGAATCGGCCTTACGGTGACCCGCAACAGGGAATGACCCATATTATTTATGGCCCATTTAGTGCAATTTAATTTCCCGCATTTACTTTTCCACCATTTAATTTCCACAATTTATTTTCCCGCAATTTAATTTACCGCATTTTATTTTACGCTCTTTTGATCGATCCGGTCCTTTTTTTGGATTTCTTTTTGCCCGACCCGATCATTTTTTCTGGATCTTTTAATTTTTAACATTTATTTATTTTATTTTATTCGAATATTTATTTTTCTTCTACCTTTATCATCTTTATTTGTTTGCCTATTTTTGTGACATGCTTTAATTTGACATTCATTTAATTGCATATTAACATATTAATTAATTAATCTAACTCATAAAAAGGAGATATTTATTAACTCAATTATTTTGATTTTAATCTTGACTTAATAAATATAGACCAAATATTCGAATTAATTCTTATCGTCTGAATGTAAATATTAAAATGGGTAAAATTTTGATAACTCATGACATCAATTTTAACTGTTTGCATCATGCATAAATATGATGTACTCTATTCGAACCGTAAATTAACACGACAATCGGTCTTATTCGATGTCGGTTTAATCTACGGTCCGATGTATAGTCACCCTTATTAATTAATCGAATAATTAATTCGAACTCACTAAATTGTTAAAGCCCGTTCAATTAAAGCCTATATTCGATTAAGAATAGTTAATTAAATTCAATTTTAAATTTCAGTAATTTCTATCGATTAAGAGTAATGTCTGTTTTGGTACCGATTTCCGGGCGTGATGGGGGTGCTAATCCTTCTCCCACACGTAACCAACTCCCAAGCTCGTTTTCAAAAGAATCTCTGATTTTTATGATGTCCGGCCTATCTTAGTGGCCGGTGGCGACTCCAACTCTTCATTTTCAAAATAAAAACTCATTTTCTAAACAAACAAGGTTTTTAAAGCCAAAATCCCCCAAAAATTCAATTTTCACCGATTCTAAAATTTTTCAAAAAAAAAAACGAAAAAAGTTTCAAAAAATCAAAAAATGCCTATATATCTTTTGTAGCGATTTTAAAAGGGTCGCTACAAAACTAGATTGCGAGAAAGCTGTGAATTTGATGAACAATGTTTCTTTATTTCAGAATTGTTGAAAACTGAAAATTCATCCCGTTATACCCCATTGATCAACCGTTGAAAACTGAAAATAAAAAAAAAAAGTTCTCCACTTTTGGTTTAGTTATGGTTAATCTTGGTTTTCATGTTTTAGAATAAAATTTAATCTTTGCTTCAAGTTCTTATTGTAAAGGAAATAAGGTTGATGGTGAGATTAACTGGAGTTTAGTTTTAATTAATATGATAACGTGCGTTGAGATTCAGTTCATCGTCGAACCCATGTTTGCCGGCAAACAATCAAACTGTTTCGCCAAATCGAAGCTGAAAGCAACAACAATGGCAGGTTTAAATTAAACCATCTTGACTGCGTTGACTGTGTGTTTAAAGGCAGACGTTAACGTCTTACGTGTAAAGTAACAGCCACGTATGCAAAAAGTTAACGATTCCGACATTCAACGTTGGTCAAGGGGCTAATTTACTGTTTGTGCGAACTTAAGGACTTAATTGAACTCATTTTCGTGCGAGGGACAACATTGCTAATTTAGGTCAAACTCGGGGACAAAATAACCCTTTTAGCCTTTAGAATAAGAGATGCACATTTAGGGTCGGATCGAGTGTGAAGACAAAATATAATACGAGTCCATTTGTTTTAAGTATTGCTAAAATATTCCTTATGAGAATTTTTAAAAATTGTAAAATCTTCCATTAAACTAAGGCTAGTAACTGTCCACCAAGTATTGAAAATATGATGAGAGAAAAAAGACAACAGGTAAAAATTTATAGTTTACAAATTAAAGAGGCAATTAAAAAAGAGCAGATGAGTTTATTATGGCTTCACTATGGACAAAGGAAAATGAAATCATGGGTGGGCAATAAAGTGATATTTCATTCCAATCATGCAATTATGAAATTCTAACAACTATTCTCTGGCTACTGCATCACTATCTATATGTTTCCTGACTTAAAAGTAAAACAGAAGTAAAGATGGACAAAAAAATAAAAGAAAGAATTCGATCCAGTCCTAAAGTTTACAATTCTACAAGAGTTAAAAGGAAAGCATTACACTTATGGCGCATCTGCGAAAACTTCATTGAGGAAGGATGTCATCCTCACGGCCGATCATGAACAGATCTGCATCCTTCTCTTCCTCATTAGAGAAATCCCTCCTGCCAAGCTTTGAATGAGCTGCAATGAATATCATCTTCTGAGCCCTTTCGAGGCCTATCCGTGAGTGTCGGTGGACACAAATCCACTTCATCAAAGGCCAATTTTGTTTAAACCCGCTTGATGTTGCATGGAGGAAGATAACCCTCGCTGCAACCTTTCCTAATGATTTGTAATCGCTAAGACATGTTTCCCAAACCAGCCTACTGCTCTGCGGGTTAGCAATTTTCATTTTTCCAGTCACAGAGTCTCGCTGTTTAACCTGAACAGCTTGGGCATATAGTGGCTCTAACCCTTCTGATCTCCATTTCATGAGCTCCATCAGTGCAACATGTGCTTCTTCCTTGGTAACCAAACGAATGATGAGCTCGTTAACATCCCTCTCCTGCTCATGAGTCAAAAACTTGAATGGTGGAAGGTATTTTCCGCTGGTATCCCGTATCAAGTAAAGTGGATCAAGTATAAATGCAGTTGACCATGCAGGGTGATAGTTCTTTCTAAATCTCTTTTCAACAATTTTCTCAACGGGAGCTTCAGCAACGTTGAACTTGGTACACCATTCCTTCACGTTGACCCTCAACTCCTCCCAAAGAGGGAGGCATTGCCCAACCAGTGGCCTCTCCATCTCAATCTCATGAGCCATTCCTTTGATCAACTTCACCAGCGCATAAACTGCCCCTAAATCATTCCAAAACCCTTCATTTTGGACAATCCCAGCAACTTCCCTTGCGACGGGATCCTCCATACAGTAAGAATCGTCCAATACGACCATCTGAAGCACTTGCGAACAACTTAATATGTCCTCCATCATTGCAAAAACATGTGCAATATTACTGCTGCAATGACATTTGTTTAAAGGAATCCGTATCAACCCAGCACACTCAAGCTCCTGCATCCTAGACTTTTGAAACCTGTTTCTAACTTGCAAGTTATTATTAAGAAAACTCGCTATCTTTACGGAATTCTCGTCGACGGTCCTGAAAAGGGGAAGCTCTTTGCTAAAATCCTTTATCAAACTAATAAAACCTTGAAGCTGACAAGATAGATTAACCATCCAATGATTCTGAATCTCCAAATTCCTCAATGCCTTTGCCTTATGATCCGAAACGATTCCTACACATTTCTGAACACAACTTCCGGATATCCCCATCACCGTCTCCCACAAGACCTCCTCGACATGCTTGGAAGTAACTGGTTCACCAGTAAAGACCGCCTTCTGGTACAAGATGCTCCCACTCGGAAGATTAACACTAAATTTAACAAAATTCTCCTCCACACAACTAGAGCTGGTAGTACTACTAGTATAACTACTGCAACAACAACTTTTACTCTTCCACCCATCAGAAGCAACTTGAAAGAACATTGCATCCCTAATTCTAGCCTCGGATTCGCTCTTCGCCTCGTGGAACTTATTATCGAGCCGAGCACCCGAGAGGTCCCGTCTCGAAACAGCCGGCATCCCAACCTGGTTAAGGAAAGCCTGAAACTTTGGGTGCTCGAGGCTAGAAAAAGAAACCGACCCACAAGACTCATAGAACCACTCAGCTAATAAATCGAGTGCAGAATCTATCCGGCCCTTGCTTAAAGCTGGACCTGGGGAAATTTTAGGACTCTTAAGCTTCTTAACACTATCTTCCAACATTGCTAAGGCACGCAAATCATCTTTCCCACCAGATAAGGCCAAATGATGCTGAGTCAACCCAGCATTGTTGTTATTACTATGGCTCGAGTAACCCAGAAAACGAGTGGACTCAACTATAGCCAACGAGTTGCTATTATTGTTATTATCATTGTTACCGTTATTACTTACCGCCGCCGGTGGACTTCGCTTTCGATGATTACGATTATACGAAACAGAAGAAGGGGAGGTCAACGAAGATATAGGCAAAGGAGACAACGACGGACCGGGTCTCAAACCGGAGCTGAAATTGGGGCAGGTGCAGCGTTTCAAGTGCTCGGAAGCCGTCCGGGAGGGGTTCGAGGCGGAGAAAACGGCGTGGCAGAGGGAACACTTGAGTTTAACAGCTTTGGGGAGGCTGCTCTCCGGGTCCCGGACGAGGATGGGTTCGAGGTGAGCCCAGTACCAAGCTCCCTTGCCCTTGGTGGCCTTGGTTCGAACTGTGACGAGCCCTTCGTATCGCTTATTGACGGCTTTGGCAGCCGGGTCTTCCGTGGAAGAAGATGAAGGGTCAGCCGGCGGCAGAGATACAGTGGAGGCCATCGGAGAGTTATATATAATAAGGTGGCGATCGGGTTATTGGAAAGTGGCGTTTCGGTGTCACATAGAGGTGGTGGTGGTGGAGACTGAAGACATGGATATGGCTTGAAAGAGAGAATATTTGCAGAGGGAGAGATGGGAAGAAGAAGAAAAGAAACAAAAGGGGTATAAGACTATAAATGCAGGAATGAATAGGAGAAAAAGGAGAGGCCTTTGCCTATGATTGTAGCTGTGATGTCAAACTATTCATTCTTTCATTACATCAAAAATTATAACTTTGGTGTCCCTCACTGTTATGTCAAATTCAAATCTTGAATATTAGATTATTATATAATCAGAAATTATTCTTTAAAATTTAAAATCTAAATTAATAAACCTAAAACCTTAATGTTTAATAGTTAAATAAATATTTAAATTATATCATTTTTAATAGGTACTTGAACTATATTTTGGACCAAATATGTGCATAACGTTTTATTCTATGATCTATTTAAGGTTTTTCCGTGATAAATGTTGTTTTTTTCCGTTATTCAAAAAAATTTGAACATGTGACATGATTAATATTTTATGAAATTAAAATCTGAATATAAGAAAAAAAATAAAATATATTAATTAACCCAATAATCTGTAATTTCTCTAAAAAAACAACTTTAAATCTCTAAATTCCTCCATTATGATCGCCGATTCAACCACCACCGGCCACCATTGTCTTTATCGGACCCCTCTACCGAAATCCCATCATCTCGTCATCAAAATCGATAAAAAAACTCATTGATTGTACCGTCATCGAACACCAAATAATGAAGAAAAAAGAGGTCGATTGGGTTCTCATCGACGGTTAGAGGATGACATATGTCGAACGATAAGGTACATGATGCTTTGAGCGGTGAACTGTGAACCATCGACTTGTGAAGGATGTCGGACGGCGAGAAAGATGTGATTTGGGAGTTTGATTGAAAAAAATTAAAATTTTGGGGGGGTTTTAAAGAAATTTAGATTTTTAAAAAAATCAAAAATTAAAAATATAAAAAAGTCACGTGTCATGTTTTCGATTGGATGATGATTTTTTTTTAACAGCCGTTGATGAAAAAAACCTTAAATGGGTCACAGAATGAAACGTTAGGCATCTATTTGGCCCAAGATATAATTTAGGCACCTATTTGAAAAAAAATAGTATAGTTTGAGCACTTATTTGACAGTTAAGCCAAACCTTAATCCTAAACCATGTAACCTAAATTCTAAGGTTGTTCACTCTTCGGTTAAAACCGAATTAATTGACCGAACCGAATTAGTTTGGTTAAACGGTCGACGGCTAAAGTTTTTTCGGTCAATTAACGGTTAAGAAAATTTTCAACGTTCGGTTATCGTTAATTCGGTTCAACACCGATTAATTAACCAAATTATCTAAATTACCCGAAAATTAATAAATATTAAATATATTATATTTATACTTATTAAGCCCATACCCATCCTGAAACTCAAATGAAAAAAAAAAACTCAACTTCTAAAAAAGTATCATATTTATATAGAAAATATAATATAATATAATATAAAAATAACGTCATTGTCTCGAGTTCACATATTAAATAATTTGAATTATTATGTTATAAATAATTTTTATAAGTATTATATTTATTTATATAGAAATATAATATATTTATTTAACATATTATTAATACAATTTAATCTTTTGTTTTGTTTTGTTTCTTCGAGTTTAGGGGAATAGTCTTGTGTGATTGATTGAGTGCATATATAACACCTTTATACTCGTATAAGCTTTTCTTAACTACAGTTAAGTAACACATTTACATCGGTATAAGTTATTTTTAACCACATTTTTTTTAAGAAGAAACTACAGCTAACTAACATATTTACACCGGTATAAGTTCTTCTTAACTATAACTAACTGACACTTACACTGATATAAGTATTTCCAAATATTTTTATTTTCTTAACCAAATTAACCGGCATTTATTCAGTTCGATTAATATTTTTTAAAAAATTTGATTCAGTTAACGGTTAAAGAAAAAAATTTGATTAATTCGGTTAATGGTAATTCAGTTCGGTTGGTGGCCGAATTAACCGTTTGAACACCCCTACTAAATTCTTAAATTTTAAACGCTAAACCCAGGGATGGACCCATAGAGGGGCTAGAGGGGGCAGTCGCCCCCTTTAAATTTAAAATTCATATATAATTTAGAGTTTTAAAAAAATCTATGTATTTTATTATTCAGTGAAAGAAGATCCAAGCAAGAAACTTGTGTTTATAGGCTATATTTAATCTATTGATAGATTAATTTGGATCAGGTACTATAGAGGCCCATTATAAAGGCGACCATTGTAACTCAATTGCTCCATTCACAACTCATGAACCCCTAACCTTGCTTAAGAGATCTAGTGTATCATCCCACTAGACCAACTGATTGTTTGTTGGTAGTTTGGTTTATACTTGATACACAATGTGTAAAAAAATATAGAACCTTCATGTTTAAATTATACGATCTAAAATGTAAATCTCTAACCCTAACATCTTAACTCTAAATCTTAAAATCTAATATTAAAACTCAAACCTCTAAATTTCAATCCCTAAATTAAATATATAAACCATAAATTTATCAAACTTATATAAAGTAAAATTTTACTCTTGTGTCTTTCTTTTAATAATTTAGGGTTTAGGACGCATGACGATATTGTCACGGGACTAGACTTCTGAACCAGCCCAACGTGCGGCCTTAGTCGATGTTCTTAGACAAACGACTAAGTAAACCTGAAATCCTTCTCCGGAAGATCGAATACTTCCAATCCATCTCATTCCATTCATTCTCTCATTTGAGAATAGTAATAAGACTCTGAGACATTTACTCTAGTTTTCCTCTTGTTCCTTTCAATTGTCTTTGTTTCTAAAGCTCTTTAGCTAGTTGCCTCTCGAGTAGCCAAGAGTAGCCACCATAGTGCTTAAAGCGCTTCCGCATCCATCGAAGCCTGGAGGGCTTGTCCGAGCCGATGCCGAGCAGGAGTACTCGCAAGGCTGGTTGAAGGCTTACTTAAGCGCGAGAATCGACCGATTAGCGTCAAAGGCGTCTAAGGCCGCACGGATCACTAGGGTTGAGCCCTAGCCCCGTGACAATATTTAAAACATTGCTCGTGAAATTAAAATTATACACCCCTAATATATTAAATACTAACCCAAAAATTGAATTTTCTATCATATGTATATACATTAAATTGAAAAAAAAATGAAAACTAGGGATAAAATAACCTTTTCTAGTTGGAGTTTTCCCTTAATAATCAATACTAGAATAAAAGTCAAGGTTGATACAAAACTTCTACACCTAAGAGTATACGTGGATGGAAAAGAAAGTCTATAACAAGTACTGTATTTGCTTCCATATTTGATGCCTCATTCTCACCTTAAAGATGCAAATGGTCCTTTCCTAGCCCACAGTCCCCTTCTAAAATCAAATGTTTTGTATTTTTTTAATAAATAAATAAGCTAAATTATACTTATAATTTAAAAGATTACCTATAGTAAAACTTGTGGAGGGAATTTTCGATAAGTGTTGTTCGTCGAATAGCTTGTCGAACTCTTAACAGTATGTATTATTTTAAGTTAAATTTTGTCCCATGAATTCTGTCAAGAATCGATGGGAGCTCTCTTATGCCTAAAATTGAGAATCAACCAGAAAAATAGAAGAGTTTGTGTTTGGTGGGGTTCAAACTTCAAACCCATGTCGTAAGACATGTAGGACACTTAAAGAGAGACAAGACTTTGACTCAAGACAAAATCGGTTACTGAGAGTTTAATCGACTGCTCGATTGACAGACAATTTGTAAACTTCTCTCGAATGATCGAAAAAACCCATAACAAGTATTTGAGACAATGATCTTATAATTTTTTGTTCTATAAAAGTTTAATTCACTTCAGACACAAAAAGGACCCATTATAATTAATTTGATCATCTGCCTTCTAATCATAGCTATCAAGATTCCTAATTTTGGAAGGCAAAAGTTTAACTCCTAATCTTTGTTAAATTTTATAGTAATTTTTTTTTAAAAGAAGCCACATAGTTTTATTAACGAGAAAATACCCAAAATTACAATAAGGGTTTACAAAATATGATTGTAAACTAAATACATAATTTGGATATTCTCCTAAAACAAGCTACTTTAGATAAAAAATGAACCATACATGAAAAGGTTATAAACCCATACAAATACTCGATCGAAAAATAGATACAAAACCTGACTGCATCTGCAAAATGAACCACAAAAAGGGATGAAGCTATTGATAGACCACCAAGAAAGCGCAAATCAGAGCCGAGCACCGTGAGAAACTCTTCACAAGCGCAAACTGTGTATCCAAATTTAAACAGAAGGTCCAGAGCAGGGAAGATCAACAGGATTACAAATAAGCGGCATCTTGTTTCAGTCGTGGCGTCGTCAAATCTAACCCTGATAAAAACATAAAATAACGAACGACCAAAATGACCGAAAGAGTAGAACAAAACATGCCAAAAGACAAAGATAAACATGCCAACATACATAGTTAAACATGCCAATATACAGATATAAATGTGCCATAAAAACAGAAAAACCGTGTCACAAAGACAAAATTATTTTATTAAAAAATTAAAAAATAAAATAAAAATAAATCCGACGGTCTACAACTGACAGTAAAACCAATATCGCTGCTGGCGACAAAACAAAACTTGAGGTGTTAGGAGAAAGAATTGCCGAGCGGCTAGAGAAAAGATTAGGAAAAATTTAGAGACGGCGGCTCGTATCATTAGTTATAGTTATATTATACATCATACATATGTATTTATAATTATGGATTTTATTTAACATTAATTTGCAGTTTATGTTGGATTTATAATTAATTTTTATTTTATATAAAATGATAAGTCTTTTGTCCTTTTGTGTTGCGTAAAGTGAAGAAGGTGGCCTAAGAGTACCTTTTCCATCATTGTTTTTCATTATGAAGAATCGTTAATTTTTAGGTGTGTATATATATATATATAATTCAATTAC
The DNA here is from genome assembly GCA_019671005.1 of Hibiscus mutabilis. NCBI lineage: Eukaryota > Viridiplantae > Streptophyta > Magnoliopsida > Malvales > Malvaceae > Hibiscus > Hibiscus mutabilis. The sequence continues at coordinate 3,002,421 of CM033750.1, forward strand.
ATAGTGTAATAATTTGGCTTAAATAAAAAATAGGTACCTAAAGCATATATTTTTTAAATTTTAGGTACCTAAAGTATTTTTTTGTAAAAATATGCCCAAAGTTTCAAAAGTTATAATTTTAGGCGTCTAAAGTATTTTTTTTTGTAAAAGTAGGTGCTCAAAGTTTCAAAAGTTAAAATTTTAGGTACACCAAATACGCCACGTGTCAAACATTGATTAGTTAAATTTTTTTAACACTCATTAACGGTCAGACACCTAAAATTATAACTTTTTAAAACTTTTGGCACCTATTTTTACAAAAAATACTTTGGCACCTAAAGTTAAAAAAAAGACGTACTTTAGGCACATATTTTTCATTTAAGCCTAATAGTTTTAAACTTTTATACATCTTTTAGATTATTGGATGTGTGGAATGGATAGCTGAGATTAATAGTGGACTATGTGAAGATTATCACTTAAAAATGTGTAAAACTTATAGTTTTACATTCCGTGTAAGTGAATCATATTTCATATATATATATATATATTTGTACATATTTTTAAAGAATGCCTGATTTATTAGTTAATTAATTTGGATCAAATATTATATATACTTATTATGAGATTATATTTTTAATTCAATTCGTTTTATTTACAATATTAAGATTCGAACTTCTGATATTACTTAAAGTATTAAACGTCTCATTAGAGGTTGATCCTTATGAGAGCCCGTGGGAGCATGGCCTCAAATTTTGACAAATTAAGTTTTAGTCCTTTTAAAATTTCAATTTTGTCCATGTAAATATTTCAAAAATTATTATTATATTTTATTTAAAAAAACAATTTAAACATTTAAAATTTTAAAAGTTCTTTTAAAAACAATTTCTACCTAAGGGAATATCATGTGTCATGTCCTCTTAGATGTTCCAAACTACCATCTTAGATGAAAAGAGAAATTTGCATCTATCGAGTTTTTAAAAGTTTTAAACAAATTCCTTCGACCTGAATTGTCATGATCTGTCCCTAGTCTCATTTCATTAAACCATAAAATTATGATTATACTTATGTATTTTGTTTTAGGGTAAATTACATAAATGATCACAGAAGTTTTATGATGCTTTTATTTTGATCACTAAAAATTTAAATCTTTTATTATAGTCACTAAAATTTTAGTTCACTTTCAATATAGTCCCTCATGTAACCTTAAGTTTTTCCTTAGTAAAAAATGGGTAAACTACCCCAATCATCATTCAACTTTCTTCTCACTCCTATTTTGGTTACTAGAGTTTAAAAGTTTTCAATTTAATAACTTAACTTTTGAATTGTTCATATTTTGGCCACTCTCGAATGATATGGTTATACAAATAGAAAATTCGATTAACCTTTAAAAATTATTTTGGTTAATTTGTAAATTTAGATTATTCAATTATAGGTCTTATGTTGTATCAATTACATCGGATAATCGGTTAATCAGTTAACCGAAATATTAGATTCTATAAATGATTTTTTATTTTGTTTATTAAAATATCAAATATTATAATATTGTAAATTTAATAATTGTTTGGTAGTGATAAAAGTGTAAAAACAACTAGAAAGTCAAAAATTGAGAGTTTACATCTATTAATCCTGCCTAGAGCCAATTTTTTTAAGTCTGAATGGTATCAAAATTACTAGACTATAAGATATTTTAATGCATAAAGTTTGCAATATCGTATATAATTGATCAGATCAGTTAATCAATTTTGCTTAAAACTTTGCACCGTAACTGAATATAAATAATTTATTTTAAAAAATTTGTCCTAAAACCGGGTTCGATTAATCATTAAAAATTATTTTGGTTAATTGTTAAATTCGGATTATTCAGTTCTCGATCTTATATTGTACCAATTAAATCAGATAATTGATTGATCGGTTAATTGGAACATTTTATTCGGGCAATTTTTTTTTTATTTTGCTTATTAAAATATCAAATATGGTAATATGGTAAATTTAATAATTGTTCGGTTGTGATAAAAATGTAAAAACAACTAGAAAGTAAAAAATTGAGAGTTCACGCCTAGTATCCTAACTAGAGCCAAGACGTTTTTAAAAAATCAGAAGGGCGTCAAAATCACTAGACTATAAGAAATTTTAATGCATAAAATTTACAAATATTGTATATAACTGATCGGATCGGTTAATCAATTTTGCTCAAAACTGTGAATCGTAACCGAATCAAAATAATTTATTTAAAAAATCCGTACCGAAACTAGATTTGATTGACCCTTAAAATTTATTTTTATTAATTGATAAATTTAGATTATTCAATCCTCAATCTTATATTACACCAATTAAATCGGTAGTTGATTGACTGGTTAACCAAAATATTTGATTTAGGTAAGATTTTTTATCTTGCTTATTAAAATTTCAAATATGATATATTTAATAATTGTTCGGTTGTGATAAAAGTGGAAAAACAACTTAAAAGCTGAAATTGAGAGTTTGCAATTTGTAATCCTACCCAGGGCCAAAATGTCTTAAAAATTAGAAGGGTATAAAAAATCACTAGACTATAAGATATTTTAATGCATAAAATTTACAAATATTGTACATAACAGATCAGATCGGTTAATTAATTTTGCTTAAAACCGTGAACCGTAACCGAATCAAAATAATATATTTAAAAAATCTGTACTAAAATCAAAATATTCTATTTGTATATACAATTTTATTTGAGAGTGAGCAAGATAGAAACAATTTGAAAGTTAAATTATTAAATTTAAAAATTTAAACTCTAGTGACCAAAATAGGAGTACGAAGAAAGTTGAGTGATGATTGATATAGTTTACCCATTATTTTATGAAGGAAAAATGAAAACTAGTTTATAACTTAATGTAACGGGAGGGATTAATATTGAAAGTGAACTAAAAGTTCGGTGACTATAATGAAAATTTTAAAATTTAAATGACCAAAATAAAAATACTCTAAAAGTTTGGTGACCATTTATATAGCTTACGCTTTGTTTTAGTATGATGAAAATTCAACCACTGAATCTGATATTTTATTAGGTTACTGTTATACTAAATAGTACTTTTGGACTGGCTTAATCTTTACGTTATTTTCGTTCAAAAACAAATCTTTACGTTATTTAAGTTTGATTTTCTTTTTCTAGAAAAAGAGATAATTCAACAAACCAACTTTCTTTCACAACTAATAAAAGAAAAAAAAAAGTAAAGAAAACAAGTCAAAACTGCAAGACTTTGGGTTCTAAATTTCAAATAAAAATAATGACAAATAATTTTTTATAATATTAATTATTTCATAACTTTTCAAATTATATTCAACTTTTTAATTTTAAAACGATTTAATAAATTCATTAAGATACCATTCTGCTATTTCCTCCCACCTATTGGTTGGCTTAAACATACTTAAAGTCCGTTGATCAAGTTTAAATGTATTTGTATTTAACGTGTTAAAATAAGAAATAGTCCTCCTAAAATTTACATGTAATATTTGTTTATGTAACAGATCTAAATTGTTCATACAATAATCATATAAATATTTGAAATTTAATTAAAATATTTAAGGTTTATTATACAAATTAATATATAAAATTGATGATCTTTCTTAAATTAATACAGAATTTTTTATTTATAGAGATGTGCAAAATATGTTTTTATGTCAACAATCTCTAGAGCAAGTGGTATAATAGAATAAGATATTAGATCCCTTAAGTAATGTCAGAGGTTCAAATTCTGACGTTGTTAATTAAGCAAATTGAGTTGAAAGGGCCGTCCCCATAATAGACATTTACAGTATTCTACACGAATTAATTAACCAATAAATTGGATATCTATAATTAAAAAAAATCAACCCGTAAGTAAAACCAGTATCTCTGTTGACGGATAAAACTTTTCATGTGGACTTGTTTTTTTCTTTAATCAAACACAGAAATACTATGAAAATATTTTCCATAAAATAATTTACATGAAACAATTACACTAATTTTGGGTTTTCAAATTTTAATTGGATCGTAAATCAATTGGATCATAGCAGCTGTCTAATTTTTTCTCTTATTTTCTAAACCCAAGCCCACTCAACCAAAAGAACCAAATCCAACCTAAAAGGGAACTAAACCATTAAAAAAAGTTTAAATTTTTAAGACTCAAAGCTGCTAGGATTTTGCTCGGGTTTTGAGAGCAGGCAACAGGTATTTTCTTCTCTAATTATTCCTTTTCTTCTTGGAGTATTTTTCTGGTAATTTTAAGTTGTTGTTTTTTTTGGCTCAAATTTCTTAGTAGTTTCTTGGCCTTTGTCGTTCAAATGGTTTTGAGTTTTCCATTTGTTTTACATGGGAATTAAAATAGTGTTTTTTCTTTAATAAAAAACCTAATCCTATTTGCCCCAATTTTTATGGCAGATTTTTACGCAATGGGGCTGCGAAGCAAAGATTTAATCTTCTTACAAGCTGAGAATGTAGTGGAAGATGATGTTGATGATGTAATGAGTGATCATAGTGAGGAAGAAGAGTCTGAACCGGGAAGACGTGAAGTTGGCGGAGCCATCGAAGACCGCCATATACAATCGAGAAGGCCTCGTCGAGAAACTTGAAGACATCAGCTGGCTGGAAAACGTCGAAGACTTAGCGAGAGAGCTTGCTTTCTACACACAGGCGTTGGATGGGACGAGGGTGGCGTTTGACAAGTTTCAGTCGATGTGGCTGCCGTTCCTTAGGCCACCGGACTATTACGCGGAGATGGTTAAGTCGGATGCTCAAATGCAGAAGGTGAAGGGCAAGCTCTTGGCTCAGAAGAGACAGATCGAAGTGGCCGAAGAGAGAAAGAAAGCAAGGGAGGCCAAGAGGATTGCTAAAGAGGTTCAAGCTGAGAAGTTGAAAGAAAGAGCAAAGCAGAAGAAACAAGAGATTGAGCAAGTTAAGAAGTGGAGGAAGCAAAGGCAGCAGAGCGGCTTCAAAGATGGAAAAGATAGCATGCCGGACTTGGGGTTTGAAGACTGTAAAGCATTCGAGAGGTCGAGCAAGAAAAGGCCAGGGGTGTCTCCAGGTGATCGATCAGGAGGGAAGGCAAAGCAAGGTGGTGGAAAGGGTAAAAACATGAATAAGAAAAACAGGGAGTTCCGGAATTCGAAGTTCGCGTTCGGAGGAAGGAAAGGTATGAAGGAGCAAAACACTGCAGAAACGGCGAATGATGTTCCTGCCTTCAATAAAGGCAGTGTTGCAGGAAACAAGAGAAGGAAAAGATGATGTTAGCTGGCACTTATTTTGCACTTCTTCAGGGCATTTTGTTAAGCATTTGCTTAAATTGTAAGTTGTTTCATCTTTAATTATGTTTTGGATACATCTTTAAGCCTTTTTTATACATTGTGTAATGGCTACATTACTTTGTTATCTTGATACTGGGATATGATATGATAGTAACTAAGAACCAAGATCAAGGACTCGATAACGATTTTGAAATTTTAGTTGATTCATGAATTACTCGGGTTCAATTTTTCCACAAATCAAAATGGCATTTATAACTTGGAATCCTTCATATACAGGGCACTGAATCAGAGGAATGGATGAGCAAGACAACACTAGAAAATACACCATACACCGCAAAGAAAGCCGGCAATTAGAAATTCTACCTAAACCTTACAAGATGGTACAATTAGGGTTGTAAACCTTCATGATCTAAACCTACTTTCCGGTTTCCCCTCGGACTGCAAAAGGATTTGTGTCCGTATAAGATGAAACACTGATGACTAATCAGCTTTGAGCTTACATATCCTATCAACTGGAAACCTCACTGTGACAGACTATGGTCTTCTGATTCGCCTCCGGTTGAAGATGACTTATAGTCAATAGCAGAATTTGTATAGCCCTGGATATGGTTCAAAGTGCCTAAACCTCCTCCGTTGAACGGAGAGGTGAGAATTGGCATGACTCCGCCATAGGACACCTTAACCTCTGTAGGCATTGTCGGCAAAGTGGTAGGGCTCACCACTGCTGCCGCAGGTTCTGTTCTCTGTTTCTTGTGATTCTGTTCCTGCTGGTGACCTGGTATGAAACTGCCGACAACAACCTGTTCACCCGAAACCGATCAAGAAAGAAGGTATTAGAGACAGTAATCCTTGAACATATGCTACTATTGTCCAACTGGACGTCGACCACATATGGAAACCTTGTGTATAATTTGTGTTTAATTAAATGTTTTAACCATTTAATCACCTGCACGGGACCAGCAGCTATCAACAGACCGGCAAGTCCCCCTCCTAGAACGCGACCATCAGGGCCTGCCAATGAAATACTCATCCCACCAGATCTACTTTTCGTTAAGCCGTTGCTAGTAGGCATAAATGAACCGGACATGGAAAGGATCTCAAAACGTCCCTGGACAAGTAAATATGAAAGCGAGATTATTACTCGACAGGAAGGAGGAGGAGAAGTAAAAGCTCGAGGAGAATGGACACACCTCATATGTCAGAGTACCACCGGATGAAGTAGGTTGACGAAGGGTGACATTCGAAACAGATCCGTTCACTGAGAGGATGCAGATAGCATGAGCTCCTTGCTGAGAAAAAGCCATCACCTTCATTGTAACATCCTATAGCAATCATACCAAAAGCATATCAATCACATATATTGAAGTTCATTCTGTTTAAAGCTTCAAAACTAGATATAGAAAAGAAGAAACTCAGATTATGTTACTAGGGCATACCTCACCAGCATTAACAGTGATTATATGAGGCGTGAAATCTGCCCCAACGAAATGCGCAATTTTGCCGCCTATAAGAAGCATTCGAATCAGTAAACGAAAACGAATCAGCAAATCTTTTATAAGCATATCGATTTCATGAAGTGAAGCTGATGAACTTCTCATTATTCCAAATATTACTCACAGTCAGCAGGTCTGTTAAACATAATTACTAGACTAAAGAGGTGAAGACTTGAACCTAAAACATAACATTCTAGTATTGCAGAATCAGCTTGTCTGACTCAATCTCTACCGTTGATTCCATATATGGACTAGAATCAGATAAAATGGTCCCATTCCCATTACAGAAATCAGATCCTATTTCAACTCATAAATTCAAGGTACCTGGGCTGCTGTCGAGCTCAAACTTATGTGACTTTTTGACCGAGTCAACTCGTCGTCCTCTTCCCTGTTTCCATGGGGGGAACTCTCCCGCCAGAGGGATCGAAGACGATATCGGCATTGGTGACAATGTGACCGCCAAAGATCCATCCGGTGCATATTTTCTTGGTCTGCCTCTTTTTTTCTTCGTCTCCGAGGCGGCGGCGCTCGCCGGAGGAGCAACGGTGCTCGGTACCGTAGGCCCCGCGTTTGGGGTGTGGTTTTCCGCTCTGGGTGCCACGTGGTATCCCTCCGGAGCTTCATATCCTTTAACTGTGACCCCAAGCATAGGTCCCTCTTTGTCTCCCGTATATGTTACAGTTGATTTTGGAAATATAAATTATCAAAAACAGAAAACACAATTTGAGCTCAATTACAGAGTAAAAGAAGTAGAAGATCAAAAGAAACCCAGTTTTTTAGCTTAAATCTTCAACATTTCTGAGAAGACACAAGCTTGAAAATGCTAAAGAGAAATCAACAAAAATTAAGAAAAAAATGCGAAGTTTTAGGCTTGAGGAAAGAATTTGTTCAGCGAACAAGAATTTAGGGTTTTGCAGGATAAATAAATACTACTAAATAAAGTAGAAAAAAATTGAATAATAATAATAATAATTTAATATTGGGAAATTAATTAATAATTAGTATTTAATTACAAATTTCAAATTGGTTAAGAAAATGGTTCACGTCCGTCTTGGAAATTTACTAAAAGCGATTTAATAATAAAATAGTAATTTGGATAAAGAAAAATGCTTTTATTTGTAATTATTGTATCACAATTCACAAGTCTTGACATTAATATAAAATATTTATTAAAAACATTCAAACACGTACCAATCTTACGGGGCTTTCCGGATTCAAACACGTACCAATCTTATGGCGAGGAGTATTGATCGCCCTCAAATTCTCTTCTTATAGTTTCGAGCACGAGTTCATTCCAGGTATCAACAGGACCTGGCATGCACCAGTGCAAGCAATCTTGAGGAGGTGGTTTTCCGTCTGGACCGCGTTTCGTCATCTTATTCGGATCAGGGCTCCTATACGGGCCAGGATGCCCACTGTGGCGATACCCGAAGATTCGGGTAATGTCCATCAATCTCAACTTGGACTTGTTTGTTGCTTTCTTAACAGCACGTTTGAAACCCAAAACCTGTTTTTCGTGCATTATATTTGTAAAACCATTCTCCACCATTTCACCAGGTGCGAGAGGCTTTTCCTTTCCGGTACATGATCCGCCTGTATTCCAAGCCCCATCCTCGTAATGATCGGGAGAATAGGTACCTACGATAGTCAGGCCAGTGTAATTAGGATGTGTAAGCATAGCAGACAGAACTGTCTCAACAGATATTCCGAATGCTTCGACATTGTTGACCTTCATAGGACGAGATTGATCTGGCCACCATAATTGTCCTCCCACAATCTCGTTGTTCAAGATATAGACAGATTGTTTGGCAAACCAGTGACCAGAAGAAATGACAATTACATCAATCTTTGGGATGAATTCCATGAATTTATCATCAGGAGCATCAAGATGAAGCTTGGTAACACCTTCTGGAGCAAAGTCAAAATTTCCAGTAGTTTCTTGGACAAGCCAAGAGGACCATATCCGGACAATCATTACAGATGTGGACTTGAAATACCATAGTTGCATTCTTCGGTTTCCTCGGTTTTTCGGAACTTCAACCTAAAATTATAGCATAATGTTTTTCATGAGAAACTATTCCAAAAATAGAAATCAAAAGATCAATCTATCAGATGAACACAATTGAAACCTAGTTTCTCACTAAGGTACAGAGAGTAAATTACTAAAATATTCGCTAATGGTAATAATATTCGAAACCACATGAGCCTATCACGAAGCTACAACCAAACAGATTAAGAGAATAAACACAGTACCCTTAGAAAAATTATGGTGAAAAATTGCAATCGCAGATTTTAAAGTGGGACAATTATTTTTCTTGAGAAATAACTCGCACTTTAAGAATGTAGATACTTACCTGCCAGAGAAGACACAGCATTGATTCCATCTGATTTCGGGCTACAGAATCACCAATGAAAGCAAGTGTTTTTCCTCTCATCAGTTCTAGAAACTTCTTGGCATCGAATCTGGGGAGTTCACATTTAGAGGGCTTCCAACGCCAATTCTCATATTCCTTGTCGGGCCTCCCATTACCCTGGCAATTCTGCATCTGTGTTATGATAGGGCAAGAGTTGGTGGTGTATGATTGTCCCTGTGGATCATAGAATCACTTTCCATTGTATAGGTCACACCCTAGAGAGTAAACAATAAAAATGAGAATCAGAATCTCCCTGTGCTTCAAGAGACTTTATACTATAATACGGGGGGCAAAAACAAAGCAAGACTTGAGACTTGAACAAATTTGGTACTATTCTTGACAAATAGACCACGTAACAGCAAGCTACCAGGTTTAAGCCCAAGCATAAACCTTGTGAGAAAATATAATAAACAAGCAAATACATAAGGCATCTACAGGTAAAGTAGAACTAAAACCGGATGTCAATTAAACACAAGTGTAAAAGAATGCTACCCGAATCAACAGAATTGCTCTCAGCTGCATTGGTAGACGCAAAACTGGAATTGTCCGCTTTACAAGACAGTTTTGGAAGCTCTACAGGTTTCTCCTGCATCTCATTATTTTTTGACTCGGCCGAATCTTTTCCACTAGATGACAGTTGTACATTAGACTCAGATGACAGTGAATCCTTATCAACAGAAGATCTGACGGATACTCGAGAATTTTCGTCACTATCAACAACAGAAGAACGATTTGAACTCATCGCGGACAGTTCTAAGTTTGACACAGACAACGAATTGCTATAACTGTAATCTACATTCTTATCAGCACTTTGATCAATGATAGTATATGCAGGCAAAACTGTTTTCCTATCAACGTAAAAATACCCTCTAACAGCTGAACCAAGTGGATACGGAACGAAAAGCCAAGAAGCAAAAATCAAGAACATTGCTAGTATCAGAACTGAGGCACCAACGGAGGTAAGGCCCCGTGGGATTGCAGCCATTTTAGCAGAGCCTCTCAGGGAAGCCAATGTCATGGTTTCCTTATCAAGTAAATTCCTATAAAGAACCGTGTAACATCGGAATATGTGAAGATCAACCAACTAACTACCTAGCTACAATTGAAATGCTCGTTTGATGAATCAGAAAAACTTCTAAATTAATAATTAAATCCACCTAAATAGATTTACAAGCTCAAACCGACTTTTCATTGCATGTTCTTCCCTGATTGAAACCTTGTGGTAACTCCAGTTATCAAATCTCAGAACAGCAAAATTGCTTCGAGAGACATGAACTTCTCTATCCTGACAACAACAACAAGATGAATCTTACTTGAAAATGGAAAAAATAACAAAAAGCGTGATTAGAGTAATTATGGCTTAAATTTGGAAATTCACATCTAAAAAGGAAACTCTTAAATCTCCAATAATTAAGGAAATAGTATAAATCTATGAAATCGGAAAAAGAAACTTTTAAGTTTGACTATAATCACATCCACATTATTATTCATTAATCAAATCAAACATCTAAAATAAGCTCTCCATTAATCAACATCCAAAAGAAGAAAAAAAAAAGAAAACGCTAAATTAGATTTGAATGCTGCAGATATAGAAATTATGAAGAGAAAAACAGAAATTCAATTTCGAACTTACTGTGTCGGTGAAATAGAAAGGAGAATGTCGGGATTGAATGGTGGAATTTTCTAGCTCGATCTTAGAGAAAGCGAAACCAACTCGGATAAAGAGAGGGAAAATCTGGGATCTGGTAAAAAAAATGAAGGAATTTTTATATTCTGTCGGTTGTTGCCGGTAAATGTTTAAAATAAAAGGGTTAATTTAATTATCGTCCTCAACTATATCTTAGATTTTAAATTGGACCTCAATTTTCAAAACATCTGAAGTGATTATTCAAATAAAATATATTGTATCAATCAAATCATTTTTTCAACTCAACTATCAGCTTGACGTGATTTAAAACATATAAATCAAAATTTAAATATATGTGCACTTATAAATGAGTATTTTGTACATAACATGTTACTAAAAATAAATAACCTCTGACGATAGGTTAGTCTAAGTGATAATCAGTTTAATATCGCTTAAGTAGGTCTCGAGTTCGAAGCGTTGTGTATATAAAAAAAAATTTATTAAGAGATTTACACACCAAAGTCAAGTGTGCGATGCAAGTCGTTCCAGATTAATCATGACGAAGTTGTGGGAACCGCGAGGACAACAAAAAAAAACCTTTAAATTTTTAATATGTGGTAATCAAATTATCTATGCAGGAGGTACATACATGTTTAAAATTTAGTTCACAAATTTTAAATATGCTTCATATTATATTTGAGTTGATACTTAATATTCGAACAAAAATCCTTAACCTCTTTTCGGTGTCTTTTTATGTCCCAACATTAAAAATTTAAATTCTAAACTCTATTTTAAATTTTAAATCATAAACCTTATAATATATACCATATCCTAATTTTCTATCCTTAAATCTTTAACTCTAAACCTAATTTTTTAGTGTACGAACATAAATAGGGTAAAAAAGATATGTGATTTCTATTTTTAACATTCATGTATGTAACTAGACAGACAGGAATTTCATTGATGTGATATTAATATTAAGAGAATCCAATTAGAACGTTGTAAAATTTGGATCAATTTAAAATATAAATTATATTATACAATTTACTCAAAAATAAAATTCTCTCGTTGAAATGAATTTTTTATTTCGTTATTTTTTATATTTTATTTCAACTTGTCTTTTCCTTTATAAATCTCCTAAATCCTACTCATTGATATTGTATCACGTTGAATCGTACTTTTGGATAACAAGTTTCTTTTTTAATGAAAAGAGGGGTTATTATCATATACTTCGATAAAAAAAAATCTAATTTAAATAAAAGAAAAAATACATATAATAATAATAATTACAAAATAAAAAGAATGAGTGGAGAAACCCACAAAATAACTAAAGTTTACATAAGAAAACGAAAATCATAATAGGGTGAGCACGTCCGAGAATGGAGTAAAAAATATGGGGATATCTAAATTCTCTGTTTGTACTAGTTTCGCCATACGATCAACTATTTTATTATCATCGCGTCAAATATGCTGAAAACAAACATTTCAAGATCGGTCACACAACTTCAGAATATATAAAACTAAACCCGACAAACCTTGTTGACGATCCGGAGTTTGAATGCTTCCAAGTACTTCCAAGCTATCCATTTCAACTATAACATTAGCAATGTGCAAGTTTCATGCATGGCGGAGACCAATAACACTTTTCACAGTTCGAAATCTACAACCGAACAAAGACCAAGAGATTTAGCAAAGCCCAATCGCCAATTACCGAGATCATCTCTAATAATTCCGCCGCACGCAACTCGACCATCTCTTGCCCTTCTTGACCCATCCGAGTTCAACTTAAAACACCCTTGTAGAGGAGGCAACCAAATCACAGGCTGCCCAGTGACCGAACCATTACCTGTACATTCCAAAGATCGAGTGAGAGCCCTTATAGACATAGCATGATAACAAATTTTTTTTAATAACTATTGATATATAATTTATTAATCGATTAATTTTGATATAATACTACAAAGATTTATTTTGAGATCGATTCTTTTAATCTAACATGTTTAATTTATAACACTAAAATTTAAATCCTTGATCTTGCTTAAAAATCTAACATATTATCATGCTAAATTCGATTTTTTAAGTTTCGGAAATTCGGTTTGTTGGTTTTAGATATAATGTCAAAAAAATACTCCTAACGTTTGACTGAATAGTCATTTTGACCCATATTACTTTTTAAGCAATTTAACTATCAACGTTTCATTTTGGGTCAAAGACCCCTCTGCGGATGAAAATTATTAGAAAGCTGACGGTAAACAACTTGAAATACAGTTTAACTAGCATTTTTCATTCGCAAAGGGGTCATTTTGATCAAGAATGAAATGTTAAAAATTAAATTATTCAAAAAATAAAGATCAAAATAATTGTTCAGCCAACGTTAAAAGTATTTTTTACTCTATGCCTTACATTTTACTACATTCTTAGGGTTAGGGCAGAGAAGTGGCGTGGCGTTGAAATACAGGAAACCATTTTTTGGAAAGAGAGTGGATTAATATTTAATCATCACCCACGTTTCTTCTATATGGATGATGATGACATCAACTTGGCACCTTAATTTTTGTGGGATTTTGCATCACGCATAGACGGCTAATTCTAATTTGGTGAGCATGTAGATGTAGGGGCCTTTTTTATTCATGATTCCATGTTGAGCGACTGCCGGACCCCGTGGCTGCACCCGACCTAGCCAGCGTGCTGCCCCTGCCAGCCATGCTATTCTGCACGTTGGCACGCATGGATTCTTTATTCTTATACCTTTGTTTACTGTTAATTATAACAAACTCTATTGCTTTTAGGCTTTTTAAAGCTTAGCTCAGTTTACAATATCTTTTATAAACAAAGTATATAATTGATATTTTCAGGTAAGAATAAAGCAAATTTGATTGGAAGAGTTGTTTTTATAATAAATTTAATATTTAGTCGATCAATACATTACATATTAATAGTTACAAAATACATAATTAATAATTAAGTACTCCCAAGAAAGAGAAAATTCATATATGAATACTGGAGAAACATCGTTAAAAGGGACAATCTTAAACTCTGAGCATAAATTATAAAACAATCATGCATGAGTAAGCACATTTGCCGATTGATCAAACTACTCATCTTTGTTTTCTCATTTCTCTTAGGTCATGAGTTCTAAACTCATTAAGAACACTATTTTATTCTCCTAGAGTCTCATTCCCCTTCCGTCTAGGTAGAATTAAGATTTGTAAAAAAAAAAAAAAAACATTTTAACAAAATTCGTACCAAAGCTAGAAAACGGAAATAGTTTAGGATCGTGAATAAAACCTTATGTTCACTTAATAATAATGTTGGTAAATCCTAACCGTTAAAACCACCAAATTGAATCCGAGCATTTAGTCGCAATAATGCCTAATAAAGTTGGTCACGACCACGTTAAGCCTTGGTTTGACCTACCAAATCCAAAATCAAAGTGCTATCAATTCTGAAATCTCTCTTTGACTCGAAATAGATGCAGTGCAGTTGAGCCAACCCTTTATTATTATTATTATTATTATTATTATTATGTGTTCAAAGGTGAGCCTAACTTCTTATAGCTCAGAAGTGGTGCAGGTCGGAGGTTTGATAATATAGCAAAACTCTTCTAATCCACTTAACACCCATCAGTATAAAGGAAAATATAGCCTTCAAAGACGGATGAAGAACTGACCATCGGTGCTATTTCGGAATGGCGGAAAAGGAAGCCAAAGTGGATGCTAATAGAAGGAGAATCAGGCAGCCACCTTCGGTTCCGTTCCTATGGGAGGTGAGGCCTGGAATAGCAAAGAAAGATTGGAAGCCAGTGCCTTCTTCAGTAACTATGACATTATCACGTCCAACTCCGATCAAGCTTCTAGCTTCGGTACCCTTTAATTGGGAGGAAAAGCCCGGTACACCGCTGCACAGCTTCTCCCAGGCTCCGGCAGAACCAATGACTGTGCCCCTATCACCAATGCTCACGACTCTGCCTCCAGCTCCAACCAAGCTTATAGCCTCGGTTCCCTTTAATTGGGAGGAAAAGTCGGGGACACCCTTACCCAGCTTCTCCCAGCCTGCAGTGGATCTGACGACTGTGTCCCTATCAGAAATGTTCATGACTCTGCCTCCACCTCCAGTATACTCTCCATCTTATTTTAATGGATGCAACAGCAATGATAACCAAGGCAACGACGTAGATGAACCGGCGGTGTTTGAAATGGATCTGGAAGCATTTGGTTTTGAAACAGACGATTCCTTTAGCTCAGCTCCATCCACAGAGATTTCCACTCTTGTTACATCGCAGAAAATTTACCAGACAGATAACGGCAGTGACCATATGGAAACGCTTTCCTCACCAGCTTCGGAAACTGATAGTACAAGCAGCTATGCAACTGGCGCTGCAAGCCTTGTAGGGGCTTCTTTCTTGGAATGCCTTTTTCCACTGCTTTCACCTAGTTCTGGTTTCCTAGAAACCGTCAGGCATCCTGAACAGGGGTCTCGAGCTCAAAGGGATTTTGATCGTGAGAGTAATAACACTGTAGTCATAAGGAGGCCACCAACACTTGGAGAACTGATAATGATGAGCAGGAGGAGAAGTTATCAAAGAAAGGCTGCTCAAATAAGCAAGAAGAATATATCGACGGTAATTCTAGATTTTCCTACTCTGTGTTTCGCCATTACTTATTGGCTTATTAAGCTGCTATAGAACAACAGGAAGTATGCCTAAAATTCAAAAAACAAAACTGTTATTTCAATAAAGGAAAAAGGAGCAAAATTTATGAATTCAAACGATCACCTTTTGGCAAAGGCTTAGAAACAAAGAAGTTGTATTTCTAACTAGCCGCTAATTTGCTAAAGATCTGCAAATGACATTCTACTCTTTGCCTGAATGAAACGATGACAGGAATTTCTGAAGGAAAGAGCTACTGGATGCGGCATCTTTGGAACTGACATCATTGAGGGATTGCAATTGAAGAAGTTCCAACCAAGACTGAAATTCTTCTAGAAGAGACTAAGAGGGCAATTCTGCTTCACCATTCAGGACCACCCTAAAAACAGTACATCAAGAAGCTTCAAAATCTTTAGTCTTGCTTCAGAAAATTAGGATTTAAATGATTTCACGAGCCTGGAATGTAAAACTGTAGTGTAATCGAGTTGTGATCACTTCAAGAAAGTCATCTGTGTTGAAGATCCAACTTAGTAATTGTACATGCCAACATCCTCTTGTTTAGCCACGACAGAATATCTATGACTGTGAAATCCAACCAGTGATCAATGCAATTTGCTTGAATTTGAGAGATTAGTAGTACTTTTAACTGCCTTTTGAATTCGTTCCATGACTACAGGAATATCCTCCTCGACTATGGTTGTAAAACAACAACGGAACCATCCGGGTTCTATGCAATGGCAAGCTGAACCAGGAGTTACATTGATCTTACCTACGTTCAATAGCTTATCCCACAACTCAAGTTCCCCTTTCTCACTGTAAGATGAGATTAATTTGCTCATATCAGCCCAACAATACAAGCCAGCACTACTACCTGCACATCTAATATTTAATTCTTTCAGACCAGCCACAAATAAGTCATACATATTTCGTACCCTCCTTTTAGTGGTACTAATATATTCCTCAATGAATCTTGTATCCGAAAGCATTGAAACTAGTAACCTTTGAGTCAGAGCAGAAACAGAAGAAAACCTAGTTAACTTTCTTGCAGCAGCCAATACATTGTCATTATATGAATAGATCACTCCAACCCTAAATCCTGGAAGAGAGAGGTCCTTTGATAGCCCATAAACTATATGAACCCGGTTTTTATCAAAACCCTCATAATCAAGAACTTCTGCGATGCTAACAAACTCTCCATCTCCATAAATAGAGCCCGCAAATATTTCATCTGATATGATATGGATGTTCTTTTCTCGAGCAAAGTCCAAAATAGCATGAAGCATCTCCCGAGAAAGTAGATTGCCAACAGGATTTGTGGGGTTTGAAAGGAGAATTCCCCTAATTTTTGTTCCATGTTTTCTTGTCTGGTTGAATGCTTGATCAAGTGCTGTGATACTTAACGTGAAATTGTCAGTGCTGCGACAATGGACAGGTATCAGCTCTACTCCTGTTCGAAATTTCACGTCCCTGTCAAAACTGCAAATAGTTTTTCGAATTAATCCCATAGGATCATTTACCCCTTTGTGTGTGTTTTGTGGGAGTTCTTTTCTGTTCAAAAAAGAAAATTTGTAATCATATAGATCTTTGAATGAATAGTTACCCAGGATAATAAGGTGTTGGAACAAGAAATGCATTCCCCTGATCTGCCAAGCAGAAGCATAACGTCTCGATTGCTGGAGTCACACCAGCGGTTAAAACCATCTGTGACGGTTCAAACGAGACAGCTCCTCCCATAATACGAGACATAAAACCTGCCATAGCCTGAAAAAAAAAAACAAATAATGGAATAAAAAGAAACAACACCAGACAGTCTCAAACATTCCTATTGCATTACTGTCTAATACATTATGTATAACATGATTGTTGCTAAATGTAATAGTCGAATGGATAAATTACACAAAGCATACTGCTTCCGTTATAGCTTCACGTTTCTTAATTTCTACTACAAATATGAATGAGTATGCAGAAAGAGTGATGAAAGTAAGCTCCACTATATAAAGACTCAACAGTGTATGCAGTGTACAAATATTAATGCTGTAAGCTAAAAAAAGCCCATTATCAGAAGCTTTTTGAACACAGTCACTGGTTTAAAGATAAAACAAGAAATTGTTCCACGTAATCTCTGATTCTTAAGCTCTTAAACCAATAAAACTTAATCATTTTCCATCTATGCCCTTATATGATAACAATTAACACGCGAAAATTTCCATAAGATTGGATATGATGAAATTGTGATTTTACAAGCTTTAAAATGTCATTTGGACCATTTTATAAGTTTGTAAAAATATAAGGATCAATTCAAAAATCTTGGAAAGATTGGGGACTAGTTCGGCATTTTGGGGAAAATTTAGGACTAAAGTGAAAAATTATTTTCATGGAAGCTTTATGCTTAAATTGTTATTAGAATAAAGTTTTGATCATTCTTTGATTAAAAGTTGAAGAGAATTCAAGGTATTAAAAGGTATAATGACTTATGTCATGGATCTAAGATTGGACCATTATAGGAATAATTATAGGAAAATTATCCCTATTGTATTTATGTGTTAGTATGATACTAACATATAATTTGAAATGTATTTATGGTATGTTGATGTACATATAGATCATGATCAAAACCGAAATCGAACTACCAATCGAATAAAGAACATAGATCAAGCTGAAGCTTAGTGAGGCTAAGTACATATTGGCAACTTATAAAGTGTCAAGGTGAGTGCATTTTCATGCATGGATAATATTATGATTATCATTTAGAAGACTAGTGATAAGTTTACCTTATTAATAATTGTTTGATAGTTATATCATGAACTTATATTTGACATGTTGAGAATTGTCAAAGGTAGAACTATGATGCATTTGATCACTAGATATATCAGGTATGCATGTTTATGGTATTTCGAGTATGAACTACCTTAGCTTGAAATCATGATAATTATATTACCATGGATGAATTGAATATGGAATTGGAAAGTATGCCCAAGTAAGTTACCGAGGTATAGAGTATAGTTGGCATGCCATTGAGTCCAGCGGTTTAGCACTTCGGTGCGGTTTATTAACACTTAGGTGTGGTTCTTTAGCACTTATGTGCGGTCTCTTAGCACTTAGGTGCGGTGTATTGGCACTTTGGTACAGTTTTGACTCGTGTACTCAAGTCCTCAAACTATGTTGGGCAATAATTTATTTGATAATAAATGGTTAATAAATTTAGAGAGTATGTAAACTCTCGGATAATGGCAAGGATATTAATAGGATTTATGAATCCGGATTATATTATGTTAATATTTGATTAACATAAGGGAAATAAAGGAATAGTGATCAAATTGCATGTTTATTATATTATTGTTATAATTCAAGCATGTTGATTTATGTTAAAAAAATTATAGTTCCTCACTAAGTATATACTTAGCGTGTGATGGTTTTTCACGCGTAGGTAGGAAACCCGGTTCGGAGTAAGGAGTAAGGCATCACTATCAAAGGGAATATATATACAGTATCGTAATTACATCCTTGATGTATTTTGATATTTTCTAGTTGACATGTATAAATGAATAGTAGCTCTTTCAAACTAGTCTAGATATAGATTGTAATATTAATATCTAGATAAGTGGTTAGTATATGCCATTGAGTTATGTTTAAATGGATGTTAGTTTAAAGAAATTGCTAGTAATGAAAATCGAGTAAGATTATAATAATGAACTTTTAGAGTAATCAAAATTATTTTTATTTTAGGCAGTTTTTAAGCAGTTTTGTTAATCGTAAAGTATAGTTATAAATTGCCAAGTTGCTGCCTGAAATCGAGGTCTATCTGATGGATTAAAAATTGGAAATAAATTTTACACAATTAAAAGAAAAAAAATTAAAATCGTCATTTTTGACTTGTATGAATAGCATAAAATGCGGTTTAAACATTATGTGACACTCTATACTAGTATTGGGTAATAAATACTGGTAAGGTGTTACATTGTTGAGTTATTGGTGAAGAATGATCAGTGTGATTTAAATACTACTGCTACACCTATTGCAGTCTCTCCTAAATTGTCCAAAGGAGATGGAAATCCACTTGCAAATGCACATGAATACACGACCAGATATTAGTTTTGCTGTAAATAAGGTGGCTCAGTTCATGCAGCAGCCCTCCGATCTTCATTGGCTTGCTGTTAAAAGAATCCTCAGGTATCTGCGAGGTACTTTGGAGTATGGGCTTTGGTTTTCTCCACAATCCGACCAGCATCTAAGTCTTAATTCTTTTTCGGATGCCGACTGGGGAAGTGATCCTGATGATCGTAGATCAGTTTCTGGTTATTGTACATATTTTGGTAAACACTTACTTTCTTGGAGTTCTCGCAAACAACGTTCGGTGTCAAGATCGACTGCTGAGGTTGATTTTCGTAGTCTTGCTGATGCTGCTTCCGAACTCATCTGGCTGACATCAATTCTACATGACTTGGGTGTTGAATCTGATGATATACCCACTATTTGGTCTGATAATACCAGTGCTGTCGCCATGTCCGCCAATCATGTGATGCACACTAAAATCAAGCACGTTGAGCTAGATTTGTTTTTTGTTCATGAAAAGGTTCTTTCCCACGGTTTGGGGGTCAATTATGTACCAGCATCAGATCAGGTAGCTGACATCTTCACCAAGCCTATTTCCATTGCTAAATTTGAAGAATTTCGTCATCAGTTGTGTGTTCGAAACTTTGCTAAGTTGAAGAATTGAAGAAGCAAGGGACATGTTAAAGGAAGAAATAAAGTTAGTTATTTAGTTAGATTCTTGTTAGGCCATAATCAGTCTGTTGGGCCGTTGTAACTGATTTGCTCAACTAGTTATGTGGGCTATATAAGCATTTGTATTGGGTTTGTAATATACACAATGATAATGATAAATCAATTTAGATATTCTTTCATTTCTACTGGGCCTTAACTCCCGTATTGTATAGTTTACACGGTCGGGTTCATGCTGCCGAGCATTTTCGGTTTCGCGGTTCAGGAGTGACATGTCAGGTTCTTACAAACCCAGAACAATGTTGTTCCGATGATGGTTATCTCAGGATTCACAACATTACTGCATATACTCTTTTGTTGGATTCTGGTGTTCAAATCTGGTCTTGGAAACAAAGGGGCTGCTTTGGCAAAAGCCTTCTCGTACTGGATGAACGCTTTACTGCTAACATTGTATGTCCGAATCTCTCCCTCTTGTAAGAATACTTGGACAGGTTACTCCATGGAAGCCTTCTCTGTTATCCCCAAATTCTTGAAATTATCGATCCCTTCGGCTATAATGCTCGGGTCGGGTGATTAACCTTCGTTTTCCCTCTTTAGCTTAGCTCCATGTTCTTGTAATTAATGGCGATTTCAAGTTAGCTGACATATGTCTTGGAACAGGTTGGAAATCTGGTCGTTCGAGATGATGGTTCTGTTATCTGGTCTCCTTCCCAATCCTGAGCTTGAAACTTCAGCTCTGGCAATCAGGTTTATATTCCATCCTTTTGTTTATGTCATCGGCTCCGTCGAGGGCCCTCCGAACTGGTTTATAGAGTCGAGGATATTATCGATGTTAACGTGTCGATTCTGTAAACTAAACACGAGAGCTCTCGACAAAGTCCTTGACATCAACAACAATCATGTCATTAATACATGTGCAACGATTTATATGATACCTCTTGGGCTTAGTGCTGCAGTGAGGTGAGTTCAAGTTTTTTTTCTTCTTCATCTTAATTT
This sequence comes from Hibiscus mutabilis, assembly GCA_019671005.1. Lineage (NCBI taxonomy): Eukaryota > Viridiplantae > Streptophyta > Magnoliopsida > Malvales > Malvaceae > Hibiscus > Hibiscus mutabilis. The sequence continues at coordinate 3,023,562 of CM033750.1, forward strand.
CTCTGTTCTTATGGTATTTTTTCCTTCCCTAATCAGCACAAGATCTTCCAATAAACTCGGAGCTGGACGACCACGGGCTGCTTATCTCGCAGTCTGTGTTACAGTGTCGATGGTGATCATCGAAGGAATCATCGCGGGCACTATCATGATTTCGCGTCAAAAAATTTGGGGCTATCTCAACAGCGAAGACGAGCAAGTGGTGAAATATGTAGGAGAAATGCTGCTGCTAGTTGCTGCCTCCCATCTTATTGATGGTATTCAATCTGTGCTTACAGGTTAGTTACTATAAAAATATATGCATCAGTCTGTGAACCAGATGATGGTCCATATCCTTAAAAATAAGGTAATATTATACACGTTCGATGTATCGAATATAAATTTCTAAATAAGTATATTGCAGGGGTAGCCAGAGGATGTGGTTGGCAGAAAATCGGGGCCATAATTAATCTAGGTGCTTATCATCTTATTGGTATCCCTTCTTCGATCATACTAGCTTTTGTTTATCATCTCGGAGGGAAGGTAATTTTTATTTTCATTATTTTAGAAGTATTTTTAAAAATAAAAGAGACAGATATTAAGATTTGAATTTCAGATATATTAAATATACGAATGATTTGATTATACCTGCATAACAGTTCTAATTGTATTTTGATTATTGTTCACAGGGATTTTGGACCGGTCTAATAGTGGCACTCTTTGTCCAAGCATCATGTTTAGCCATAATAACTCTTAGAACCAAATGGGATGCAGAAGTAATCAAAACTCTGAGTTAATTTATATAAGTGAATTATTATTAAAATTTTAAAAATTATTTTTAATGTTTTGACATTATTTGAATGTTAATGCATTAACTATTAATTCATAATTGTTTCTTTTTGCAGGCAACTAATGCTATTACTAGAGCCAGAATTTGGGGTTGGGGCAAAACATAAATATTTGAAAGTAAGGGGACAAATGTAAAAATAAAACAATTTTTAAAATAATTTATATACAAAGACCAAAATAAAAAAATAAAATTTTTTAGGGGTGGAGGGCAATTGCCCCTCCCCAACCCCTTAATAACTTTGTCCCTTACTAGAGCAATAAATCACCTTTGCCCATAGTGTAAAGAATATTAAACATTTAAATATATTTTATCTTACATTTTTTTTACATTGTACTGAAAACGGTACCTCAATTACAAATTTTAAGAGTTTTTTTTATCTTAAATTTATTGTGTTTTCTACATAATTTATCTCGGTTAATATATTAATTATTTAAAATTTTCAATATGGAGTAATAAAACAATGTTACGAGCTTGACTTTCATTTCATTCAAAGCAAATCAAGTTTTCCAAAACAATGCCGCCGAAAACAAACGGGAAAGGAGGTGATTTACTTAGAAGTCACATCTCTGAACACCTTGCTTCGTCCCTATCCCTAACGTGCAAGTAGGAAAATTTTCAGACATCTCAGGAATTACATCCGTGGAGATGTAGTGCTGGACCACCACCACCGATGCATTCAAGGCGAAGTTCGACGACACCAATGTATCTCCTAACGCTCCGAGCTCCGGGCAAGTACCCCAATCCGACAGTCCTTCGGTCACCGGAGACTTAACTTCCCCTTGCCTTCTCCCCACCACGTACAAATCGAACACATTGTCGCCCAATGTCCTGATCCCTGCTATAGTTTCTTCTCCGTTGTGGACCGTCATTTCGGTGAATTGTATCCCGCTATTGTCCGTCGCCTTCGACTTGAAATCCTCTATGTTTTCGTCGTCGATCAGCTTTTCCCGGTTAATGCTGGCGTTACTTTGTAGGTTCGGGTCGGTTGTATGTTGTCCGGGGAGAAATCTAGCCATGGTTAGGTTTACGTTGGGATGAGCAGCCATCCTACAAGCATAGGCTAATGCCTCTCGGTCATCAGGGCCGCCAACGTATAACATGACGATTTGCCGAGTGTAGTTGCCGGAGGATTTATCTTGTGATTCGAAGACTTTCGAGCTGATCCCTCGGTCAACGAGTATGGCGACGGAGCACGGCGTGCTCATCAGCACATTGTTGTTCACGTTTGCATAATTGGAGTTGGCGGTTCCCATGTGACCGTCGGCTTTCACTTCCTTATGGAACGGTAGGACGATGAGGTTAACGCATTTATCTTCCGCGAGGCTACATATGTCGACGTGCATGGTGGCGTAAGGGGATATGACCGACATCGTATACACCGTCACTGCCCCGTCATCGTTCGCCTTCTCAAAATTCTCGAATGCTTGGATGATGCTGGTGGTCTCTGTTTTCGCCCTGTTGAAGCGGCCGCCCTCGTCCTGGTTCCCGTCATTATGCACGATGAGCATCGTTGTGCTGGCTCGTTTCGAGAGTTCAATGAGATGGGTACCGAAGATGGAGAGAGGAGACTCTTTGGTGCCATGGGAAAGCTTGAGAAGACTAAGGGTTCCCATTACATTCCGCATGGAGTGGACACATGCCAGGATCCGTAACTCCGTGTCCGGTGCCGACCCTTTGATGCTCCGATTCAAGTTCTTCAAAATTTTCCTCGACGGCTTGTTAACAAGTGAAATTATTGGCTCGATCAAACACGACATCACAAGCAACGCGAGAATCATCAAAGGAAATGTCTGGTTGTTCAAAGCCTGCAGGTAGTATGACATATTCACATGCATACACAATCATGCGAAATTGAAGAGTTGATAGACTCGACACGAACAAAAACAGAAAAAGGAGGAAGAAGATACCCTTATGTTGCGGCCTGTGTTAAGGATGATGAGGGCCAACACACCTTTGGTATTCATAAGCAACCCGAGGATCACACTGTCTGTAGCTGACATCTTGTAGTGTAATGAAACCAGGGAAATGCTGACAACCTTTGCAGCCCAAGAGCAGACAACGACAAGAACCACCATGATCCAAGATGTTTTTTCGAACATGTACGGCAGATCGGATCGGAGTCCGTTGATCAAGAAGAAGAGCGGCATCAAAATCCCCGTCACGAAATAGTTAAGCTTCTCCACAACCTTGTTCCTCACCGTCTCCTCCTTCGGTAAAATAACACCAAACACGAAAGCGCCGACGATGGAATTCGAGCCGCAAGCATCGGTGGTGAGCCCGAAGAGCAGAATCCCCGCCATGATGAACCACACGGTCATGTCGCTGATGACTTCGCCTTTCGAAGTACGGTTGATCATCCAAGCGATGGCCGGACGGAGCGCGAACACGCAAATCAGCACAAAAACAACCGTGGAGAGGATGGTTTTGTATTTCTGCCCGTTGAAGATCGATATCGCGATGATGAGGAGAAGCCACGAGAACAAATCGGAGAGAATGGCGGAACTCATGGCTATTCTCCCGATGTTCGTGCGGAGGAGCTTGAGGTCGGCGAGGATCCGGGTGAGATCAGGGAAGTTGGTGGATGTCAACGCAATGGCCCAGAACAACGAGCCCCGTCTATCGAAATCTTCGGAGTCTTTTATCGCCATGAAATACAAGCCGAAACCGAGAAGAAGCGGGAACATAATCCCGGCGGCGGTGACACTTATCACCTGAGCCCCCGATTGCAAAATAAGAGAAAAATCCATCTCTAACCCAATCAAAAACATATAATACGTCAACGCCAAGTTTGCAAACGTCTCCAGCACCATTGCTGTTTTATGAGGGAAGATATACTTCAACGAGAAATCAGTTTCTGAAAACAAGGTCGGGCCTAACACCACACCGCACTGCATGCATGCACATGGAAACCAATATAATCAATACATATACATACACATATGCATTCGTTTTTAAGTTAATCAATCTGTTTCCTCGTAATTCAACCCTAGTTCTGTCCCTGTATACATTATACTTACGATGATATGGGCGACGATTGGAGGCTGGCGAATGGGGCGGAGGACGAACAAGAGGAGGCGGTCGAGGAAAAGAACGACGAAAAGCTGGGTAAGCAAGAAAGGGAGAGAAGTATTAAAGGAGCTGTGATCTCGCCATAGAGGATCGTTGTTTGAATTCTTGACGAGATAACATGCTTCGACGACTTCATTTGTTTTCTTTATCACGTAGTAATCATTGGAATCATTCATGTTGACGCGGCGGGCGGCGTCGCCGATCTTCCGATGATTCAAGGATTCAAAGTTTAACAAAGCCGGCCAGCATGGAAAATTATTCAAATACTAAGAATTAAGGGGTGGTGGTGGTGGGGAATTAGGTTTAATATCGTTAATTTATGGTTTATATTTGGTACTTGCTAGCCTGTTTTCCTACGGTCTCGGGTATTTCCTGTACACCTATTTCCTCTTCATTTGTCAAATCATTATTTTGACTGTTATACCTAAAATATTACAACAACAATAGTTAAAATTCGGTAATTTATTTTAAAAAAAACAATTTTAAGGGTACTTTTAAGGTTTAATTTTTATAATTTAACCGAGACTGTTGTATATTTATGCCGTGTTTTTTTTTTAGTAACAAAATTAGGATGGATATTTCTGGACACGTCAACAAAAGTTATTAATTAATTTTTGCCTTTTATAATAATCGGACATTATAATGAAATTATATGAAAATATAATCACTGCCCTAATAATTATATGTGAGTGTAATTATAAGTTATTAATTTTATTGTCTTTTATAATAATTCAAATTCAGTAATTATTTAATATTTAATGTCTGCTTGAATGAAATATATTAGAATAATTTAATTAAAAATATGATCAGATTAATATAATATCTAAATAAAGAGAAATAAATTTATTTTTTAAATTATAAATAAAATGATTGAATGATAAATATGGAGACTAAATGTATTATTATATTATTTTTATTAACTGTCAATACATTAACATTAATTTTTTAATGACACCGTACCAAATTATTCATTTCCTTAAGTCGGAGTTCATTTTGTAATTTTTCATAGTCAAAAGGTTTAACAACCGGTATGTTTTAATTAAACATACTGATTGTAATATTAAAATTAACTATCAGCACGTGGCATTAGATGAATCGGTGGACTGGTTCACTCTCAATCAGTAAACAACAAAAAACAGTGGTTATTGAATTAATGCAATTCACGATGTGTTAATTAATGATATTAAGCCTAAAAAATTAATAGTTTTTTTAATTATTCTTTTACTTTATCTAATGATCGATCATTTCATATCAAATATTCTAAAGATGTATTATTAAATGATCCACTGAATTCATTTTATGTTATTTACAATATTAAAATTTAAAATTTTAATTTTATTTAAATAATTTAACGTCTGATCTAATTTGACCAATTAATAATTAAAAAGCAAAACTTCAAGTTTCAATTGCATAACGGCCAGAAACCAAATAATTAAAAAAAATTAAGTCAAACTTTCATTTATGCATTCAATAATACAACATGGTTCAAAGTTTTGGTACATTGCACCAACAAATACTATGATATAATTATTATTAATAATTTAATCCCAATCTTTTATGTCTTGCATACTATATAATATGTATAAACATATACTACAACACCTTTAAACTGTTAAAAAAATTAGTATTGTTTTAAGATTTTGAATACATAAAGTTAAAACATATTGTACATAAAAATAGGTATCATTTTAGACAATGAAAAGGAAAAAATGTAAATTGTATTCTTAATTATTTTAATTTTAATATATTAATTAATTCGTTTGTGAAAATCCACTGATTGAATTGTTTATATTATTTAATTTTATATGATTTGAATACCAACAAATTTTTTCTAAAAATATAATACATTTTTATTTAATCAAAAAATAATAATTCGTATGTGTATTGGAACCTCAAAATAATTTGGGGGGAACCCTTGAAGGAAAATTCTGATATTGGGAACTCCTTCATGTCTCTCTTGTCGGTGGATCAAACTTAATGCCAATTTTTCTCATTTGCAAAATATTATAATCATATTTATTATCTACTAATAAATTATAGATTTAATTTTTATATTGTAATTTAAATAATTTGATTTTTTTTTTGTATTTTCAAATTTTCAAACTTAAACAATACAAAGAATATAATTAAATTACATGAATATGAATTAAATTTATCAATAATATATAATATAAAAATAATTGACTGAATTTGATTGACATTAAATTTTAAGTTTTATTTCAGACAACTCTTTTTCCTCAGAATTTTCGAAACTTATAGAATATATATGCGTTTATAAAGAGATATAGGTAAGCATTTATTAAAATGATGCATTATAATTTTGAACCACAGACAATGGTCGAAAATAAACTTAATATCCGATCCTTAAGGTACACGTTCCAATCTCATTTTGTTCCATCTATTTTAATGTACATAGGTACCATTTCATTAATATTTCTCAATTTATAATTTTTATTTGTTTGTGTAAATGGCTAAGTACGATATTTGGTATAATATTTTTTTAATTTAAAATTGACAATCGAAGTATTTTTATAAGAATTTAATATATTTTTAATATTGTATTTGTATTTTGGTACATAAATTTAATACACGGACGAATCTGAATGGGATAAAAAAGGAGTTTTGGGCCCTGATTCAAACAGACAAAGTGCCACTTTAGCCCCCATCTAAAAACCCTAAAGTTAGTACCAAATTGGACAATTAAAAATAAGGAAAAAAATCCAAGTGTAAATCAGTGAAGATTTTCACTCTCTGTCGGTTGCCCTCGGGCATCGCCGTTGCAGCCAGTAATCCAACCCACGTGTCTTTCATCCGTATATACAAAGACAAATTATATAAGCTTCCTTCCACGGTCTTCTACTGTAGTGGAAGATTTCATTTCGCCGCTTTTCAAGCTCTCATTTATTTTATTCCGCCACTTCAAAACCGCCATCGCCGCCTCAAATCCCGCTGCTCAGCTCACAACCGCCGCCGTAAACTTCCCGAAAGCGGCTGCCTCATCAAGAGATCTTCATGCTTCCGTTATACTCCCCGAAATCCTCCTCTTCTCCAACGAAAACGTCAACCCCTGAATTGAACTCAATCGAGCGCAAAAACTCCTCGGGATCTTTCCGTTCACAGAGTTCCATCTTTTCCCCCAACAATAATCGCTTATGGCTACTTGTTTTAATCATTTCACTGCAAATAATCCTCCTCCTCATGGCTCGTGGCCTCCCTTTTTCCCACCGCCGAACCCATTTCCCTTCCCCTTTATCCTACTCTCATCAACTCCAAAATTCGTCTAATATTTCATCCACCCACCGTTCACAATCCGCCGACATTTCGATTTCCTCCGCCGTTTCACCTCCCAACCGGTGTTCGTCGGGTCGGATATTTGTTTACACCCTACCGGCTTTTTTCAACAAAGAGTTGTTAGATAACTGTGCCGATTTAGACCCGTGGCATTCGCGTTGCGATGCTCTGTCAAATGAAGGGTTTGGGAGGAAAGCGACCGGATTATCCGGCGTCGTGCCGGAGGGTTTGGTTCCAGCTTGGTACTGGACCGACCAGTTCGCCATGGAAGTTATTTACCACAACCGTATTTTGAACCACGAGTGTCGTACGACGGAACCGGATTCGGCGGCGGCGTTTTTCATACCGTTTTACGCCGGTCTCGCCGTTGGGAAGTACTTGTGGCTCGGGTATAGTTCGAGGGATCGTGATCGGTACTGCGAGATGTTGTTGAAGTGGCTGCAGGATCAACCGTACTGGAACCGTTCCGATGGCTGGGATCATTTCATGACAATGGGGCGTATCACGTGGGATTTCCGGCGGTCGAAGAAAGAAGACTGGGGATCCAGCTGTCTCTACATGCCGGGTTTGAGGAACATCACGCGTCTTTTGATTGAACGAAACCCTTGGGACTATTTCGATGTCGGCGTGCCATACCCCACCGGATTCCACCCGAGATCGAATTCCGACGTAGTCCAGTGGCAGGACTTCGTTCGCAACCGCCGCCGTAAAACCCTCTTTTGCTTCGCCGGAGCACCGCGCAGCACAATCAAGAACGATTTCAGGGGATTACTGCTCAGCCATTGCAACAACGCTTCGGGTTCATGCCGAGCCGTGAATTGCGCTGGTACACGCTGCTCCAACGGAACCACCGTGATCCTCGAGACATTCCTGGATTCCGATTTTTGCTTGCAGCCTAGGGGCGATAGTTTCACCCGCCGGTCCGTTTTCGACTGCATGATCGCCGGATCGATCCCGGTGTTCTTCTGGCACCGAACGGCTTATCTCCAGTACCAATGGTTCCTACCCAGTGATCCCAAAACTTACTCTGTTTTCATCCACCGCGACCTGGTGAAAAACGGCACATCGATCAAAACCGTACTCGAAAGTTACAGCACGGAAGAGGTGAATCAAATGAGGGAGAAAGTGATTCAAAATATTCCCAAACTGGTTTATGCAAAACCCGAAAAGGGTTTGAAGAACGCAAAGGATGCATTCGATGTCGCCATTGATGGAGTTCTACAGAGAATCAATGAACAAGAGCAGCCCGGATTCAAGTGGAAACGATGATAGGATTATACATAGGGAATTATAAAAGTTTGCAGAGTACGTGGATTCTTTCCTTTTCTTTTTGCAGGGGAGGGCATGATTATTCTTTCCCCGACATTGTTGTATTTGTATTATTTTATACAATAATATATATATATATATATGATTATTTATGAATAAGAGATTATATTAGAAATGCAAATCTTTGTCGGAGCTGCTGCACTAGTGATTGTTGCTGGTGTTTTTACCTTGAGAATGGGAATGAGATGATAAGAGCAAGCTTTGGGTGTGGTCCTGAAATCTTGGCTAGAAGATTGGAAGAATCGACATGTGAACTGTTACCATGATTTTGTTTTGCTGATAATGATTTGAAAAAGTTTCCTGCAACTTGTTTTCTTGTAATATCTTGTTGATTGGGCTTTCGGGCAGAGTATTGTGCAGATGGCACGATTTGCTAGCAGTAGCAACGCTGAAGGCCCCAAAGCCAGCCAGCTGAAGTTGGAAGTAAGGTATCACTTCTCCATTGGCCTATGACATTTGTATTTTTTATCCAATTAATTAATCTAAATCAAGTACCAATAGTGGTCTAACGAGAATAACTCTTTCAAGTCTCAACCCAATTTTTTTCTATTCACGATAAGGGCAGATTCACTTAGCCCTAGTTGGGGCATATGCATTCCCATTTTCAATTTTAACTTCTTAACTTAAGAATACAGTGTCATCTCACTAGCCAAACTAGTTGTTGACATGACATTTGCCAATTTAACTCTAGTACGGAATTGGTATTTATATTATACCTATTCTTGCATCTTGTTTTTTTTGTTCATTTTTAGTCTGAAAACTATTATTATCCGATAATTATAATACTTCTGATTAAATATGAAGTTAAATCGAGCTGAACTCTATTATTAAACGCAAATTCTTCTATAAATTTCGAACTCATACCTTATTTAGTTTTAATCTTTTTAACTTAACAATCCACAAAAGTTCTTACAGGCTACAGCTCCATCTTTCATGTGATACATATACTATGTTTGCATGCACTTTTACCAGGATTTAATATAACATGTATATATATATAATATGTTTTGTTGGCGATGGCTTTTTACAAAAGCGCTGGATGAGATCTTCTAATAAGAAAACATTAGACAATTGGGGGAACGATTGTTTTTGAAGTTCTTTTCAGTTCCCACATTTATGGAGCAAGCCAAGAAACCATTTCTATATACGACGCAGAGGCACGGGCTGAGAAACCCTTCGGATTTTGTTGCTGGTTGGTTGGTTGGTTGGGTCTACGGGAAATTTAAGTCGAAAGGGACAACTCTTTAGCCAGCTATTAATAGAATAATGGCATGAAAAGTGTTTGCTCCTATGGACAAAGACATGTGTTTCACACTAATACTTGCTATTAGATAATTCAAGATTTGGTCGTAGTTGAACCCAAATGTTTATCTTTATGACATTCGGAATCAAGCAATTTTGTCTGTAAGAAATCTACAAGATATATATCTTATCGAAAGATTAAGAAAAAATACAAAAAAATACTACATTGTAATCATTTTAAGAATATTAAAATTTTTGTAGTCATAGTTAAGAAAGCAAGTTGAATTGGGTATTAATGCTTTAGTCGGTTGAATACGCTGAATAAAATAAGAAATGTGAACGATTGTGAATCTTTATATTTTGAAAATCCATGTTACAAATCTTGAATCCGAGAGTTTTAGAGTACATTTTTCGTACATGTTTTGAATGTTGCAGCTTCTATACGCATGGTGCTTGATTGAATATGCTCGATTCATAAGTCGAAGGGTTGTTGGCCGATCCGACCCGGCCTCATCTCTTAAAAAGTTCAACCCGGCACAAAAATTATATATTTAAACCTGACCCGACCTAATTAAAAAAATAATAAATTTTAAGAACCTAATTGTAAAAAAATAATTTTTAAGAACTCCAATTGTAAAAAATAATTTTAATGACCTAATTGTAAAAAATATGTAAAGAGAGCATTATTGAGAATATGTATAAAGTATATATGGGAAAATTAGACTATAAATCTCGAGTTGGATATTTTTCACTCTAAATCTCACTCGATTTGAATTCAATTTTTTTAAAAAATCAACCCGATCAGATCAGGCCGGGTAAAATGCCCAACACTAAGTACACATTTTTACAAATATATGTTTTTATTTTATATTTTATAAAATGAAAATTAATTCAAACGTTGGTTTAAGTCTATTTTTTATCGGTCCAATCTAAATTGAAGGAGACCCAACGCGAAAATCCAACGACCCAAATCGAATCCATCTCGAAAAAAAAAGGCCTTGTTTTTGCTCTTCCCGCGTTTAACTGCCACATACATTTGCACTGAGAGAAACAGACTCCATCGCTGAGACATTCTCGCGTTGTTTGTTTTCTACACAGATCTTCAAGACTTTTGATTTTTTATTATTATTATTCAAAGCTTTTGATTTCCAGTTCGTAACATTCTAAATCGAAAACATGCCTTCTCTACCTTTGTCTGATCTAAAAAACAAGAAAGAAGAGAAAAAAACGAAGAAAAAAACCTCTCTAAAATATCCAGAAATCGAGAAAAAAGTAAAGAAACTGAAGGAACCTAAGATCAAGGAAGAGGAAAACGATTTGGAGCTAAAGAATATTAAGAAGAAGCGAAAGGCGTCGGAGCTCCACTTGGAAGAGGATAGCGAGACTAGCTCGGAGATCTTTGAGCCGGTAGATGTGAAGGTGAAGGAGAAAAAGAAGAAGAAAAACAAAGCCAAGGTGGAGGAAGAGGAAGATGACGACGACGAAGACGACGATGGAGGTGTAATTGAGGATCCGAATGCGATTTCCAGGTTTCGGATCTCGGAAGCGGTTAGGAAGAAACTCGAGTCGAAGGGGATTGCGTCGTTGTTTCCTATTCAGGCCATGACTTTCAATGTTATTCTTGATGGCACTGATTTGGTTGGCCGCGCTCGTACTGGTCAGGTGTGATCTTCGCGTTATTGAAAAATGATTGCACTTTCAATTTCCCGCTAATTTATGATCTAATTTTACCATTGTATACGTTTTTTTTATAAGGAATATGATTCCTTTTCCTTTCTTTTATATAAGTGTAAGGTTTGCATGTGATGATTGTGATGCTATAGAATTGAGTAATCTCAGGATTCTATTAATATGATTTATGAAGGGACCTTTTTGTTACCAAAAAAAATTCATATGAAATGCATTATTTAAATCATTTTCTTCATTTGCCTGGTTTTGAAGTTTGACTGTAAATCTGTGATTGATGCATCATAGCTGAAACTTGAAAGCTTGTTGGCTTTGGTGGAGAATGGAGATTGTTTAATTCAATTCAAAGTTCAACCCATTGTTGTGTGATTTCTTCAAGAAGTTATCTTCTTAAGTAGGTCATCAAAGTTGTTAATTACTGTGCAGGGTAAGACATTGGCCTTTGTGTTGCCTATATTGGAGTCTCTAACCAACGGGCCTGCAAAAGCATCAAGAAGAACTGGATATGGCAGGGCACCAAGTGTTCTGGTCCTTTTACCAACTAGGGAATTGGCTAAACAGGTATTGCGCCAGCCGCCACTGATCTAATTCTCCGGACATCATATTCTTTGATAGTACCTTTTTGTTTGTGAAGTTTATGGTAATTAACCCGTTTGTTTCTAGGTTTTTGAAGACTTTGAAGTTTATGGCGAGGTGTCAGGGTTGACATCAGGCTGTTTATATGGAGGAGCCCCCTACCACACCCAAGAGATGAAACTCAAGAGAGGAGTTGATATAGTTGTTGGGACGCCTGGCCGCATAAAGGTAACATGTTCTTGATATTCATCTAAGAGGTTTTGTTAGTTGTAGAGATGTCATAAAATTCAATATCTATTATATTTAAATACTTTTGGTATTTGATCATGTTAAATGTCCTAGTGCAAATGCTGCAGGATCACATAGAGAGGGGGAATATTCACTTAGGTTCATTGAAATTTCGAGTTCTTGACGAGGCAGATGAAATGTTGAGAATGGGATTTGTTGATGATGTTGAGATTATATTAGGTATGCATTTTCTGACTGCTGTTTTACTTCTATCCCCGTAGGTGATGTAGTTTTCTCTACTTCCATATTAGATATGTAGAACACATTAGAAGGTCTTGCACTGGCATAGTTGTACTTTTAGTCTTATACCTTTATTCCAATTATTGACACCAATTATACCTGCGTGCATCACTCTACTGTCTGATTTACTTACGGTAACTAGTTACTTTTCCAGGCAAGGTAGAGGATGCAAGTAAAGTTCAGACACTTCTTTTTAGTGCCACCTTGCCGGACTGGGTGAAGGGTGTATGTTTCTTTCCTGTTTTCATGCATCTTAGTATTTTTATTATGAGTTATATTTTGATAAACAAGCTGGGTAAATTTACACAATAAGCTATAAAATTTAAAACCTAAATCCCTAGTCTTAACACCCTAAACCTTAAACCCTAAGCCTTGAACTCTAAATTGTAACCATAAACCTTAAGTTCTACACCCTACAATATAAATCTCTAAACCCTAAACCACAACCTAAATCTCTAAACTCTAAAATTGAAAGGCTTGTGTAAATTTTAGTTTACACAAGCTTATGTATCAAAGTATTTTCCTTTTATTATTCCCTATCTGCTCCATCTATTAGAACGTGAATTAAAAATGTAACTTGGATTTCTTTCTCTTCATTTACATTTCTAATCATGAACTCTGTTCCTTTTCATTGCCAGATTGCAACAAGATTTCTTAAAACAAGTAAGAAGACTGTTGATCTCGTTGGTAATGAGAAGATGAAAGCTAGTACCAGTGTTAGGCATATTGTCTTACCTTGTTCTAAGTCAGCAAGGTCACAGCTGATACCAGATATTATTCGATGTTATAGCAGGTTGATTTATGGTTTTAAAATAGTTTCCTGCGACGATTTAGATTACATTTGATGATTTGGCTTAGCTGTTTTCTTCATTTCTCCTGCGGATATAATTCAGCGGTGGCCGTACTATTATATTCACTGAGACAAAAGATTCTGCTTCTGAGTTTTCCAGCTTGTTGCCCGGATCCCGGGCTTTGCACGGGGACATACAGCAGGCCCAACGTGAGGTAGAGTCTTATCTAGAGTATATCATTTTTCTTTCTTTTGCTCAAGCAAAACGAATCCTGTTGTTTCACAATTTCTCAGTTTTGGTATAATGCTTGCAGGTCACCCTTAATGGGTTCCGGTCGGGCAAGTTCATGACACTAGTCGCTACAAATGTGGCAGCACGGGGATTAGATATCAATGATGTTCAGTTAATTATCCAGGTACATTTGGATACACATGTTTTACAGAAGTTTGTGATGTGTTAGTGATTCCATAATGTTTAACGTTATTTCTATTACAGTGTGAGCCTCCACGTGATGTAGAAGCATATATTCATCGGTCTGGACGAACAGGGAGAGCAGGTATATCCTAAGTTTGCTCTTCTTTTTTTGTAAATTGGAGATGATACCGAGAAGTTACTAAAATTTCAGGCAATACTGGAGTTGCTGTTATGCTTTTTGATCCTAAAAGGTCAAGCATATCTAAAATAGAAAGAGAATCTGGTGTGAAATTTGAGCATATATCTGCTCCTCGGCCTGTTGATGTTGCTAAATCGGCTGGTGTAGAAGCGGCGAAAATAATAACAGAAGTCTCAGACAGGTTGCTAATGATGTTATTTTATCTCTTATTTGTAAGTTGCCAACTCAGATCTTAACCCATATGAGATTGCAGCGTAATTCCTGCCTTCAAGTCCGTTGCTCGGGAGCTATTGGCAACTTCTGGTCTATCAGCAGAAGATCTACTTGCCAAAGCACTAGCCAAGGCTGCAGTGAGTTTTCATCCTCATCCACACTGGACCTTTTGATTCTCTTCATATTCTGAATCTTACTTTAATGAGAGTTTAACTCTGGTTTCCACTATTGCATGATTTTTCAGGGCTATTCTGAAATAAAGAGTAGATCCCTTCTAACATCTATGGAGAACCATGTTACATTACATCTTGAAGCTGGAAAACGTATTTACGCGCTTTCGTAAGTTCATGAAACCTTTTTCATTTGTGTATCTTTGTAATTTTTTTAGTATAACCACCGATATCTAGTTCATTGGGTGACTAATCTGGATTTAAATACTGCAGAGGTCAATTATGGTGACTACCTTTCCAATCCAATTTGCTCTATTCACAATGACAGAACTTGAACCCCTAACTTTACTTAGGATCTAGGACCTCAGCTTTAGAATTCTTTAAAACAAGGAATTATATTCTCTAATTTCAAAGGAAAATTATTTGTTCACCGTCCGTGATAACTAACAAAAGCTAGCTGGTTTGAGGAAACACTTAATGTGCACCATTAATTGTTATTTTTGTTGCTGAACTATCGGAACTGGATTCATTTTTCCTTACTTTTTTCATGTATTAGGTATGTTTTTGGTGTGTTGAAAAGATTCTTGCCCGAGGAAAAGGTTCAGTCAGTGCAGGGTCTGACCCTTACAGCCGATGGAATGGGTGCAGTCTTTGATGTTGCAGAAGAAGACGTGGAAATATTTCTTGCTGGTATTTCCCCCCTACTTCATGGTTTAATTGGTGATTGTATTGAGTCGTTTGCACTTGATATGTTATTCCTTAACATCATATATCAGTCGTCTGTTCTATTGTATCATCATTTCTTGCCTTGTGGTCTCAGGTGCTGAAAATGCAGCTAATGTTACATTAATGGTGATGAAGAAAAAATTGCCACGTTTACAAGAGAGAGACCAGTCGAGAGGGAGGTTCGGTGGTGGACGGGGTAGTTTTGGTGATCGAAGCGGTGGTGGTGGTAGGTTCTCTGGCGGCAGAGGTGGGCGAGGAGGATTTTCTGAACGAAGAAATGATAGATTATCGGGTGGTGGTCGAGGCCGCTACAATAGCAAGAAATGGTGAGGGCTTCCCTGAATCTATCTTGTGTGATTTCAGCCGCATCAAAAGGGAAATGGCTCCTGGCTTTGTAGGCAAAAACTACTTCTGAAGATTGAAGAAAATGTTCAGTCTGAGCCTACGGAAAATTGTCTGTCTATCTCTATTTTATCTATACGGTTATTTAGTGTTTCTCTCGGGGATGTTTCTGTTTTAGTAGTCCCCGCTTTTCTTATGTGTTGGTGAAGGTGTAAGAATTACATCTAAATATGTATTCTTCCCCTGCAATCATAACATAGAACAGGGGAAAAATGAGGATTTTAAATAAAAACTAATAATATCTTAATAATAATAGGCTTAATGACTCCATTGCCCCTAAACTATGCATTTTTTCGTGTCGGCCCCTAAAGTATTATTCGAGACGCTTTGTCCTATTAACTAAAAATCGTGACCTCATATGCTCCTCCATTAAAAAAATTCTCACGGACCAATCAGAACGCATTACGTGTCATTTTATTAACAAAAAAAATAAGTTTATATAAGGGACTAAAATGAACAAAAAAATAAAATTTGGTCCAATTAAGTTTGAGTTTTTTTGTTAATAAAAATGATACGTGGCGCGTTTTGATTGGCCCGTGAATTTTTTTTTTAACGAATAGGGCATATGAGGTCACGATTTTTAGTTAAGGGGCAAAATATCTCGAAAAATACTTTAGGGGCTAACTCGAAAAAAATGTATAATTTAGAGGGTAATAATAATAATAATATCAAAGCAATCCCTTGATTCCTTTATTATGATCCTCACGCCACCCCTTTAAGCCTATAAAGCCTCTTGTATCCCACGGTGGTCCCTTCCTCAAGATTCCTTCCATCATTTCATGCCGTACGACCCTTCGGCCTAATACAATCGGCTCTCACCACATTGAATCCCAGCCCTCCATTATGTTCGTTCTTGTTACCTTCCCTTGGGCCTTGGTGACCAATATGTCTCTGTACCAAACCCACCACCTTTGTCCCCTAGCTTTTACGGAGAATTTCTGGGTCAAATTCACGGGAAATATCATGTTGATCGCAGTCTTATCTAAAATAAATTTAATTATGAGCAAAGTCACGGGGAATAAAAGTGTTTTAAGCTGGTTAATATACAAACTAATTTTGAATCGAGTATTAACAACTTCTTGGCCAGCTCATGCATAATCTTTTAAAGAGTTTAATAAAATTGTTAAGGCATACGAGCTTCCTTCATATATTCCGAAGATCTCTCCCCTCGATTCAGTTGGTGGTATTTCCCCAACTTTCCCTTCCTTTTTTTCACGACCATTTAATTGCTCTATGCACACTTCAATGATTAGTTAGGGTCTATTATTATTATTATTATTATTATTATTATTATTATAAGCAGAGTTAATTGCACTACACATCTTTAAATTATAATCATCATTTTAAATTAATTTATAGACTTTAGAATATTTTAACTTCATCCTCAAATTATGACTCTCATTCTAAATTGGTCCGCAAACTTTTAAATATTCTAGTTTTATCATAAAAAATATAACTCTTATTTTAAATTAGTCTCAAAACTTTTGAATGTTCCAATTTCGTCATCAAACTATTGTGTAGGTCTCATTGTATTATTAAATACGTTTACATGACAATTAATAATTTTTACAATGTTTTATTAACATGTGATATAATTAATATATACCGATAATTTGGGAGGTGAAATTAGAATGTTCAAAATTTTGGAGACTAATTTAGAATGAAAGTCATAATTTGAGGATGAATTGAAATGTTCAAAAGATTTTAGGTCATTTTAAAATGAAGATCATAGTTTAAGAACGTGTGGTGCAAATAATTTTTAAATTAAAAGAAAATGGCTATGTTTGACAATTAGCGGATAGTTGATAGCTGATAGCGGGTTACATTAGCTGATAACTGATTGCATTAGCTGATTTGACTATTTAAACAAGAAAAATGGCATATAAGGACATGATTATATTCGATACTTATTTAAATAGTTTATTAGTTATCAATATTTTGTATCTATTAATATTAATTAAACTGTGAAAATAATTTTTGAATATAACGTTATTGAGCATATTTGAAAGATCTATATATTATTTTATTATTTATATAATTATTTTGAGTTGGATAAAATCAAGGTCGGGTTGGATTAAATACTAATAAAATCAAGGTCGGGTCGGGATTGAGTTAGGATATTTAAATTTTGAGTTGGGGTCTAGCGGCCAGAAACCCACTCTACCCCGTTGTCATGGGTTGGTTATCGGAATCTCAAGTCACTATAAATACCAATTTGATCGAAAAAAAAGTTGCATGCACTAAGCTCAAAGAAATTGTTAGTAGAGATACTTTTCTTTTATCATAGTTAGTAGAGATACCAATGTGTATTAAACAAAACTTTTAATTTAATAATGGCCGGTGAGGTCATTTTCCATAATTGCTTTTGTTTATTCGAAACCCCGAAGAAAGCAGCATTTTGCAGAAGGAAAGATCAAGCAAACATTATACCCTAACAAACGTATGATCTGCTTGTTTTCTTTCTTTTCTGGTGGGGGAATCAACAGGAACAAAAGCTGGAATTTAATCTTTGAACATTAATGTTCCCTTTACAACAAAGCGATGAGCTGTTGTATCAGATTTTCTCCACTACTACTAACCAACACAAAATCCCACAAGATCTGATAAAGGGTCATACAGTAGTGGAGGCCAACCCTATATTTACAAACGCCATGGCGAAAACCCGGCGGCGGAAGCCCTGTCATACGGAGGCTGGCGGTGGCGGTGAAGGGTTAGCAGCCTGTGATAAATACAAGAAACAGAAGCTGCATAGGGAGATTGAACGACAAAGGAGGGAAGATATGTCTTCCCTTTACGCTTCTCTCCTTTCCCTTCTCCCTGGTGATTATATCAAGGTAAAACAAAGCTTGCTTAACATTATGTTCAACACGGATGGACCGAGAGGGGTGTTGGGACAGTCACATCCCTGAAATTTTATTATTTTCTTTGTATTTTCTATTATGACCTAAATTCGCACCCCTTGAAAATTTACAATTTATCACTTTTAAATTTCTAATATAATTCCCTAACAATTAGTACCCTATGTCCGTCCTTGATGTTCAAGATTTCTTTAGGTTGTTGTCTTGTGCTGTTCTTGTCTGGTTTATGTTTTGGGGTTTTCAGGGAAAGCGATCGATGTCGGATCACATGAACGAGGCTGTGAATTACATAAAACATTTGGAGAAGAAGATCAAAGAGCTTGAATCTAAGAGACATGAACTAAAGAGAGTGTCCGATTTGGGAAGTGTTGGCTCGGGAAAAACCAAACCTGCTTCAAACTATTGTTTCATAATCCGACCAAGCTTCATAGGCGTTGAGATTACGTTTCGATGTGGCTTTGACGACCAAGATTTGCCCCTTTCAAAAGTGTTGTCTGTACTTGTTGATGAGGGACTGTCTGTTGTCAGCTTTGTTTCATCAAAATCAGATGAATATTTACTTCATACAATCCAAACCGAGGTTTGTGTTCTTTCCTGATAATGTTAGGGTTTTGCTTCTGTTTCAAAAGCTGAGCTGATTTACTCATTGAATTCCGTTTAACAGGTCAATGATCCAACAAGCATCAACATATTCAGGCTGCAACAGAAACTAAACCCTAAATTAGTGAAGTAACAAAATAACTTTGTGTTTTAGATTTGATAGGGTTTGATTGATCTTTCACCAGTCACCACTGGCATATATTGACATTGTCTAACTTTCTAATTTGAGGAAATGGATTTTATGGATTTTTTTTTGTGATTCCTATAAGTACGGTGTGATCTGATATCTTTTATGTTCGTTTTATTGTTCATATTTAGTCTTTTTCGATATTCAAACCTGAATTCTCGCCAAGAGAGCGTAATTTCTCTTACCATTGCATCCAACACTTGTTCGTGAATAATTTTAGGTAACTTTAGTGCAACAAGAAAAATGCTAAACATAGTATGATTAACGTTCCTTTTTCTAGTAAGCTTCTTTGCAGCATTGTATTACTTGCTCTTGGTTACTGCATTCTAGTTAGTGTTAAACATATATTGACATACTTACTGCATTATTCTGTTTAGAAATGTATATATATAGAGAGAGTAGGATACATTGACGGTGTAAAACTTTTAAGTTTTACATATTTTTTGGATGGTTGGATAAGTAAGAATGAATGGTTGAGTTTAAGAGTACGAAATTAATAGATTTTTATGAGAAAAGAAAACAAGTAAACTATTCTTAATTTAAAAGTTTTAATCTCAATTATTAAATTTAGTTATCCTTAATTTAAATTTTGCAGTGTCTAAGAATGAATCCTAACTCATATATATATATATGGATAAATTTTGATGTACATTCTGCATACTATAAAACTCAAATCTTGAGTTTTTAACCCTAAACTTATTTTTATAAATGTTTATCTAATTGATCATCTGCTCATCACATGATAGAAATATTAGATACATGGAACGTATCCCTTTATACGTATACATTTCATAATGGGGTACAGTTGTGGTGTGTGCCGTACACACACACATATATATATATATATATCAGCATAAGGATTTGTGTTCTTTTTATATTCTTGATTTGATATTCAGAAAAAGTTAAGTTGATCGAATTTTAAATAAGAGATAAAACTCTTTAAACATTTCTTCTTTCATTTATAAAACTTAAACTTAAGACAAAGAATGGATCGGGTTGGAGAGGCGGTCGTTCCTTTGAAAATTTGAAATTCGTATATAGTTTTTAAAAATTTTAATTTTTTATATGTTTTCTATTGAAAATCAATTTCCCCCTTAAATTTTATAAATTCGCATCTAACATAAAATCTTATGCTCGTCCTGCATAATACTTTATTTAAAGGATACCGAACTAAATATCATATGAAAAATGCTTTGATACACAAGCTTGTGTAAATTATACAAGTCGTCTAATTTTAAGATTTAGAGATTTAGGTTAAGGTTTAGGAGTTTAGATTGTAGTGCGTAGAATTTAGAATTAGAAATTATAATTTAAGGTTTAGAGTTTAAAATTTAAAATATTAAATTTAGAGATTTAAATTTTAAATTTTATAATCTAAATATAAATGACTGTACAAATTATTTTTTACATAACTTATATACTTATCAAAATATAACTCATATCCTATATACGCCAGCGATGTTGCCTTGATTAACCAACTCAATCGTCCACAGTCATACAGACAGCCCGTACACACTTTAGAAAAGGAATTCATTTTTCTTCTTCAATATATTAAAAAAAATGCAGCTGGAAAGATGAATGGAAAACTCTCAAAGCTGCTTATAATTTTTTTGAGCAAACTGCTTATAATTAATTATTTTAATTCTCAATATATTAGTGCTTGCTCCATAGGGCATGATTGTTACTTTACAATACATAGGTTTATTAATTGTTTTATTTTATATTATTATATGTAAAACAATTAATTAATGTATATTAATTGTTCCTAAAAAAATTAACCGCTTGCTCTTTTATAACTCAGTCATTTTGCATCTTTTTTTGATCTTCTTTTAATCGGCGATCGACGACATCAGTTTTAGTATTGGTCATTGATCACCAGTGTTCAATCTTTTTCATATTTTCTTATATTTCGTTTTAGTTTTTTAAAATTTTTAATAAAATTCTATGTGTTTTGGTTATCTTCTTCTCGCAAATTTTGTTGCGTATGTTTTTTTTCTACCTTTGTAGCACGTCTTTCCTCTGTCTTTATGGCACGTCTCTTCTTGTGACATGTTTTCTGGATATCTTTGTGGCCGCTTGATGCTCGTGTAGTGTTCCTCACGACGTTTGTTCTTGATTTGGGTTTGTCGGTGGTCTTGGATAGTTTGATCCCCTTTTGTGGTTGTTTGCCGATGTAATCAGAACTGTGTAGCGGATCGGAGCCTATGGAACCTATGTAAACAACTCCTCAGGGGACTCTTTCTACTAGGGGTGTTCAAAAATATATGATCCGACCGATCCGATTATCCGATCCAATTTTTATTTTCAGATCGGATATCCGATCCGATTTTAAATTGTTCGGGTCGGATACGGATTGCAATATTTCAAGTTTCGGATTATCTGAAAATTCAAAAATCCAAAAATTCAAATTTTTATGAATATTAATTTTGTTATTTTTAACAATTTGGTGCTTGTTATATCCGAAAATTAAAAAATCGAAATGTTCGTAGACGTGAATCTTGTTTGTTATATTCGAAATTCTGAAATTTTCATAAATAAGAATTTCAAATTCAAAAAAAATTAAATCAAAATATATTTTCGGATAATTGGATATCCGATATCCGAATATTCGGATATCCAATTTTTTTCGGATCGGATATGGATCACTATATCGTCGATCCGAAAAAACCGAATCGGATTCGATCTGATATCTGACAATGAACACCCCTACTTTCTACAACGGACTTTAGAAATTTGTTGTGGTACAAAGAGGAAGTGTCTAATTTGGCCGGAGCAGCCCTTTAATCACCTTCGAGGGTGGAGTAAAAAATATGCGGATATCTAAATTCTCAGCCAGAGCTAACTTTGTCTTTCGATCGACCGCTGCTTTGCCATCCCGTTGGATATGTTAGAAACGAACATTCCAATTCTGATCACACAACTACAAGATATGTAATGCTAAACCCACTAAAAGCACACCCTTCCTTCCCTTAGAGTCTATTTTTCCTCCCCTTTATGTAGGATTAAGATTAAAAATAAAATTTGTCGAAAAAACTCATAAATCAACTCAAACCCTAAATATGATCTTAAAAGTCCTTAATTCATTGAAATCACTTGTACTAATTTGTCTAATAGTGTATCAAATATAATTTGGCTTAAAGGTATTATAAGCCCTTGAATTTTTGAAAAAAAATCAATTAGACCTTAAACTTTTTTTGCATCCAATTAAGCCCTTATACTCCAAAATTTCATCAATTCACCTATTTGACCAACATTGACTGTTAAATTTAACACTTTTTTGGATCAGTTGGTGCAACGTATCGTGTTACAGTGTTGTCATTGGGTATTTTCAAAAAAATTTATTTTATTTAAAAAATTCTTTAAAAGTTCTAAAAATTCTAAAAAAACTTTAAAAATCATAAAAAATAATTATCTATAAAATCTATAAATGTCACATGATATAATTATAGTGTGTCACGTGCAGTAATATTTGAAGCAAAAAAATGTTGAAAATTGATGGTCAAAATTGGTTAAATGTCTTAATTGATTAAATTATTAGTTTAGGGGCTTAATTGGGTGTAGAAAAATTCAGGGGCTTAATTGATTTTTTTTGGGAAAATTTAAGGGCTTCAAGCACCCTTAAGCCATATAATTTTGAAGAGATGTGAATTCGGGGATTAAAATTTGGATGTATTCAGATATTTGGTTTCAACACTAAAAGTGGATCCTTGATTAAATTGACTGATTTTTCTACCCCTTTGTGAGAAAATGTTGAAAGTGTTGTTTAAACTTTCAACAATTAATATTGTGTTTTCAGAAAATTTATGTATTAAGGTTGTTTATATGGTTAAAACGCTCTTACCCATATCCTAATACATATAGAGCTATTCATATGAGTTGGAGATTTTTATTGACAAACCATAAATGAACTTCATTAACGCAACAAATTACAACAAGATCCTTAGGCCATGAGGAATAACAGTTGGCCAGTTAGCAGGACAAGAACTTGTTCGGACAGGTTTGGCTACACAACAGCAGTTTTATTATAGACATGTTTAATTTTGAACGATATATTCAATATCGCTGAGACCTCATGTTTTGAAAAAATATGAAGTTTTATCCAATAATTTTAAATTATATAATATAAAAAGTCGATCTATATCGAACAAATCGCGCTATGTGTAAAATGTGAGATTATAACTCGTTTTTTTCAGAATACAAAGTCTCTTTTACGTGGTCAATTTGAAATTATTTTTTTAAATAATATTAGCGAGAGTTATTTACGAAAATAACTATTTAAAAAAAGTTTTTTATATAATAATGCCCATTAGAATAGAGAGGTATTGGTGTGTGAGAAAGCATCTGCAAGTTGGGTTGGAAAAGGAAAGGAGCCGTCCTACAATACTCTAGGCTTTTCCACTACTCCCTCAGATTCCATTTCATTTTCTGTTTTCTCATGCAAAACGGTTTGTATATTTTTTTATTATGTAGTATATACTATTCAATTAATTTATATATACATTTGTCATAAAAATAACTTTTAAATCCAATTTTCATATACAACTGCATAAATATGTATTTCCGAATAAAACTACAGAGCATTTTCCCTCGTTAATGTATCGAGGTCGAGGGATACCTTGGCAACCAAAAAACTATGCGCCGCCGTAAATTGGGAGTCTCCGCCCTCGCACGACGGCGCTCCAACCCTCTTTCCCTATGGCCAATAAGAGAAAGCATATTAAATGGTCCGTTCAGATAATTTTTTGTTTTGTTTTGGGAGCCGCGTGTTGCAGTTGTTGTGCAAATCAAGCATGACAATTGACAATCCCTCTTATAAACCTCTATCCCCGCCCCTTCATTTGTATTTTAAATTAGGAATATAATAGTTTTTTTAGAGAGTTTACACAAATATTGGGGTTAATTTTTTTCACAAATATGACACAAATAAAATTATTTTTTTATAAATATTATGATTGTTACAGTAGATGTAAAGATGATTTGAATACACACGTCTTTAAATAATAATTTTAATTTTTGAATAAAAAAATTAAAGATGTTAGAAATACCCACGTGGACATACCGAAGATGGTGGGTAATTAACTCGCCTTTACTTTTTTCATGTTTAAAGACGATAGGTAATCCCAACATCTTTGAATTTTTTATTCAAAAATAAAAAAAATATTATTCAAAGACGTGTCTTTAAATTATCTTCATATTTACCGTAACAACTATAATATTTATGAAAATAATTTTATTTGTGCTATATTTGGGGAAGTTAACCTCAATATTTGTGTAAATTTTTCGTTTTTGGGGGGCAATTATATATTTTATCAATTTAATCATTAATGAGCTTTTTTTTACATTAATTCCGAATTTGAAGGGTTTTTTTCAATTTTATTCATTTTAATATATGAATGTGTCATATGTTACGATATTGTCACGGGGCTAGGGCTCAACCCTAGTGATTCGTGCGGCTTTAGACGCCTTTGACGCTAATCGGTCGATTCTCACGCCTAAGTAAGCCTTCAACCAGCCTTGTGAGTACTCCTACTCGACAACGGCTCAGACAAGCCCTCCAGGCTTCGATGGATGCGGAAGCGCTTTAAGCACTATGGTGGCTACTCTTGGCCACTCGAGAGGCAACTAGCTCAAAGAGCTTTGGAAACAAAGACAATTGAAAGGAACAAGAGAAAAACTATAGTATATGCCTCATAGTCTTATTACTCTTCTCAAATGAGAGAATGAATGGAATGAGATGGATTGGATGATGATACAAATGAGAGTGGGAGGCTCTCTATTTATAGTTGAGCTCCCACTCAATCAATGGTACGGATCGATTTACATGGATGGCCAGGATTAGCCCAAATCCTTACAAGAATCTCTAATCTAGGAAAGAATATCAAATCCTACCTAATTACATCAATTAGTAGGTTTATTTCCTCAGATAGTTGATCACACCCGATATGGCAAGATTCCTCGTTTGACTTCTTGTCTCCTGCCATTTCTGAAAAAGCTAGTGTGATTGGACTCTCTAGCATTCTCCAAGTGTTGGGCCAAGTCTGGTGGTCTTGGCAAGTCCGATGATCCACTTTGAACCCCTTGGGCGGATCATTACGCAACTGTCTCGGACCAAAAGGTTTGGGCCGTGACAATATCAAAATATCATAATATTAAAAGGTTTGAAATAAAATACAAAAGCCGCATCTCCTTTTTTCTCTTTTTTCCTATGCCCGCTACAACTAGTTTTTTTTTTTTTTACATAATCGACGACGACATCAGCTTTAGTGCTAGTTGCCAACTGTCTGTAGTTTTTCTTTTTATTTTTTAATTTTTAAATTCAATAATTACGTCCTTGTGACACGTTTTTTTTTCTACCTTTTGATACGTACTTTCTGCTTTTTAGCCCATTTTCCTCTTAATCGGCGGATTGACCACTTTTTTCTTTTATTTTTCTATCAGGGTTGGATTTGACGTCGCCACGACTGATCAAGATGTCACTCTTTTGATTATCCTGTTGATCTTCTGTTTTAGACCTTCAGACCGAATTTGGATACGAACTCATAGTCACCGTTCTTGTTTCGCGATTGAATTTTGGTAATGACCGTGTTGTCGACGTGCCTTATTATTGTAATATGCATTTTTAATGTTGTTTGTTGATGGTTTTTACCTTTCATCGTCGAGCTTTGGCGATGTTTGTATCTATTTTGTTTCGAGCCTTTTAAGTTAAGATTTTTACCTTTTCTTTGTATGGTCATGTTTATGATCTAGATACGTTAGTTTTTATATTATTAGGAATATGTCCGAATCAAGTTTATTTACCATAGTTGTAAACTTTCATTATATTTTTGAATTTTTTATTTTTTAATAAAATTAACGTACTCATATTTAAAAAAACAAAAAAAAACAGTTTAGGATAATGTTCAGAAAATTTCAAGGACAGAAGTAAAAAAAGAAGAAGCAAAGGATAATTTTATTATTATAGTGTTTAAAATCAATAATATTATCATTTATTTTTAATTGTATTAATTTAGTCTTTAAACTATCGGACTTTATTATTATTTCCATTTGATCGACAAAAAATATTAATGAGTGTTACGATATTAGCATAATAATTACTTGTGTTGATGTGACAGTTCACGGATAAATAACGCCGTGGTAGAAATTGTTAATTAATTTTATTATAAAATATAAAAATACGGAATTATTATTATTATTATTATTATTATTGTTATTATTATTATGTGAAGGGTCCTATTCAAGATCGTTCCACAATCTTCGACTTTTTGCAGGAACTTCTTTCTTGGGCTCTACAGACCAGTTGCTTTGCTTTAGCCTCTGCTATCATTTCCCATTACTATATAGGAGTCATATTTTTCCCAACTTTCCCTTTCGGAGATACGCTGTCAATCATAATATTCCAACCCCCACAACAAAGATCATAACCCACTCGAATCAAACACTCCACTTCTCTTGTCCCAAACAACAACAACCTAGTTAGTTCCCATGTAATGCTTCTTCTCCTTTCTCTTCTGGTTTTGGTCAAAGTATTTCTCTGTTTCTTGTTTGGTCTCGTTCAAGATGAGTGACACCAAAAAGCAAACACAACAACAGTTGTCGTCTTCTCCAAAAGAGTTAGAAGAATCCTCGGAATCAAAGCAACAGAAGCATCTACAGCTGCAGGCGTCGGCTGGTGTTGTGGTCACCGCAACTGGTCCACCACCTTTCATCTCCGCGCCTTTATATGTACCTTCTTCTACATTTGAACAACAGCAGTTCGAGTCTGTTAGCCCCAAGAGACCGCGATATAACAGTGGTGGTATCGGGCAATGGAAACGAATCACCACCGAGTCAAGTCCACAAACTCAACCTCGTGTCACTACCGGTTCCCCCTCCGACACTGCTTCTTCTCCACCGCAGTCTCCTCTCCCTTCCATTACCTCAGGCGGACAAGAAACGAGCAAACCAGAAGGGGATCAGCAGTTTCATCACCAATTCAGGAAGGGGAAATACGTGAGTCCCGTTTGGAAACCGTATGAAATGTTGTTGTTAGCTCGGGCTTGGAGGGTTCAGTATCTCGGTGGTGGGTCTGATGCTTCTGGTTCGAGAGCCGATGTTGCAGGCCAACCAACGAGAGGCAAAACCAGGGCTGATAAAGACAAGGAAGTGGCGGAGTTTTTGAACAAACATGGGATCAACAGAGATGCCAAGACAGCTGGGACTAAGTGGGATAATATGCTGGGTGAGTTTCGGAAAGTTTGTGAGTGGGAAAGAGGCGCGGAAAAAGAACAAATCGGTAAAAGTTATTTCAGACTTTCTCCTTACGAAAGGAAACTCCATAGATTACCCGCTTCTTTCGATGAAGAAGTCTTCGAGGAGTTGTCCCAGTTCATCGGCCCTCGCATCAGAACTTCACCAGGCGATGATGGTGGTGGCTTTAAAGCTCTGCCTTTGCCTCCTTTCAAAGAACAACTTCCTCTCTCCGCCACGAAACAACTGGTGCCGACGACGAGTCTGTTAGGGTTCGACGTTGGTGTTGGCTACCATTCTTCTTCTTCTTCAAAGGAGCTTCGTAGGATCGGGAAGATAAGAATGACATGGGAGGAGTCTGTTAATTTATGGGCGGAAGAAGGTGAGCTTTATAGAGGAAGAGTTCGAGTTCGAGGTTCGAGCTTTCTAAACGCAGATGAACTCACTTTCTTTGATGATTCCATGATTGCCTGTACAATGGAAGCCATGGAAGATGATCCGCTAAAAGGCTTCTCCGTCGATAGATTCCTCAACGGACAGCAAGTTAAAGTCTTTGGCAGAAGAAAGGCATCAGCTTCTACTTCTTCCGGTACCAAAAAAAAACATGTTCTTTTGATGTTCGTTTTCTGAAAATTTACAGACATTCCCATTAATCTTAAAGTCACCCTCTTTAATGATATCAGGTTTCATTGAAAGAGCTCAGCCTCCTTTTGTTGAACCCTTTATCAGATGTAAGTCCATGTAAAAATTTATTGTTAAATTGAGGAAACATGCATGCGTTTATAAGATTATTGTTTTGTTTGCTACAGCAATGCCTCTGATGGAGTTACAAGACCCTACGGAATACTACGTCGCGTGCCTTAGAGTTCCTCCGACGACATTGCCGAGCTTGCTCGAGCTTTCATGGCATTTACAAGAGCCACCGCCCGAGGAATATCGGTTTCCGTTGAGGAGAGATGTGTACCGAGATTTACCACCTGGTAAAGAAGTTCTATTTACTGCTTCTAATGAACCGTTAGATTGTAGATCTATCGTGTATGATATGTTGGGTACGATTATTCGTACGAACCCTAGTCTCGGTGCTGCTACTGCCACAGGCAGAGACTCTTATATTGGCCTTTGGGATGATTGCATCAATAGGGTTGTCTCGAAATTATGTTCGGTTGAAATGGTTATTATCCGGAAACCGTCTTCATCGTCGACCGATCAGCCATTGCAGGATCAATGGCCAAACGTAACAGGTTTTGTTAAAAATTATTGCTTGTGGAGGGGGGAGGAGATTGATCAATTGAGGGAAGATCAGCTTGATCCATCATCATCAATTGTGGAGAAGTTTTTATGGACTTACATGGATCTTCCGTACGTATTAGGCTATTATGCTGTTGGCTACATGGTGACATTTTGCGCATTAACCCGGTCACAAGATCGGGTTGTGTTGACGGATTTATATTCGGTAGATCTATCATCCCCATCGGAGAGACTAAAAGCCCTAGTGCCTTGTTGGAGGATTGCAGGCCTGTTGCCCTTACTGGCCGATCGATGCTTGAGTAACCTCCATAATGTTGGTTCGTACAAGCAATTCCCATTCAGTGATTTCGAAAGGATTGATTTGGGGAACGGAAACATAATGGAAATGACACCGAATACGGCGGTACGATCGTTCTCGAGCAAGAAAAAGTGGGCGACAGTGAAAGAAATCTACGATCACATGTTGGATCATAGAATCCCACATACCGAATTCATTTGTCGGGCACCCGAGAAGGATGCTACATTGGCGTTTAAGCCTAGAGGGTGCAAATTCAAGCCACTAAACTGTGACCAACTAGCGGAAGCTCTCAAGTACGTGACAAAAGCATTGGTAGCTCTACATGACTTGAGCTTCATGCACAGGGACTTGTGCTGGGACAAAGTGCTGAGACGGAGCGACAGCAACAACGAATGGTTCATTGGTGGGTTCGACGAAGCGGTAGGTGCACCACAGATATACCCACACCGGGTCTCGGATGCACGAGGAAGGTATGCCCCGGAGATGGGGCGGGGATTACACGGGGTTAAAGTCGACGTGTGGGGAGTTGGGCACTTGATCAAGACCTGTGGGCTAACGAATTTGCCTGAGATGCTGCGAGAGTTACAAAACAGGTGCTTGGATCAGAACCCTGAGCAAAGGCCGACAGCAGCCGATTGTTACCACCACTTGTTGCAGCTGCAGTCAGCTTCATCCAGTGCAACATACTGAATCCACACCGTCGGATCACAGATTAACCATTTTTATATTTTTATCAAGTCCCTAAGAACATTTTTTATGTACGACAGTGATTAATTAATGATGTAGGGTTTTCGGTATCTAGAGTTGTGTAACTGTAGGGGGGATGTTTGAATAGAACTGGCGATGAATTGAATGAGACGTGGGTGGTTGTTTTACGAGGGAGGTCTCTCTGTCTGCTTTACTGGTGAGATTTTTGCAGAGAAATGGCGGCTACTCCTAAAAGGCTATGGCTGCTACTTATGCAATCCTTTGTCATCAAATCAAATTTAACTTTTTGTGCACTTAATATTTGTAATCACCGAAATCATATTTTTTATTCGGGTTTTAAAGTTTTTTTTGATTTATTTAATTTAAAAAAATTCGTTCAATTTTCACTCTTCGAGGATGTTGAGTTCTTCGATCAATCTACTCATCTGCTTTCTAGGTTGAGACTTACCAAAGTACAATGCTGCTCGGTCGAAAATATATGCCTTATTGCTCGCCATTTTCTCTATTTTTTTGTTTTTTTCTTTCTTTTTTTGCTTCATCTTCTGTTGAATGGGTGACCCGCTCCATTAGAAGTTTAACGAGATAGGGTCGGGTGATCTGCTCTATTGGAATTTCACGGAGTAAAGATCTGAGGTGGTAGTTCATCTTCTATTGGATGAGTGACCTGCTCCATTGGTAGTTCAAGGAGTAAAGATCCGAGGTTGTAGTTCCTCTGTTATTGGATGGGTGACCTGCTCTATTGGTAGTTTCAAGGAGTCAAGGTCTGGTGATCTGCTCCATTGGAATTAGTAAAGATCTGAGGTTGTAGTTTTTCTTCTTTTTTTTTAGATGGGTGACCTGCTTCATTGGTAGTTCAAGGAGATAAGGTCGAGTGATCTGCTCTATTGGAATGAGTAAAGATCTGAGGTTGCAGTTCCTCTGCTTCACAGACTTGTGTTGGTACTCATTCCGCTCGCCACTCCAGGGAGATGAGACTGGCGTATCTCCATTTTGAATGTCTCAGGCCTCCTTATGGGTTCGTGCCTTAGAGATGTTTAAAAAAATGATCCTTTCAAGGCGCTCATTTGGGTTTTCACATTGATTTTCAATTTTCTTTTCCCCCCTCTTTTTTCCCTCTTTTTTTCCTTTTTTGTTTTTTTCTTCATTCTTTTTATTTTCTTTCTTTTTTCTTTCTTTTTGGTTTTTTTTTTATTTTTTCAACTACAAAATTGATAAAAATGTAAACTTAAAAGATTGCAAAATTTGACCAAGCTACTATATCTCCGAGAAGACAAGGTCTGAAGTTTGTAAAGTTGATCCAGCTACGACACCGATGAAGAGACATGATCTGACGTTTGTATTTGACCAAGCTACCATATCACCGGGGAGGCAAGGTCTGCAGTTTGCAAGGTTGATACAGCTACAACACCGACGAAGAGGCAGGATCTGAAGTTTATATTTGACCAAGCTACTATACCGCCGAGGAAACAAGGTCTGAAAGTTTAAAAGTTTTGATTTGATTTGATTACTCCTTCGTGTCAAGGATGCTGAACTCTGTCAAAGATGATATGTTTCTTCTTCTTGAGGATGCCTAACAATCTTATTCTTTCTCTTAGGTTCCACTCCTTCATGTCAAGGGTATTGAAACTTGATGGAAGTGATCTTTTTCATTTTCTTTGTTTCCAAGGCCTCAGTTTAGATTTGTGCCCCAGACATTTTCAAAAAAAGGTTCTTTTCAATGTGAATTTTCGCGTTTTCACTTTGATTTTATTTTTCTTTTCCTTCCTCTCTTTTTTGAATTTATTTTTTATTTTTTCTCTTTTTTTACTTTTTTCTTTTCTTTTTTGATTTTTTTAAATTTTCTTCTTCTTTTTTTTTCAAACAAAATATTTATTGTTTACATCTGAAGTTTGCTCCATTGCAGCTCCAGGGAGATAAATTAAGTCATGTCCATTTCGATGCCTCTTCAGGGATATGAACTCGTATTGGTTCTCATTCTGCTGCCACTCCAGGGAGATGAGATAAATGTGATGAAGTTTGTTCCACTGCCGCTCTAGGGAGGCGAACTTTATGTCTGGTCCATTACTTTGAACGTCCCGGGCCTCCTTTTGGGTTCGTGCCTAGGATATTCTGAAAAGATCATTTTTTTAAGGTGCCCTTTCGGGTTTTCTCCTTGACTTTATTTTTCTTTTTCCTTCATCTCTTTTTTGAATTTCTTTTTTCTTTTTTCTTTTTCTTTTTCTTTCTTTTTCTTTCTTTTTTTTATATTTTTCACTTCTTTTTTTATTTTTTTCATTTTTTCTCCTTAAGTAAGGATGGAACTAGGACATTTATTTTCTTGAAAAAGGATAAAGTTGAAAATGTCCTTATGAAATGACTGGGTTATGAAACTCGGTTTTAGAAATTATCCTGAAGCTAGGAAAATATCCTTTTGAAAAGATTGAGTTATGGAACTCAGTTTTGGAAATTATCCAGAAGTTTGGAAAAATATCCTTTTTAAAAGATTGAGTTATGAAACTCAGTTTTGGAAATTATACTGAAGTTTGGAAAAATATCCTTATAACTCAGTTTTGGAAATCAACAAAAAGTTGGAAAAATATCCTTACGGAAGGATTGAGTTTTGAAAATTTTCCAGAAGTTTGGAAAAATATCCTTATGGAAGGATTGAGTTTTGAAAATTTTCTAGAAGTTTGGCAAAATATCCTTATAGAAGAATTGAGTTTTGAAATTTTTCCATAAGTTTGGAAAAATATCCTTATGGAAGGATTGAGTTTTGAAAATTTTCCAGAAGTTTGGAAAAATATCCTTATGAAATGATTGAGTTTTGAAAATTTTCCAGTAGTTTGGAAAAGTATCCTTATGGAATGATTGAATTTTGAAATTTTCTAGAAGTTTGGAAAAATATCCTTATGAAAGGATTGAAAATTTTCTAGTAGTTTGGAAAAATATCCTTATGGAAGGATTGAATTTTGAAATTTTTCCAATAGTTTGGAAAAATATCATTGTGGAAAGATTGAGTTTTGAAGATTTTCCAGAAGTTTGGAAAAATATCCTTATGAAAGGATCAAGTTTTGAGAATTTTCCAGAAGTTTGGAAAAAACATCCTTATGAAAGGATTGAGTTTTGAAAATTTTTCAGAGGTTTGGAAAAATATCCTTATGGAAGGATTGAGTTTGCTTTTGAAAATTATTTCATGTATTTATGCAAATGGGATGCATGTGCATGCTTTTGCGGTGATACAAGGATGCAATGTTATGTATGTCATGATGTATGGTCAAGTTTAAAAGATGCAATGATGCATATGCCTCTAAGTATGCTTTCATGATGCATGGTCTCATTTTGGTAATGCAATGATACAATGTTATGTTTGTCATGATGTATGGACATGCATGAAATCTTTGTAGGGGTCTTCTTCCTTTGGTTCAATTTGATCTTCTAATTTACTCGAGCAAAAGCTTGCCCCCAATCTTCTTTGTTCTTATTTTTAAATTTCTGAGCTGAATGATCTTTGTAGGCTCGTCTTTTTTTATCTTATCGAGGGAACGACGGCTTTGTCCGATCGAATGTTGCCTCATTTACCTTGCAAATGTTACTTTGACTGAATACCTTTGAAGGCTTTCTTTCTTGTTTTGAATAGCCCTTAGGCCTTTGTACCTTATATCTCTGATGCAAGAAGCCTTTTTTTTAAAAAATATTTTCAAAATAAGAAAATTTTATGAAGTGGAGGAATTAAATACCTCTTGAATGTTTGGAATTAATTGTCGGGTTAGAACCGATGTGGTTCTTTGAAAATATGGACAAAAGTTTGGAAAAGTATGAATAAAGTAAATTTGAAATTTTTGTTTTTGTTATTTTTTTAAGAATAAAACATGGAGAATGCATTGAATAATCACCCACCCTTACAAAAAGGTTTCCCTTTTTACCTTCGGGCCTAGGTAAAAGGTTGATTTCATGCATAACTCAAAAAGATTTTAGGCTACAAAGATGCCCCAACAAAAAGACTTAGGCCTCCGAAGGTTATTTATTCTTCTTCGATCTTCAATTAACTCGTCCAGGGGACCCCATTGTTGAACTTCAGAGTGCTGCTCTCGATCAGGCTATGCACTTGTTCCTCAATGCCCCACAGTTCTTTGTGGTGTGGCCTGA
This sequence comes from Hibiscus mutabilis, assembly GCA_019671005.1. Classification (NCBI taxonomy): domain Eukaryota; kingdom Viridiplantae; phylum Streptophyta; class Magnoliopsida; order Malvales; family Malvaceae; genus Hibiscus; species Hibiscus mutabilis. The sequence continues at coordinate 3,057,274 of CM033750.1, forward strand.
GCTTCCTATATGATAGTCACAGATAGTATCAACATCATATCCTTCTGGGTAAGGAGGCTCATTTGGTTTAGATTAAATCGGGGCTATCAAGCTCTTTTCCACGAGCATTGGGAGTAGCTCTGTATATGTCATCGGGATTGGTAGATAACTTTCTAAAAAGCTTTCGATCGACGTGAAGACGAGTAGCTTGGTTGGCGTGAGGACCAAGGTCGGCTGATCGGATAAGATCCCACTGTATGAACTTCTGATTTATCTCTTTCTTGACTATGGTCGGCAATCTTCCCTTTCTCTGATAGCCGCTTCGATGAGTTCGCCAGATATCACAAGGTCTTCCAAACTCTTAGATGAATTGCCCAATATATATTTTAGAAATGGACCTTTGAGAGTCCTCACAAAGGTAGGCATTATCTCTTTCTCTAGTAGCGGTGGTTGTACTTGTATAACAACATCTCTCCACCTTTGCACGTACTACCAGAAGCTTTCATCGGGCTCATTTCTATGCTCTGCAGTGTTAGATGATCTGGATCGGTATCAGTTATATGCTTGTACTACTCGGTAAAGGCTTTGGCCAGATCTTCCCATGATTGTATATGGTCTTGTTACCTCTCTAAAAGTATTGTTTTTAATGCCAATCTTACAATGCTTTTGCTTGTTTTTAGGTACATTTAGTTGCATTAGGATGTTAGAATCATGCATTTGCATAAGGAGTTTAAAGTTTTGTCTATGCCAGTGTGAAGGGTTGTTTTGTTGGCAATTTTGCAGGTTTGGCATATGATTTGGCCCAGAAAAGTAACACAAGAAGGAGCGCCAGAGAGAATACCGAGTGTTGTTGGCACAGATGGACCAGACAATGCCAAGCACTTGTTGGCAGAGAAATGAACTTGATGCCGCTCCAAGAAGCTGTTGGACCCCGAAAAAATAGGAAATAATCAGGCTCCGAAAAGATAGCAATTGGATCAATCTCCGAAAAAATAACGGATAAGATGGTGCTAAGACTTGTTGGCAGATTCATGCCAAGCTTGGATGCCAGGGCAGCATCGGCAGGATGACGTCAGTCTTAGCCTGATTAGTTATCATTCAAATTTGGATAAGAAGATAATCCCTTATCCCTTGGGCAGTTGAAATTCAAAATTTGAAGAGTTAGTCCTATCCCTTCCTCGCACGCCTATTTAAACACCAACTACGCTAGACTTTAAAGAGGGAGAAAAGATTGGATTGTGAGGAGTTGGTGTGTGACGATTGACAACCGGTTACACCATGGAAGGGTGGTTCGACCAACTTGGCCGAGAAGCCTGGATCTTGAAGGGCTGCATCGAGAGACCCCTTCTAGCCTATTTTTCTCTTTCAAGTTATTTCATTTTGTTTTTAAGGATAATGTATCTCGAAATTGTTTATAGATTGTTGGTTAAATCTCTTACCATGAACTAATTTAATAGTTGGTAGGAGATGTTTGGGTTTTACGTTATTTTCATGCTTTAGTTTTTAATAATAAATTTGCCTTGGCATTGTTGGCCTATTGTGCTTCAATATCTTAACAGACTTGAGATGGGAACGATTAAGTTGTTGAATACTGAGGATAAAAGCTTCGAGAGAAGTCGATCAAGTAGATGAACTTACTTTGGGAGTGAAATCTACCCCTTAGGAGTATAGTTTGGATCTTAATCAAATTGGTTTATTTAAAAGCATGCACTATAGAGATATAGGGGTTTTTACATGATCAATTTAGGGCAATGACCATCAAGAGAGGCTTTGCTAATTTTGAATCTGCTCGGCAAACAATGCCATGATAGGTTGTTATTAAAGGCTGGCACAACATGAATAGCGTGAAAACCAGGCATTCCCTGTCAACGCTCATAATTCATTAAAACACCTTCCTTGCCAACGTCTTTACTTTCATTTCTTTACTTTTTAATTATTTTCCAAAACAAATTTCAAATCAACTTTTTCTTATGGCAAGTAACAATCAAGGCAATTGAATTCCAAGTCAATCTCTGTGGGATCGATACTCAACTTACCAGTTGTATTACTTGCAGACCGTGTATACTTGCACGTAAAAAACTCCTTTTGGCATATTTTATATTTTCTAAGACATATTTTCTGCCACTTTTGCCAGTATTCACTTAGAGAGTCTACAAGTTTTTGGCGTCGTTGCCGATGATTGCAACGGAATTGATTGTTCTTCAACTTTTACTTGTCTTCCTTTTGTTTTTATTTTTACCTTTTACTTTTGTCGGTGTATGACCAGAAGCCATCATGTGGTGGACGAGTGGCCATATGATCCGAAAATTGAGAAAACCTTGCAGAGGTTAAAAAGAAGATTTAGAGAGATACAAAACCAAGGTAATGGAGGGAATTGTGTGGTGAACAATGGAGGAAATCCACTTAACAATGAGATACCACCACCACCTGTTGTCCCAGTTATTAATGAGAGACCTATTAGAGAACATTCGGCACCAACCATTGATAATTTGATGCTAAGACATGTTGGCACAGAGGTAAACGCTGTCAATTTTAAACTTAAGCCAGTAATGATTCAAACTCTTTTGAATGTAGGTCAGTTTGATGGAGCACTCACTGGAGATCCGAGGCAACATCTGAAGCAGTTCATGAAGATTTGCCAGCTATTCCAACAAAATGGAGTACCTGAAGATACCGTGAAGCTGAAGTTATTTACTTTTTCTTTGAGAGACAGAGCAAAGGCTTGGCTTAACTCCTTGCCACCTGGCTCAGTTACTTCATCGGCAGACCTATGCCAGAAATTCTTGACATGATTCCAGCCGCCAACACTTACTGCCAAGCTGCGGGGTGATATCATTACATTCAGGCAGGCTGAGGATGAGACCTTATATGATGCCTGAGAAAGATTCAAAGACTTGTTGAGGAGGTGTCATATGCATGGATTCCCGAATTAGACCCAGATCCAAACCTTTTACAATGGATTAAATGCACAAACGAGGACTGTTGTTGATGCTTCAACAGCCGGTTCATTGCTTGACAAGACATATACGGAGGCTGTTGACATTCTAGAGAGGATTACAATCAATGATTTTAAATATCATGTTGCAAGACTTGTGACCGAAACTAAAACCAATGGGAAATTTTAGGTTGATGAATTAACATCCATTCATGTCGAGATTTCCAATCTTACTAGCATGGTAAGAACGTTGCAAAAGAACAATGAGTCCCAAGAAGTCAAAGCATTAGACTCATTTTGTACAATCTGTGGAGAGAATCATCACGTAGATGAATGCCCTGCCAACCCTGAATCGGTAAATTTTGTTGGCAATGTTAACCGTTACTATAATCCTAACTCTAATACTTATAATACATGTTGGAGACAACACCCTAATTTAGCTTGGGGAAATCAATGAGGTAACCAGTACAATGCCCAGCACTAGAATACTCAGAGGCAGAATAACAATGCCATGCCAGCATTCTATCAGAATGCCATGCCACAGAAAACCCAAAACAATTTTCAGCAAGGGCAGAGACTTAACCACGGAGGCACTCTCACAGAGTACATGGAGAGGAATGATTCTACAGTCCAGAGTTTGGCTGCGTCAATGAGAAATTTAGAAGTCCAGCTTGGGCAGATTGCTAGTGCACTCAGCAATCGACCCCAGGGAACATTGCCAAGTAACACAGAAGATGCTCGGCACAAATAAAATGAGCAATATAAAGCCATAACTCTTCGGAGCAGTAAGTAGTGTGAAGAAGAGAAGGCTGCCAAGCAGCCAGTTAATTGCCAAGTTGAGAAGCCTGTGCCAAAAAGATAATCTTAGGGAATCAGAGAAAGAGGAAGCAAAAACAGATGATGCCAAAACCGATGCCAGCACCGATGCTAGCACCCGGACTGATGCCAGCACTGCCCTGTCAAAACTAGCAGCGCCGACATATGTTTATCCGCCACCACCATTTCCAACAAGACTTTAAAAGTATAAGCAAGATCAACAATTCAAGCACTTCTTGGAGGTTCTTAAGAAATTACAAATCAACATTCCATTGATAGAAGCCCTTGAACAAATGCCCAACTATGTCAAATTTATGAAGGACATTCTGTCTAAAAAGAGAAAGTTGAGAGACTTTGAAACTGTTGCTCTGACTGAAGGATGCAGTGCCATGATCCTAAAATGTTTGCCATTAAAGTTAAAAGATCAGGGAAGTTTCATTATTTCTTGCACCATTGACAACAAATTCATGGGCAAGGCACTGTGTGACCTAGGAGCCAGCATCAACTTGGTGCCAATGTCAGTTTTTCGGAAGCTTAGCATAGAAGCAAGACCTACCACAGTGACACTTCAGCTGGCAGACCGATCCTATGCACATCCCAAGGGTAAAATTAAGGATGTGTTGGTAAAGGTAGATAAATTTATTTTTTCAGCTGATTTTATCATTTTGGATTACGAAGCTGATATTAATGTCCTGATTATTTTGGGGAGACCTTTTCTTGCTACGGGTAGGGTTTTGATTAATGTTCATAAAGGGGAACTAACAATGCGCATGAATGACCAGCAGGTTACATTTAATATGTTTCAAGCTTTGAAATGTGCAGATGAACCTGATGAGTGCCAAGCAGAGGAGATGATGGAATCCATTTACGCTTTGGACACGACACAGTTATACCAGGATACAGAATTTGATGCCAATAATTTAGATGACATAGCTGATCTGTTTGAGGAATCAGAAGAACCAGTCTTGGAGGCTGAAGATGCGAGTTATTTTAAGCCATTACAGTTGGCCGGCAGAGAAATCAATGCACCTAAACCATCAATTGAGGAGCCACCAGCGTTGGAACTGAAACCACTGCCAGATCACTTGAAGTATGCTTATTTAGGCGAACACTCAACTCTGCCAGTGATTATTGCCACTGGTCTCACTAATGATCAGGAGGAAAGATTGTTGGCAATATTACGTGACTATAAGCAGGCATTAGGGTGGACTTTGGCAGACATCAGAATTATTAGCCAAACCATCTGCATGCATAAGATTATCTTGGAGGAGTACCATGGCAAGACCATTGAAGGCCAAAGAAGGCTAAACCCAAGCATGAAAGAGGTAGTGAAAAAAAGATCATAAAATGGCTTGATACCAGGATTATATATCCCATTTCTGATAGCTCTTGGGTTAGCCCGATGCAATGCGTGCCAAAGAAGTGTGACATGACCATGGTACAAAACAATGAAGCTGAGTTGATCCCCTCCAGAACTATCACAAGGTGGAGAGTGTGCATTGACTATAGGAGGCTAAACAATGCCACGAGAAAGACCACTTTCCATTGCCATTCATTGATCAGATGCTAGATAGGTTGACAGGTAAAGTTTTCTATTGTTTTTTGGATGGTTATCCAGGTTATAATCAGATTGCCATCGCCCCTGATGATCAAGAGAATACTACGTTCACATGTCCATATGTGACGTTTGCATTTAGAAGGATGTCATTCGGCCTATGTAATGCACCGACAACGTTTCAACGTTGCACGATGACTATTTTTTCGATATGATCGAGCACAATATGGAAGTAATCATGGATGATTTCTCAGTGTTTGGCAAAACATTTGAGGAATGTCTTCAGAGTTTGGAACAAGTCTTGAAGAGATGCATAGAGACCAACCTAGTGTTGAACTGGGAAAAATGCCACTTCATGGTGAATGAGGGTATTGTTCTTGTGCACAAGTAGGGATGACAACGGGTCGGATCTGGACTGGATCCAGCTAGACCCTGATCCAGACCCATTTTCACATCCTGGATCCAGACCCGCCCCAAATCCGCGGGTCTAGAAAATTGGGACCCAGATCCAGATCCAACGAATCTCACGGATCCGGGTCTAAAATGGGTCCAAAACGAGTCTGTTAAAAAATGACCATTTGACCTATTTTTTTAACGTAATAAAACTGTCATTGACTAATTTCACAATACATCTCTAATGGAGGAAAGATTAATTTCAATACAACTAGTAACAAAATAAAAAACGATAAACTAAAGTCTAAAAAAACTCTAACACAATTACACAAATGTCTTTTGAATAACACAAACATTAAAAATATAGATCATGAAATATTCTATTGTCGCAAGCCGAGTACCGCATTTTTACCTCCCTAGAGTGCTAGTCTTTGTCACTACTTAAATCGTCAACATCCTAAAACAAACTAGAAACAACCAACCAAAGAGAAAATTTTGTTTAATGAAAATAATATTTATGAAATTTAAATATTAATATTAAGGTTATGTAATATAATAACTTTCTTATATACCATGCCAAAAGTATCCACCACTTCCGCATCATCATTACAATCTTCATTAATAGTTGAACAAGCATGTGTTCCTTCGAAAGTGTTTTTTGTCATAAATAAATAAAAATTACATTAGAAAATAATGTAAAATATAAAATTAAAGCAAATGAAGGGAAATAATATAACTACTAATAAGTACAAAATTACCTTTGACATCTTCAACCATCCAATTTTGCAAGCACATTAAAGCCTCCACGGTTTGAGAAAGAAGCCTAGAATGGTGAGCACTAACCACTATTCCACCCATGCTAAATGCACTTTCTGAAGCAACCGAAGAACCGAAATTGCAAGAATGTCCTTGGCAATTTTTCACAAAGTAGGGTAATTTCGGTATCTTTTCCACCAACTAAGAACATTAAATTTATTATCCTCGGGCAAAGTAAGACTTTCCAAGTATTGATCAATCTCACTCCCTTACCAGCACCGTTCTAGTTTTTTTGTCTCTTTGATCTAGAAAAATCATCCTCGTCACTATACTCATCAAACCCTTTGTTTAATGGTGACTTTTCATTCTCTCAAAGTAATTGCAATTCAGAAAGACGGTGGGTATAAAAATCAACCCTATAAGAACTCACTCTTTGTGGCATCTCCTTCTATTAAATATTTATATATATTTTGAAACCTACTATGTCATTTTTAAAAATTTTAAAACTAAAGGTGGGTTTTTCTATAAATGGGTAAACGGGTCCAGGTCTGGATCTTAATGTCAGATCCAGACCCGGATTCGTACGTTAATCAGAGGATCCAGATCCGGCCCGGATTCGTTGGGTCTAAAATTTTAGGATCCAGACCCTATAAAACGGATATGGATCTATGGATTCGGGTCGGGTCCAGGATCCATTGCCATCCCTAGGCACAAAGTAACTGAGAGAGGGTTAGAAGTGGATCAAGCAAAAGTTGAGGTAATTAAGCAGCTACCGCCTCCAACAAGTGTCAAAGGTATAAGGAGCTTTTTAGGACATGCCGGTTTTTATCGGTGTTTTATTGAAGACTTTTTAAAAATTGCTAAACATTTATGCTTATTGTTAGAACATAATGCTACTTTTTCGTTTAACGATTCTTGTTTGAGAGCGTTTCAGGAGCTTAAAGAAAAGTTGGTCAATGACCCTATAGTTGTGGCACCGGATTGGAATGAGCCCTTCGAGCTCATGTGTGATGCCAACGACTATGCCGTTAGAGCAGTCTTGGGACAAAGGCATGGCAAGGTTTTCTATGCCATCTACATTGAACGAAGCACAACTGAATTACTCTACGACCGGGAAAGAATTTCTTGCGGTAGTATTTGCTTTTGACAAATTTAGATCTTATTTAATTGGTAACAAAGTTATGGTTTTTACAGATCATTCGGCATTGAAGTATCTCTTGGCAAAGAAGGATGCCAAGCCTAGACTAATCCGATGGACGCTCATACTTCAAGAATTAGACCTTGAGATCCGAGACAAAAATGGTAGTGAAAACCTAGTAGCTGACCATCTCTCACGTTTAGAGCATCATCTTAAAGATGGTGAGGCCAATTTTATAAGAGATGAATTTCTTGATGAGTATTTGCTTGTAGTTAATGTCATGCCATGGTATGCTGATATTGTCAACTACTTGGTAAGTAGCATTCTGCCACCAGACTTGGCATACAATGCCAAAAAAAGGTTATTTGGGGAAGTCAGACAATACTATTGGGACGAGCCAATATTGTTCAAACAGTGTGCCGACCAAGTGATCCGCCGGTGTGTGCCTGAGGATGAGCAGCATAACATGTTGCATCTATGTCATGCCGCACCATATGGAGGTCACTTTGTTAGGGTAAAGACTGGTGCCAAGGTACTGCAGTCAGGATTCTTTTGGCCCACACTATATAAGGATGCCCACGAGTATGCCAAGGCACGTGATCGATGCCAACGGACAGAAAACATCTCTGGCAGACACCAACTACCGCTTCAAAACATTATACCTGTGGATTTATTTGATGTATGAAGGATAGACTTTATGGGTCCTTTTTCACCCTCATTTGGTAACGTATACATTCTTGTGGTTGTTGACTACATATCTAAGTGGGTAGAAGCTGTTGCTCTGCCAACGAACGATGCCAAGTTCTTATATAAGCCTATCTTCACTAGATTTGGCGCTCCTAGAGTGATTATTCATGATGAGGGCACTCATTTTAAATGTAATCTAATTTCTTACATAAGCCTATCTTTACTAGAATTTCCACGGCATATCATCCACAAACAAACGAGCAAGCTGAGATTTCAAATAAGGAGATCAAAAACATCTTAGAGAATATTGTTAATCCATTAAGGAAGGACTGGTCCTTGAGACTAGATGAGTCCTTGTGGGCTTACAGGACGGCGTTTGCAATTCCTTTGGGTACTTCACTGTTTAGACTTGTTTTTAGGTTTGAAACTCCTTTGGGTACTTCATTGTTAATCCATCAGGTTTGAACTTTTGTAAATATTAGGTTAGTGTTTTTCTTTATTTTTAGGTTGTAGTCTTTTAATTGTTTTTCTTTTTTAATTTTCATGTTTTTATTCCTTTACCGTGTTGAAAGGTTTCTATTGAGTTGTGCAGATTCATTATGCCAGGAATTGTGCCAGGAACACTGCCAGGGTTGCTGGCAGGAGCTAACGTTTCAATAGAAAAATCTGCCAGACGCAGTGCCAGAGTAGCTTGGCATACAGCGGTACAAAAGATAGAAGAAAGAGAAAAAAACCCTAGTTTTATTGGCCCAGTAAAATGATAGAGTATTTTTTATTAACTTTAAACCCTAGCCGCCCAAATCTTGGTTGAAATTTAAAATTTCAAATCAATTACCTTATCACTCCAATCCTTACCCTATTTTATCACCTATCACCTTATCACTTCAACCCTACCACTCCACTCGTTTTAAATTAATTATTTTTATTCCCCATCATTATCCCTAATTACTACTCCCATTAAAACACTCAACCAACCCAAAACCTTTCACTTTCTCACCTAGCCAGTTAAAAGAAACCCAAAAAACTCTCTCAATTTATACTTTCTTTTCGATAAACAAGAACAAACCTAAATCGTTCTTTGTCTTCATCTTTCAGCATCATTTCAAGTTCATTCAACAAATTTCAATAGCTTCATCTTCTATCCCCTTCAAGCGATTCTTCAACGAGAAGATCGAAAAAAAGTTCGAATCCAACTTTGCCTCGAGGAACTTTTGCTATGAGAAGCACTTCGACCTCCAAATAGAGACGAACAATGGCTTCCATCCGGAAGTCATATCTACGATTAACTTGCACAAATGGACTCAGTTTTGCCAACAAAAAGGGGAGGTCTATGCCATAATCGTCCAAGAATTCTATGCTCACCTTGTGACCAAGGATTCACCATTCTTGATGATTAGAGGTAAATGTGTTCATTTCGATGAAGGGTATATCAATAATATGTTTGAGTTAGATGGTGCAGAGGATGAGTATTTCGAGTACGCGGATTCAATGAATACTGCCAATAGAAAGAGGCTGCTGGCAGATCTATGTGAACCTGGCACGGCATGGATAGTGTCATCCAAGGAGCATTGTACGGTGAAGAGGCTGGCATTAAAACCCCAATTGAGGGGATAGAATCACTTCCTCAAGGCTAATATGATGCCCACATCCCATAACGAGACCGTGTCGGAAGAGAGGATGATTTTGTTGCACTCTATTGTTATGGGGCGTAATATCAATGTTGGTAAGCTTATTATTGAGGAAACCTACAAGTGCACAACGAAAGGTACTGGCATCTTGTTTCTCCCTTTGTTGATTTCTAACGTTTGTATGCTCCATAATGTGCCAAGGCTGGATACAGATAAGGGGCAAACGATTAAATGAACAACGATTATTGCGGCTATATGGAGGAATTTAGTTGCTGCCGAACCCAAAAACAAGGGCAAGGGAAAGGCAAGGGCACCCACGCTAAAGCCCAAGGAGTCAAGGGCCGCACCAGCATCCATGCCAAAAACTGTGCCAGTCAGTTCACTGGCAATGTTGTCCCAAATTCACCAACACCAAGAGATTATTCTACAAAAGCTGAAAAAGGTGAAGAGCTCAATGTCAAGCTGAGACACTACATCCAGGCCAGAGATACGGTAATCAAGGAGGCTCTTACAAAATTATCAACTGATTTTGCGCCAGAATTTCCAGACTTCCCTGTCGAGCTTTCTGCCAGCTAGTTCAGTTCATACCCCGTCTGATGCCACAGTCAGGTTGTCCCCAGTTGAAGTTGAGTTTGCCAGTTCTGATTCTTCATCTGAATCGAAGGAAACCAAAGCCAAGTCTGGCAAAGCCAAGTCGCCAGTAACACATGATGTCCATACGCCATCTGATGCCACCGATGCACCTGCTGCTTCAGAGCCTACCAAGGAAAAAGAAGAAGTTAGAGCCTCCATTGCCGCTTTAAAACCGAGCTTGAAAAGAAAGAAACACATGGCCCCTGATCGAGGGCCATTTGTAAGAAGAAAAAACCATGCCGCACGACAAATAGTCTCCGAAGGGGAGTCATCTTCTTCATAAACTCCTTTACATTTCATTTCATTGCATTTACATGATCATGCATTTTTATTTTTGTTGTTTTTATTGTATATATGTGTTGTTTTATGCATTGAAGACAATGCACATCTTAGGTTTGGGGGTGTGCATTTCTTTACATTTATGTCATGTACTTCATGTTAATTTTTTTGTCGCCATGCCATTTAGGTCATTTAGGATAAATGCATACTGAAACACTAAAAAAAGAAAAAAATTTTCCTCGGTTCAATTTTGAAAAAATGTTAACATTTGTTAGGCAAGTTTAATTTGATCTAGGTATTTGTCCAATGAGGAAACTCTAATCTTTAGTTATCATGCCATGCCAGCAGAGTAGTATACCAGGTTAGCTTGGCAATTGATCTCTAGTTTAGAGTACTTAACACGTAGTATGTATCTAGTCCCTTAGCAAACTTAAACTTTTTGAAACTAAGCTCAGATATGAAACAAAATGATGATGTCAGGGTAAAAAGAAGTAAATAAGACAGTAATGTTCTGCCAAGGCAAGAAAAAAATAGATCTCTCCTTTACCTTAGGGATAATAAGCTACTTGGGGCTTCGTGGTTTGCTCTCTCTTAGTTCTCAAGTCCAAAACTTTAGGGTATGAGTTGAAGAGGAAGCCCAGTGATGTCTAGATTAAGGTGGGGATTCGTGGTATGCTCCCTTTTATCTCTCACGCTATATAATATCACGAAGCAAGCTTAAATGAATGCCAGCAAGAACCATTGGCAAATAAAGAAAAAAAATGATGAAAAAAATATATATATGAGTTTAGATAGTAAAATTTGTCTAAGGGAGTGAAAGGAAACTAAATGCATATTGCCTACACTCATGCACACTTCATGAACTTTAACTAGAGTTATATTGCTGTACTTGAATTACTACCTGCTTGGCATTATTGCACTGAGATACTGGGGACAGAAATAGAGCCAAATTCTGCTTTCCAGCACGTGTTGGCGTTCAACCAAAATTTTGTCAAGGTAACATTTTCACAGTTTTTTTTATTTTGATTGCATTACTTGAGGACAAGCAATGAGTTAGGTTTGGGGGGGTGTTACCTCTCCAAAAGTATTGTTTTTAATGCCAATCTTACAATGCTTTTGCTTATTTTTAGATACATTTAGTTGCATTAGGATGTTAGAATCATGCATTTGCATAAGGAGTTTAGAGTTTTGTCTATGCCAGTGTGAAGGGTTGTTTTGTTGGCAATTTTGCAGGTTTGGCATAGGATTTGGCCTAGAAAAGCAACACATGAAGGAACGCCAGAGAGAATGCTGAGTGTTGTTGGCACAAATGGACCAGACAATACTAAGCACCGATTGGCAGAGAAGTGAACTTGTTGCCACGCCAAGAAGCTGTTGGGCCCCAAAAAATAAGAAATGATCAGGCTCCAAAAATATAGCAATTGGATCAATCTCCGAAAAAATAGTGGATAAGATGGTGCCAAGGCTTATTGCCAGATTCATGCCAAGCTTGGATGCCAGGGCAGCGTCAGCAGGATGACGTCAGCCTTAGCCTGATCAGCTCTCATTCAAATTTGGATAAGAAGATAATCCATTATCCCTTGGGTAGCTGAAATTCAAAATTTGAAGAGCTAGTCCTATCCCTTCCTCGCACGCCTATTTAAACACCAACCACGCTAGACTTTAAAGAGAGAAAAGATTGGATCGTGAGGAGTTGGTGTGTGACGATTGACAACCGGCTGCACCGTGAAAGGATGGTCTGACCAACTTGGCCGAGAAGCCTGGATCTTGAAGGGCTGCATCGAGAGACCCCTTCTAGCCCATTTTTCTCTTTCAAGTTATTTCATTTTGTTTTTAAGGATGATGTATCTCGAAAATGTTTACGGGTTGTTGGTTAAATCCCTTACCATGAACTAATTTAATAGTTGGTAGGGGATGTTTGGGTTTTATGTTATGTTCGTGCTTTAGTTTTTAATAATAAATATGCCTTGGCACAGTTTTATCTATTCGGCATACTTTAATGTTTCCTAAATACTCTGCCAAGCGAGAGCTGACATTGTTGGCTTATTGTGCCTCAATATCTTAACAGACATGAGGTGGCAACGATTAAGTTGTTGAATATTGAGGAAAGAAGCTTCGAGAGAAGTCGTTCAAGTAGATGAACTTACTTCGAGAGTGAAATCTACCCCTTATGAGTATAGATTGGATCTTAATCAAATTGGTTTATTTAAAAGCATGCACTATAGAGATATAAGGGTTTTTACATGATCAATTTAGGGCAATGGCCATCAAGAGAGGCTTTGCTAATTTTGAATTTGCTCGGCAAACAATGCCAAGACAGGATGTTATTAAAGGTTGGCACGACATGAATAGCGTAAAAACTAGGCATTCCCTGCCAACGCTCATCATTCATTAAAACACCTTCCTTGCCAACGTCTTTACTTTACTTTCATTTCTTTACTTTTTAATTATTTTCCAAAACCAATTTCAAATCAAATCAACTTTTTATTAAGGCAATTAACAATCAAGGCAATTGAATTCCAAGTTAATCTCTGTGGGATCGACTCAGCTTACCAGCTGTATTACTTGTAGACCGTGTATACTTGCACGCAAAAGACTTATTTTGGCATATTTTTATATTTTTCAAGACATATTTTTGCCACTTTTGCCAGCATTCACTCAGAGGGTCTACAGGTCTCGGCTTAGTTGGTTATACCACTTGGCAACAGACCCTTTTAAGCTTTCTTAGAAGCAATGGATTAGGAGTTTCTCGTTACCAACATGCCCTGTCATTCTTTGACAGAAAATGGTAAGGTGAGCAGACAGAGAGCTTGTTCCGTTGAACTTCTCAAATTCTGGCATTTTGAACTTTGGAGGTATCACCAAATCCATGACTAAACTTAATTTTCTTGCATCTACCTCACAGGATGCACTTGCCCCTTTTGCAACTTTGGATTTCTTTTCAACCCGCTTGTATAAATCTTTCATCCGCTCGACCACCTCGATCCTTGTTTGACTCCTCTTGTTGTTGATGCTCGAATTAGGAATGACATGCTCACTAGGGTTGTTTTGAGCATTAGTTTCTCTATGTGATGAAGACCCAGTTTGAAGACCATGTTGCCTTTTAACTGAAATTGGCACTTACAGATGTGCCTTGTCGTATGTATCTTCTGTCTTTTCTAGAGCACTGGGGTCTATGACCAATCATTTTCTTCTTCTAAGATCTTCGCCAGCCAGCATAGTAACTATCTGATCTAGCAGATCCATGTGTGATTGCGCGATATGATCGCTAGTTGCTTGTTGCGCCTTATTTATGTCATTCTTCACGTCTTCGCATGCTTGCTCTACTCTTACTAGACAACTCTTTATTTCTTGAGATTTACTTTAAGCGAAAAACTGACACACATACGGCTAACCTTGATGCCCCAGAATGGCTGCAATCAGAAATTTTGAAATCAGACCCTTAATTTGGAAATGATGAAGTATTATGATGAAATGCAAATATGAAAATGCATGAGATATACCTGTAATGCACAAACAAAATAAACAGGTTAATACCGATAAAAATAATAATTTTTATAAACAACGGTATAAAACCTACTGGTGGACATGCTTTATTTGAAAAAGGCAATCCTACCTGTCATACTTTTCTACCCGAATATTGTTATTTACAAAAAAAAACTTACCCGACATGGTATCTACCCGGCATATTTTATTCTGGAAAAAACCTACCTAGCATGATTTTTACCCGACATATTATTATTTACAGAAAAACTTACATGTCATGGTATCTACCCGGCATAATAAAATATAAACAGATTCCTACCCGGCATGATATCTACCCAACATATTTTATTCTGGAAAAAAGCCTACCCGGCATGATTTCTACCCGGCATATTATTATTTATAGAAAAAAAAGATCCTACCAGGCATGATTTCTACCCAGCATGTTATGGTCCATTATATGCGTTTCTCCTTTGGACATTTAACAGGTTCCATTTCTAAAGCAAGGCTCCTATGGTCCATTATATGCGGTTCAGTTCTAGGGAAGGGTACTCAAATTGTCCTCGTTGTCCCTTACTAAAGGTAGCAAGGCCCTTGTCCTCACCCATTATAGGTTTCAAACAGACCAAGTTCAATTCAGGGGGATACATCCCTTATGCCTATACGGAGGTAACCCACACGAAAGCATAAGAAATATATCCCGAACGTGATTCACCAACCTATACGGTGGTAACCCACATGAAGACGGTATCGCACTTCCACTTAAAATAGGACGGAGCTCGGGTAGAAAGCTCATGGAATGCAATGCAAGTGCGCTGTGTGTGAGGAGAAACTTTCAAACCTTTTGACACCCTATATCTATGTTCACTTATACTAAGCAGTAAAAATAAAACAGATATATTTACAGAAAATGAAATAGATACATTTACAGAAAATAAAATGCATGTCCTATTAACTAAAGACAGAAACATATTTTAAATTAAAATCGAATTCGTAAATTTCCAACACTAAGACTAAAAATATTCGACTTGTGGCTTGACTCTTTTTTTTTTATTTAAAACTGTCCCCAACGGAGTCGCCAGCTGTAATCACCGAAATCCGTCCGACGCTCTCTTTATTCGGGTTTTAAAGTTTCTTTTCGATTTATTTAATTTTGAAAAAAACCCACCCGATCTACCATTTTTAAAATGATCGGTGGCGACTCCATATTTTAATTCCAAACCGGGTGGGTTTTTTTTCAAAATTAAATAAATCGAAAATAAACTTTAAAACCCGAATAAAGAGAGCGCCAGACGGATTTCGGTGATTACACTCTTCGTATACATACTACATACATAAAGGCTATGGCTGGATACACATATATCATAGATTTCGTGTCTCTTCATTCACAAAAGTGAAATACAAAGCGTTTTTGATGTCTAGTAAGAATGCTTTCACATCATGTCTTTCACAAGTACTGCATTTTCTCCGTTGATTTTACACTCGCATGGGTTTGGTGCCACATGTATAGTCATGCATGAGCATAGTGCCATCCACATGGGGCCACTGTGTCTTCCATTATCACTGCACTCGGCTCTCTTCAATGTTGCGATCATAACTTGTGATAATCCTTGGAACATACACACAAGATGGAGATTTTGATTCCTCTTTGTTATATCATGATGTTATCGAGGCCAACTGTCGAGCATTATGGATGTAATCTTACACAGTGGGGGTTGAGTATATGGACCAGTAAATAATAATGAATGAATGACTTTGGGACCGATAGGGGTGGATAGAGAGAGCAGTTCGCATCCTAACGTAAAGTCTTGCGTCCGTCTCTGGAGATGATGCATGTCAAATTCGTTTCATGAAATCATCTCCCCTCAGAAGTGGTTGAAACACTCTTCAACCCTGTCCTCATTGGGTGTTGTTTGAACGTGGGTATACGATGAAACAACTTTTGCATTGCAGCAACTTTGTTGGGCAGTTTATTTATTGGAACGCCCCCACTCTCGATTCTTAAAAGGAATCCTCGTAAAAAGGTTGTCCGCTAGGCTTTTCTAACTTTAAGGTATCTTTGAATATTTATCATGTTAATATTGCACCAACTACTCTTTGGTGGGTCTTTGAACCAGGCATGAGCGACCTGACATGGCAATTGACATTGCTGATCAGGGCGGACTACGATCACGAGTACTGTAATCCAGCAGCCAGCAAGGGGGCAAAGCTTGTGGACAATCTTGCCTCCGTAGGATGGAGGGTGTTGGTGTCTGGCTGCGAAGGCGATTCTTTAATAAATAATCAGGACAGGCTGGTCAAGTTGATGGAAGAAAGGGTGTAAAGGTAGCGAGCCATTTTCATGTCGAGGACCATCACGTAGTGGATGTCATGCAGCCTGCGAAGGCCAAGGCACTGTTCTTGGTCTTAAAAGATTTTAATTCATCTGCTTGCTAAGTTACACTTGGAGATGGAATCGATAAGTTTCGCTACTTGTTAAGGATGGCGTAGGTCTTATCTGAATATATTGTGATTTGTCTGATAAATTCCCAACTCGAATAGCGAAGTAAGCTAGATGATTTATTATTTATTCCTTCAAATATTTCACAAAAATTACATAATGCTAGACTAACCAGCATAGAAACAAAACTGAACAGAGGCCATAAAAGAATGAAAACTCAAACCATACTTAAAGACTCACTTGGGATGGAATTTCATAACCATATTATGAGTGGGTGCTTTATGTGACGACTGTAGGTTTCTCCCTTCCAGTGAAGTCCTTCAGCTTCGACAACGACAGCGCCAAATCTGAAATCCAACCGTACGATTTCTTCATAAATTGCTGAAACGGATAAACTGTTTAAATGATTACGAGCATACCTATTAATGGTTTCAATGCAACCTGAGCATCCATGTCATGTTTAGAAGCATCTGGTTCAAACTGTTCGATATAGTCTCGAACGGTTGCACCAGCTGAGCCGGTTCCCTGTATGTATATGGAATTAATCACATTAGAATTGAGTAATGAGTGTATGAGCATTCGAATTTGAAGGAGGGAGAACAAAATGTGCAGTACCGATAAACGGAATATAATCCTTGAACCATCCGTGAAAACAAATCGAACACCTTGCTTCGAGGCCTCACTTCCATCCACCTGAAAGTCAGACACAAATAAATATTAGAATCACAAAGTATAGGAATTTTAAGAGTTCGGTAATATGTCGGAGACTAATACTTACAGGATCAGTATACGAGAAATCATCAGCAAATTGAAGGACATAATTTCCTACAATGAGTAAATTTAAACAGTCAAAGAGAAGCAAAATATGGAGATGACAGTTGCTGATGCATGGGTAGAGGGGTTGATCGCAAACTTACCGTACTTTTCACCGGCCTTACTCTTCGAGGCCAAATCTCTAAGGTATTCAATCATTTTATTTGCGCCTTCAGATGCACATTCCTGAACAGAGACAATTAGAGAATATATACCTTCTCCAAAAGCAAAAAATTCCCTAGCTGAACCGAGTCAGAAACTATAAACTCGTGACATCTTGCTCCAAAAGGGAGCTATCATATTCTTGCTTACTTCATAATCATATCTGGAAAAGAAATTTCTTCCGTAAGTTGCCCAGTGTTGTTTGGCAACATCGGAGACAGACACCAATTTCTCCCCCGGTTTCTTGTCTTTGTTTCGATATGCGATAATCGAGAGCCATGCTAACACAGCCCTGCCATTGACAAAAACAGAAATCATTTTACTTTGACCCCATGTATAAGTTTACATCAAATGACATACCGGGATTGATTACACTATTAAGTCAACGTTCCAAACAAGTCCCGGTTTTCTTATAAAAAGAAAGCAATTACCATATTCCATCCTTCTCACGAATGTGATCTGAACCAGTGCCAAAACTTTCTTCCCCACAAATTGACAACTTTCCAGCATCCATAAGATTTCCAAAAAATTTCCAGCCAGTGGGAACCTAAAACAAAAATACCAAGAAGTTTGAAGAAAGTACCCTTAGAATATAATCGCTTGCCCCCCAAAAAAAAAAAAAAAAAATTCCCTCTCTCCCTGTCTTCTTTGATTATTAGAACACATAAGTTGAGAATAGTGCTTACCTCAAAAATGTAAGACCCAATTTTTCAGCAACTCTATCAAGAGCACCGCTGGTTGGCATGGATCGAGCTAAACCCTGAAAATGCGATATATAAGTAACATTTGGTTTGGAAATATGAAAAGAAAAGCTGCTAGTATTTTGTACCTTAGGACCACCCTGGAAGTATGGTATCGCTTCTTGTGCATTCGCAGCAATAATTGCAACGGAATCTGAAGGGGTAACAAAAAACTTTTTACCTAGAATCATGTTTCTGTCGCGGTCTCCTGAGTGAAGAGAAAACAACTTGATTGTGATTAAGTTATTAGAGTTGATACTCCACCTTTCTAATGAACTACAATCAAGGTCCGAAATCATGTATTTACCATCGCTTGCTGCTCCGAAATCAGGTCCATCCTCACTATACATGGTATTGACCAAATCCTTTGCATACCTGTTTTGCCATACAGGTTAGAAAGTGGTATAATTTAGTTGTTGAAGTAGAATCCACATTTTTAGCACAAAGCGACTAGTGACTATCTTACGTAAGATTAGGATCCGGATGACCGTGTCCAAAATCCTCAAGAGGCACTCCATTCGATATAGAATCCTACATCACATGGCCAACAAGTTCATTAACAATTAGGTCAAATAGCATTTTTCAGATGTTTCATATGCACGAGTGCACGACATACCGGGCTGGCCCCAAGCTTGTCGACAAATATGGGTTTTGCATAAGCACCAGTAACAGCATGCATCGCATCGAATGCAAACCTAAAAGGTAATGCTCAACACAATAAAAATTAGTTATAAGAGCCTACGTTTCTCAAGCATATTCGAACACAAGATCCATTGAAAAAATGACTTGATTGAGATAAAATTTGTTATTATAGAGATACTATGGCATACATTTATACCTTTTCATGGCCATTTCTAGCATGTTCTACTTCATAGCAAGCAACAATATCGGAATGGAACAAATACCAACAATCTAGGAGCAACCTAATACAACAGATATTCATTCCTGCTTAGGCAAGGGCAGAAGTTATACCTGAAGTCTGATCTCGTGAGAAGACTTTTGATCAGCTGGAAATCAAACACTCTCTGCATATAATCCCATGGTATCAATGATACAAACACATGAAGTGGAGATAGGATGAAGTGGTCAATTTTTTTCCCTCACCTCCATTAATTCCAAATAGTCAGACACTGGATCGATAACCTCAAACAGTGAAGTTCCCATACGTAGTAACTCCAGTTCGAGAAAGGTCAACGTCAGGAATCTCAGCCATTTTAATCTCAGAAATCTGGCACAGTATTTCCATTTTCAGATATCAAGCAGCCATTTGCTCACACGTAAAAAATAAGGGGGGAAAAACAACAGCAACACACTCCCTCTCTCTTCAGTTAAAGTGTTAAACACAAACAGATGAAATAACGGACCAAAACAAGACGACCACGAACACAAACAAAAATATATAATACATAACAACAACATCCAATACTTACAGAAAGAGTATTCCCATATATCTTGTCGGTGATGGATTCAGGTGCAGGTTGCCCACTGTTGTAATTAAACTAGAAAACAAGCAGATGAACACAATGAAAGTTAAAAGTCAAAGCTATACACTAGAGTTGAAAGTAATGTAGCACTGTCATGTTACAATAAATAGAAAATGGCCGTCATAACTTAACCAGATATGTTACCGAAGGTGCATTAGAAATAAACCTTGATACCCCAGTCATATTCGGGGCCTCCAGGATTATGGCTTGCGCTCATGATAAATCCACCATTGGCCTAAAGGGGGGAAATTTGTTTAACTAAGTGATAAAAATACATAAATTGGGAAAACATTGATACCATTCAAAATGAAAAAGAAGCATGCTTGCCTTCCTCTTCCGAATTACAGCAGAAACAGCTGGTGTGGACATGATACCGTCCCTGCAATGTCAAACAATCAAAATTAGGCAGATATCACTAGACATCATATTTGCAGGAGCAGCAAACGTAGTTATTCGATAACCTTCCTTTCCCCCCTAAAGGATGATTACATTTTCTTAAGAAAATACACATCATATTCGCAGAAGTGGCAAGTTATATAAGTCCGGTGTGATTTTGTAAATGCCTACGCCCCACCCTTCATTTAGTTATATCCTTTAATAAAATTTAACATCCAT